>CM055124.1:312229603-312803259 GCA_029206835.1 Rana muscosa | reverse complement strand
AAGTCCTTTATTAAAAAAAAACAAAAAAACATTCCAGCGATGAAATCCAGTGTCCCGCGGCGATCCGATGTCCAGCGCTGTCCGTCATTGGTTGTGCCTGAGCGGACCTGATGGGGAACTTCCTCCGCTGTGTTTTAAATGTATAGACCCGCCCCTTCTAAAGTTCCCCATCAGGTCCGCTAAGCGGACCAGATGCAGAACATGAGAAGGGGCGGGTCTATACATGTATTACACAGTGAAGGAAGTTCCCATCAGGTCCGCCCCCTCGTATGTCAGACCCCGCCTACGTCATTGGCCTGAGCGGACCTGATGGGGAACTTTAGAAGGGGCGGGTCTATACATATAAAACACTGCGGAGGAAGTTCCCCATCAGGTCCGCTCAGGCTCAACCAATGACGGACAGCGCTGGACATCGGGATCGCCACGGGACACTGGATTTCACCGCTGGAATGTTTTTGTTTTTTTTTTAATAAAGGACTTTTCCAAGGTGTTTGTGTGTTTTTTTTTTTTTTTTTTTACATTTCTTTTACACTTTCTTCGTGAAATGGTAGGAGTACAATGTACCCCTTACCAATTCACATAGGGGGGGCCGGAATCTGGGGGTCCCCTTTGTTAAAGGGGTCTTCCAGATTCCGATAAGCCCCCCGCCCGCAGACCCCCACAACCACCGGGCAAGGGTTGTGGGGATGAGGCCCTTGTCCCCATCAACATGGGGACATCCTCCCCATGTTGAGGGCATGTGGCTTGGTACGGTTCAGGAGGGGGGGGCGCTCTCTCGTCCCCCCCTCTTTTCCTGCGGCCGGCCAGGTTGCGTGCTCGGATAAGGGGTCTGGTATGGATTTTTGGGGGGACTCCACGCCATTTTTTTTTAAATTTGGGGTGGAGTTCCTATAAAATCCATGCCAGATCTGAAGGGCCTGGTATGGATATTTAGGGGGAACCGCACGCCTTTTTTTTTTTTTTTTTTTAATTTGCGGCGGGGTTCCCCTTAATATCCATTCCAGACCTAAAGGGCCTGGTAATTGAATTTGGGGGAACCCCCACGCTGTTTTTTTTTTATATCAATGACTTTTCTATGTATTGCCGGGAGCCGACAATTCATTAATAGCCACGAGTGAGTTTTAAATGACTTTTTTTTCCTTCAAAAATGACACTTGGTGCAGAGACAGTTCTAAGCACGGGAAACAAGCGCTACTTTACAGGCATACTATACACACCCCCCAGGTACGAAATTGAAAGGAAAATTTCACTTTTATTTTTTCATTTTAAGCATTATTAACTACTTCCCACCCGGCCACTGTATACAGGTCCTTCTCAAAAAATTAGCATATTGTGATAAAGTTCATTATTTTCTGTAATGTACTGATAAACATTAGACTTTCATATATTTTAGATTCATTACACACAACTGAAGTAGTTCAAGCCTTTTCTTGTTTTAATATTGATGATTTTGGCATACAGCTCATGACAACTCAAAATTCCTATCTCAAAAAATTAGCATATCATGAAAAGGTTCTCTAAACAAGCTATTAATCTAATCATCTGAATCAACTAATTAACTCTAAACACCTGCAAAAGATTCCTGCGGCTTTTAAAAACTCCCAGCCTGGTTCATTACTCAAAACTGCAATCATGGGTAAGACTGCCGACCTGACTGCTGTCCAGAAGGCCATCATTGACACCCTCAAGCAAGAGGGTAAGACACAGAAAGAAATTTCTGAACGAATAGGCTGTTCCCAGAGTTCTGTATCAAGGCACCTCAGTGGGAAGTCTGTGGGAAGGAAAAAGTGTGGCAGAAAACGCTGCACAACGAGAAGAGGTGACCGGACCCTGAAGAAGATTGTGGAGAAGGACCGATTCCAGACCTTGGAGGACCTGCGGAAGCAGTGGACTGAGTCTGGAGTAGAAACATCCAGAGCCACCGTGAACAGGCGTGTGCAGGAAATGGGCTACAGGTGCCGCATTCCCCAGGTCAAGCCACTTTTGAACCAGAAACAGCGGCAGAAGCGCCTGACCTGGGCTACAGAGAAGCAGCACTGGACTGTTGCTCAGTGGTCCAAAGTACATTCGGAAATCAAGGTGCCAGAGTCTGGAGGAAGACTGGGGAGAGGGAAATGCCAAAATGCCTGAAGTCCAGTGTCAAGTACCCACAGTCAGTGATGGTCTGGGGTGCCATGTCAGCTGCTGGTGTTGGTCCACTGTGTTTTATCAAGGGCAGGGTCAATGCAGCTAGCTATCAGGAGATTTTGGAGCACTTCATGCTTCCATCTGCTGAAAAGCTTTATGGAGATGAAGATTTCATTTTTCAGCACGACCTGGCACCTGCTCACAGTGCCAAAACCACTGGTAAATGGTTTACTGACCATGGTATTACTGTGCTCAATTGGCCTGCCAACTCTCCTGACCTGAACCCCATAGAGAATCTGTGGGATATTGGGAAGAGAAAGTTGAGAGACGCAAGACCCAACACTCTGGATGAGCTTAAGGCCGCTATCGAAGCATCCTGGGCCTCCATAACACCTCAGCAGTGCCACAGGCTGGTTGCCTCCATGCCACGCCGCATTGAAGCAGTCATTTCTGCAAAAGGATTCCCGACCAAGTATTGAGTGCATAACTGAACATAATTATTTGAAGGTTGACTTTTTTTGTATTAAAAACACTTTTTTCTTTTATTGGTCGGATGAAATATGCTAATTTTTTGAGATAGGATTTTTGGGTTTTCATGAGCTGTATGCCAAAATCATCAATATTAAAACAAGAAAAGGCTTGAACTACTTCAGTTGTGTGTAATGAATCTAAAATATATGAAAGTCTAATGTTTATCAGTACATTACAGAAAATAATGAACTTTATCACAATATGCTAATTTTTTGAGAAGGACCTGTATATACGGCCGGGTGGGCGCTCTCTCCTTCGGAGTGGACGTTTAGGAACGTCCCTCAGAAAGAGGGGGATCGCGCGTGCGCGTTCCCGCGCAGCGGCGCGATCCCGATGCACGCGTGTCACCCGGACACAGCGCATCTCGATTCGGCAGGAGGGCTCTGCGATTGGCCCTCCTGATCACATGATGGCCGTGTCCAATCACAGCCGTCATGTGATGTAAACAGAGAGCCGGTTGCTAGGCAATCAGCTCTCCTCACCTCACACAGAAGTCGTCAGTGAGGTGAGGTGAGGAGAGGAGATTGGATCGCTGCAGCCGGCTGGTGATCAGTGAGTATGAGCTGTTTTTTTCAGCTTTTTACTCACTGATCACCAGCCTAGTGTCCCCACACAGTGTAAACACATACATGTCCCCAAAATACATGTCCCCAAAATACATGTCCCCACACACACATGTCCCCACATAGTAAAAACACCTGTCCCCCACATATGTGACAGTAAAATCATATGTCCCAATGATCATTTGCACACATATGTCCTTGATCACCTGCGCACATCTGTACATGATCATTTGTGTACATATGTCCGTGATCACACGAACCAATTATTATACACTTAACTGATTTTTTTTTTTACCAAAAACATGTAGTAGAATACATTTTGGCTTAAATTTATGACAAAATTCGATTTTATTGGATTTTTTTAAAAATAGACGAAAATATATATTTTTTTCCAAATTTCCGCTCATTTTTAGCGTATATCGCAAAAAATAAAAAACATAGTAGTGAATAAATACCACCAAAAGAAAGCTCTATTTGTGTGAACAAAATGATAAAAATTTCATTTGGGTACAGTGTAGCACGACCGCGCAATTGTCATTGAAAATGCGAGAGCGCTGAAAGCTGAAAATTGGTCTGGGAAGGAAGGGGGCTAAAGTGCCCAGTATTGAAGTGGTTAAAATCACTGCTCCCGTAAAAACTTCTATTTTAAAAACTTCTTTTTGCATTGATACATGTCCCCTGGGGCAGGACCCGGGTCCCCAAACACTTTTTAGGACAATAACTTGCATATAAGCCTTTATAATTAGCACTTTAGATTTCGAACGTTCGAGTCCATTGTATTTAATAGGGTTCTCAAGTTCACGCGAACATTCTGTCTGTTCGCAGGTTCTAGTGCGAACCGAACAGGGGGGTGTTCGGCTCATCCCTGCTGTCCACCTAAACTGACCGGGCCGGGCAAGGAGAGCATTCATTAGAGAAGTAGCCAAGTGGCTAGGGTTGCCACTTTTCTTCATGCCAAACAAGAACACTTTTTAGCGGTGCACAGCAATAGCAGTGATGTGGAACTTTGGCACCCCAGATGTTTTGGAACTACATTTCCCATGATGCTCCACTACATTGCAGAAGAATACACGAGCTTCATGGGTAATGTCGTTCCAAAACATCTGGGGTGCCAAGGTTTACCATTACTGCACTATAGGATTGTAAAAGACCTGGAACACCTTCGGATGCCCCAGGGAGAGTAGTAACGCGGCGTTCTACAAGGCCAACAGTGGGTGTGGCCAAGTTGCATTAACAAATGGCAACAGATTTGTGTGTGACTATCTCAGTTACTTGGGGAGCCACAGTCTGGTCTGAATAATGTTTTCCCGGTTTCAGGCAGACCATACATGGTACTCCAACCTCTTTGGGTCGCTCTAATATCCATGGGTTACTCCGTTTATTGGGGCACTCTAATATCCAAGGGGTACGCTGTCTATTGGGTCACTTTAGCATCCATGGGGTGCTCTAACCTCCATGGGTGCTTTGTCTATGTGGTGCTCTAACCTCCATGGGTTGCTTTGTCTATGGGGTGCTCTAACCTCTATGGGTTGCTTTGTCTATGGGGTGCTCTAACCTCTATGGGTTGTGTAGTGGGTATATGCTTTTCTATTTTTGAATCTGGTGGGGAAACTGTGATGTATGGTTCCCTGGGGCCCACCAGGTGGCGCTGTCACTTTGGGCCCGGGGTTGAGCCATTGTTGCGGTGGCGTACCTTTTTTTTTGGCCTCTCTCAGCGGTTGTATGGTGGGGCGGGGAACCCGCCGTGCTTGCTGGGAGGGGGTATAAAGGGGCGGCCATTTTTGGTGGCGGGAGTGGAGTCCCGGGCACCTTCAGCCTGAGGGCGGTGGTTCGTGTCGGTCTCCTAGGCGCCTAGGCCTAGAAGACGTTCAGAGGTCGTGTTCCATCCCAGGCACCTTTAGCCTGGGGTGAGGTACTCGGAAGGAGGTCTGGAGCTCAGTGCCCACCACTGAGTTCCGCAAGGGAAGGAGGTCCTAGGGAACCCCGGGATTGGGTACCCGAATCCGGAAGGCGTAATGGACCGGTGGGAGATACTTGCGTGAAGACCTGGTGCAGCATATTGCCAGTGACAGGTGGGCCTCTCATCGGAGACCGCCTGGAAGGAAATCTCCCCTCGCTCGGAGACCGCAACCCACTTTCAAACAGATTTTAAATACATTATATATATATATATATATATATATATATATATATATATATTGTGACAGCAGGAAGGTAAAGTCACCTGGTTGCATCCAGGGGGGTAGATATATTTCGCCCAGATTCAGGCTTTACGCCGACTTATACAACTAGGTGGAGAGTTGTATAAGGCTAGTGGGCTCATGGATGACTCATACCTCTAGGGAGAGTGTGGGGCGTCGTGCAGACAGGGAGTTGATGAGACCAGCTGAAGCTTGTCAGCTCATTTAGGCCTCTATAAGAACTCCCAGCTTCATTAGATGTTAGCTCATGCCTGGAACCAGACCTGTGTGGACTGTCTAGGGAGAGTGAACCCCTGTGCGGTGAGGCAAAGCCTGTGTGGCTATTTGTTTGGACTTTTACTAAACCAGGGACTTAGGGACTAGGACAGCACTAGGCTGATCCCAGTTGTTAGTTAGGAAACCTGTATGTTTAGTCAGAGGTCAACTTGACCAGGATTTATTTTGGTTATGTTTCTTTTGCTTTGCTGTGTTTTGTCACTGTAAATAGAAAATAAACTGCACCTTTTTTGATTTTGAAAACCACAACCTCCGTTTGCTGGGCCTGTTTTGTGTGGGGAGCCCATCCCGGGGGTCACACACACCCGCTGCCGAGCTAACCCCCTCACAGTTGGTGGAGAATGCAGGCAGTTTTTTTTAAGCCAGCATGGAGGAGATACTGAAGCAGCTGGCTCTAGCAAATGCCAATCAACAGCAGACAAATGCAGATTTGCAAAGGAGCCTTGCAGCCCAGCAGCAGGACAAACGCAACTTTGCAACAGAGTCTGGAGGCTCAGCAACGAGCCCAGCAGCAATCTGAGGCCCGCTTCATAGACCTGTTGCAGAAGCAAGAGCAGAGACTACAACAACAGATGGAAGCAGTAATGCAGCAACGTCCGCAGACCAGTGAGGAAAGCCGTCCCACTAATACCGCGTCCTTTGGGGTGAGTCGTTTATTGACAAAAATGACTGGAGAGGATGATCCAGAGGTATTTTTGACCACATTTGAAAGGACCGCTGAAAGAGAAAAGTGGCCTGAGGAGCAGTGGGCTGGACTAGTGGCTCCTCTGTTAACTGGTGAATCGCAGAAAGCTTACTATGACCTAGAGCCTGACCAAGCAAAAGACTATGTGATGCTAAAAGCTGAAATATTGGCAAGGCTGGGTGTCACCCAGGCTGTCCGGGCTCAGCGTGTGCATAACTGGACTTTCCAGCTTGGAAAACCCCCCAGGTCTCAAATGTATGATCTCATTCACCTGAGCAGAAAGTGGCTACAGCCAGAGACTTTGTCCGCACCAAAGATTGTGGAACGTGTTGTAATGGATCGGTTTTTGAGAGCTCTTCCTACTGCCATCCAAAAGTGGGTAAGCCATGGAGACCCAGAGACGGCCGATGGTCTTGTGGATCGTGTGGAGAAATACTTGGCTACAGAGAACCTGACGGCCTCTTCCAGAGACACTCGGACTTTCCACCCTAAGACCAGACCATCCCCAGGGGCGGATAAGAGGATTCCAAGGGGTGAGGGTGGAGAGAGTGAGAGGGTGGGAGCTCTACCCCAAGTTTGGCGAGAACAGCCTGGGAAATCAGCGGCTCAAGAGGCGACAAGAAGGATCGTTTGCTACCGCTGCCGGCAAGCGGGACATATTGCAGCCAATTGCCCGGTTGTGGAGGAACCCATGCAGTGTGACTTTCTGACGGGCAGACGTCAGTCGCTGTGTGCGACAGTCGCATGCACTGCCATTCGAGGAACTGAGAAACATTTATGCAAAATGTGTGTTAATGGTAGAAATGTTGTGGTATTGCTGGATTCAGGTAGCCTTGTGACCCTGATAAAGGCTGAGTTAGTTAAAACAGAGGTCTCTGGGAATAGCAAGGTAGCTGTTATTTGTGTGCATGGGGACACCCGAGAGTATCCAGTGACTACAGTGTGTTTCGAGACCCCCAAAGGTACCCTCTCTCATCCAGTGGGCTTAGTATCTCAGTTACCGCATGACGCCATTGTGGGAAGGGATTTTCCGAAGTTCTGGGAACTGTGGGATGATCCTGAGCCCCTCACTGGTGCCCCTATGTACCAGGAATGTGATAGCCAGAACTCCCCTGAGAGTGGTGAGGACTCTCCGGAATTTCCCTTATCAGTATTGGCAGGGGAGACTCAAGAAACTGGAGAGGAGCCCACCTCCTCAGACGAAAACCTACCGTCTGTGGAGTTTTCTGATCTTGAGGTTCACAGGGAAAACTTTGCCACAGAACAGTTGAAAGACCCCGCCCTAATAAAGGCACGGGAAAACGTAGTGAAAATAGATGGTGAGTTAGTGAACCCAGATAATACCTGCACTTACCCATACTTCAGCGTAGAGAAGGACCTACTGTATCGGGTGGCAAAAAGGGCAGAAGAAACCGTTGAGCAGCTTGTGGTGCCCAAACCTTACAGGAAGTTGGTGTTGGAGTTGGCCCATGGGCACATTCTTGGAGGTCATCTGGGGACAGAGAAAACCCGAGAGAGGGTATTACAGAGATTCTATTGGCCGGGGGTGATGAAGGACGTAGAAAATTATTGTTCCTCCTGCCCTGTGTGTCAGAGGTTGGCCCCGATGCCACATTTCCGTAGCCCGCTGGTCCCTCTACCCATCATTGAGGTCCCGTTTGAGAGGATCGCCATGGATTTGGTAGGTCCTATAATCAAGTCCGCTAGGGGGCACCAGTACATATTAGTTATAATGGACTATGCCACCCGTTATCCAGAAGCGATCCCTCTCCGAAATACCTCGGCCAAAACCATAGCCAAAGAGCTATCTCTTGTTTTTAGCCGGGTGGGTATTTGTAAAGAACTGCTTACGGACCAAGGTACACCCTTTATGTCCCGGGTTATGAAAGAGCTGTGTAAATTGTTCAAAGTGACGCAATTGCGTACGTCTGTGTATCACCCCCAAACCGATGGGCTGGTTGAAAGATTCAACAAAACCCTAAAACAAATGTTGAAGAAAGTGGTGGATAGAGATGGAAAGGATTGGGACTGTTTACTTCCTTATTTGATGTTTGCTATTAGGGAGGTGCCCCAATTACGGGATTCTCCCCCTTTGAGTTACTGTATGGGAGACACCCAAGAGGGCTGTTGGATATTGCCAAGGAAACTTGGGAAAGTGAGAGTTCTCCCCACAGGAGTGTTGATTGAGCATGTCGCCCTGATGCAAGATCGAATTGCACAGGTAATGCCCATCGTGAAGGAACATTTGGCCCAAGCGCAGTTGGCACAGCAGAGAGTGTACAACCGTGGAGCCAAGACCCGTACCTTTTCCCCGGGGGATAGGATATTGGTACTTGTCCCTACGGTTGAAAGTAAATTCCTTGCCAAATGGCAAGGCCCCTACGAGATAATGGAAAAAGTGGAGCGAAGTGAATTACAAGGTCAGACAACCAGGAAGGCGAAAGCCCGAACAGATCTATCACGTTAATCTGTTGAAAGCCTGGAGGGATAGAGAGTCCATAGTCCGCAGACACTTGGTCACCAGCTCAAACTGGTTGCGTGATTCCTGGAGGTTGGAATAGCAGCCACCTTGTCACAACCCCAACAACAGGAGGTTAAGGAGTTTGTGCTTCGCAACAAGGAGGTATCTCTGAGCTGCCGGGAACAAACATCTGGGGTAGAGCATGACATCATACCCCGCCCGGTGAAAGGGTGAAGTTAAAACCCTATCGGATCCCAGAGGCTCGACGGGAGGCAATACGGGAGGAAGTACAGAAAATGCTGAACTTAGGGGTGATAGAGGAGTCCCAAAGTGATTGGTCTAGTCCCATCGTGTGGTGCCTAAACCGGATGGGAGCTGGCGATTTTGTAACGATTTTCGTCAGTTGAACAAAGTTACAAAATTTGACACCTACCCCATGCCACGTATAGATGAGTTGATCGACCGGCTGGGAACAGCCCGATACATGACGACTCTTGACCTCACAAAAGGGTATTGGCAAATCCCCCTGGCCAAGTCGGCCAAAGAGAAAACCGCATTTGTAACCCAGACGGGGCGTTCCAATATAAAAGAATTGCCGTTCGGGTTACAGAATGCGCCGGCCACATTCCAGCGGAAAATGGACCAGATGCTGAGGCCCCATCGGAAGTATGCTGCGGCTAACCTGGATGACGTAATTGTCCATAGCACAGATTGGGCCTCACATCTGCCAAAAGTGCAAGCAGTCCTGGACTCTGTTCGGGAAGCGGGGTTTACGGCTAACCCCAAGAAGTGTACCATTGGGCAGGAGGAGGCCAAATATCTTGGGTACACCATTGGGAGGGGAGTAATAAAACCCCAACTCAACAAAGTCGAGGCCATCCAGAGTTGGCCACGTCCCAACAGCAGAGAAGCAGGTACGAGCCTTTCTGGGAATCGCTGGGTATTATCGGCGATTCATTCCCCACTTTGCTTCTAAGGCTGTGCCCCTAACCAACCTGACGAAGGGGAAAGGGTCGGTCATGATTAAATGGACCCCCGAGGCTGAGGCAGCATTCCAATTCTTGAAACAAGCCTTATGTAGCCAGCCAGTGTTGTACTCACCCGACTTCTCTAAAGACTTTGTCATACAAAGTGATGCGTCAGATGTGGGGTTAGGAGCAGTATTGTCCCAGGTCTGGAACGGGGAAGAGCACCCAGTCATTTACCTCAGCAGGAAGTTGAAGTCCCATGAGGTAAATTACGCCACCGTTGAAAAGGAGTGTTTAGCGGTGAAGTGGGCTCTAGATTCCCTTCGGTACTACCTGCTAGGTAGGCACTTTGACATGGTTACGGATCACGCTCCGTTAAAGTGGATGGCTCAAAACAAGGAAACAAATAGAAGAGTGAATAGGTGGGTTCCTGGCCCTCCAGGAATTCAACTTCACAGTAAAGCATCGCCCTGGCGTTCAAATGGGGAATGTGGATGCTTTGTCTCGAGTACATGAATGCCTGATTGCTGGTGTTCCAACCCCGAGGTTAAAACAAGAGGGGGGGGGATGTGACAGCAGGAAGGTAAAGTCACCTGTTTGCATCCAGGGGGGTAGATATATTTCGCCCAGATTCAGGCTTTACGCCGACTTATACAACTAGGTGGAGAGTTGTATAAGCCCAGCTGAGGGCTAGTGGGCTCATGGATGACTCATACCTCTAGGGAGAGTGTGGGGCGTCGTACAGACAGGGAGATGAGGAGACCAGCTGAACCTTGTCAGCTCATTTAGGCCTCTATAAGAACTCCCAGCTTCATTAGATATTAGGCTCATGCCTGGAACCAGACCTGTGTGGACTGTCTAGGGAGAGTGAACCCCTGTGCGGTGAGGCAAAGCCTGTGAGGCTATTTGTTTTGGACTTTTACTAAACCAGGGACTTAGGGACTAGGACAGCACTAGGCTGATCCAGTTGTTAGTTAGGAAACCTGTATGTTTAGTCAGAGGTCAACTTGACCAGGATTTATTTTGGTTATGTTTCTTTTGCTTTGCTGTGTTTTGTCACTGTAAATAGAAAATAAACCGCACCTTTTTTGATTTTGAAAACCACAACCTCCGTTTGCTGGGCCTGTTTTGTGTGGGGAGCCCATCTCCGGGGGTCACACACACCCGCTGCCGAGCTAACCCCCTCACAATATATATATAATGTATTTAAAATCTGTTTTCTACATGTGGTTAAAGGGTAGTGCAATCTTTATATATTTAGTTGTGGAATGTGGGAACACCGTTGGATGTGAGCAGCAAGTATCTATAATTTTAGGAGTTGGTGACAGCAAAGTAGTATATTGTACCATGAGTTTATTGCACAGCAGCGGCGGCCGGTGGTAAATTTTTTTTTTTGGGGGGGGGCAAGCAGTAACATGCCCTGGTCGGGTGGGTCTGGTGCACTTACCCCATCTATGGTGGGCAGCGCTTCTCCAGGCTTCACCGGCGGCTTCCCTTCCCCTGCTCTCTACGAGGATTGCGGCAGCTTCCATTTCCTCCCTCTTCCTTGGCGGCCAATTGGGACTCTTCTCTTTTCGGCCAATCGGAAAACGGGTCTCAGACTTGCTTCTGATTGGCTAGATTGGGGATCAGTGTTTCAATAGTGAATATTCATTTGCTGTTGTAACACCTGGGTGGGATCCTGGCGCAATGCTCTGCGCCTCGAGCCCACCCTATTTTGAAGAATGTTAGGCTTAATCAGGGGCTTAAAAAAAAACACCCCTGCCGCTGTAATGCATGCGCCCGGTGTCCTTGAAAGGGGCCGGGTGCATGAATAGGGGGAGGCGGTTGTTGTAATATGTATAAACCATAAGCTGCTTTATCTTAAGAAAAGGCTATAGTATTTTTGAATCTTTAGGCAACATCTGTTTCTCACTTACGTAGACTTTTGTCCTTGTGCTTGTGGTTAGGCCGAAGTCTCAGAATATATTTCCTGTTCTAACTGTAACATGCGTCATTGAGATGGAAACAGCTTTTTTTTTTTTTTTTTTTTTCCTTGTTGAGAGAGATAAGATGTCTTGTGTCTTTTTCCTGATAACATATGTAAGTATTATAGTAGCTCCCTCCTAACCCCCACTTTATCGTCTTTGCAACTGCATAAATACTCTGTATCTGTGTTCAATAAACTAGACACTTCTTGATAACACTCAGCAACTATTCATGTGTAATCATTGAATGTCTCACAGATCTGACGGGTCACTGACAGTTATCCTGCATTACCTAAGTGTACACCTGGGTGGTTGTATTACCTGTTCCTCTTCAGCGGTGTTCTGTCAAAATAGCGTCCGTGGATAGAGGGGGCGGGGCTCCGGCACTCCTAATGGACGGGCCGCCACTGTTGCACAGAGTAGAATGCATGGGCATGTTGCCTCCCTCACCCTTACCTTCCCTGGTGCATGCCCGAGACCACACCTTCTTCATTCCTGCACTCGGCATCCTCTGAGCCAGCAGCATCATCCTCCCTGCACATGCCATGAGAACCGCACATACCCACAGCAACAACTCCGGACAGAGGAACCGCCCGCCTCACCCCAGCCCACGTCCAGCAGGAGGGGCCTTTCTGAATACAGCATTCTTCTATGCAGGGCCTCGTGGCTGAAGTAATTTGACTTCTCCCGCTCACACGCCCTATATGGGAGGGGGTTCTGAATGTTGGCACTTTGAGAGCTGCTGCAAGGTGAAGCTTCCCGGCGTGAATAATCTGTCTGGGTATCAGACAGGCTGAAACCTGAACACATAATACCGAACAGGTGGCAACCCTACAAGAGGCCCATGGTAACTCTGGAGGAGCTGCAGAGATCCACAGCTCAGGTGGGAAAATCTGTCCACAGGACAACTATTAGTCGTGCTTCTCCACAAATCTGTCCTTAATGGAAGAGTGACAAGAAGAAAGACATTGGTGAAAGAAAGATATAAGATGTCCTGTTTTGCAGTTTGTGAGAAGAAATGTGGAGGACACAGCAAACATGTGGAAGAAGGTGCTCTGGTCAAATGAGACCAATGATGAGCAAAATGCTATGTGTGGGGAAAACTACCACTGCACATCACCCTGAACACACCATCCCCACCGTGAAACATGGTGATGGCAGCATCATGTGGTGGGGATGCTTTTCTTCAGCAGGAACAGGGAAGCTGGTCAGAGTTGATGGGAAGATGGATGGAGACAAATACAGGACAATCTTAGAAGAAAACCTGTTAGAGTCTGCAAAAGACTTGAGACTGGGGGAGGTTCACCTTCCAGCAGGACACAGACATTCAGTAAAACCGGCTTTAATTTTCTGCTACAATTTGTATTAAACATTTCTTCTTCTGCCAGACCGTGTCACCTCTCCTTCTGTAACTCTAAAAGACAATCCCCTCCAGCTACGTTCCATCCCTGGCAAGGATTTGAGCAAACATTTCTGCAGATTTATACCTTTCTCTGTTCTGAAGGAAGCCACGTCCTCTCTCAACCCGATCTGTAATTGGAAGGATCTGCCTTGATAATCAACACCTGAGCAGCCCGGCTGGTATTAGAGAAGTTGCAATTTCTGCATCCATTTAGAAACAGAGGAGCCTTAACCTGTTTCTACGCGTGTAACACAAACGTGTGGGCTTCATCACCCACACGCCGCACATTTGCATCACTAGATGGCAGTCCTGGGACAAGGTCATCCAGCACCCAGGGTGAAGATGGCGAATTGAGCCCCCCCTCCCCGCTAGGTGCAGCCCCAAGTAGAGTCCCCCCTTTATATCAGATGTCCCCAGTAAGTTCCCCTTTACATCAGGTGTCCCCAATAGAGTCCCCCTTTACATCAGGTGTCCCCAGTAGCAATCCCTTTCACATCAAGTCTCCCCAGTAGAGTCCCCATTTGCATCAGGTGTCCCCAGTAAGTCCCCCTTACATCAGGTGCCCCCAGTAGCGTCCCCCTTTGCATCAAGTTCCCCTTGTAAAGTCCCCCTCGGCATCAGGTGCCCCCCGGTAGAGTCCCCCTCGGCATCAGGTGCCCCCCGGTAGAGTCCCCCTCGGCATCAGGTGCCCCCGGTAGAGTCCCCCTCGGCATCAGGTGCCCCCGGTAGAGTCCCCCTCGGCATCAGGTGCCCCCAGTAGAGTCCCCCTCTGCATCAGGTGCCCCCAGTAGAGTCCCCCTCGGCATCAGGTGCCTCCAGTAGAGTCCTTCTTGACATCAGGTGTCCCCATGTTGTACTCACTCAGCGTGGGCACCATTCAGGGAACACTTTGCATTTTCCCAGTGAATTCAAATCATTCTCTGATTGGATGAAGAAGAGAGACAAAGTAGTGACATCACAATCTCCAGCTCATCCACTTAAAAAGTGCTTTGCATTCATTGAGAAAATTCAAAGTGTGTGGTGCCCATGACGAGTCTGTCAGAGGTCTATTAGACCCCTAATGTCTCCTTTGCCCTCCAAGCCAGCTAATCCAGCACAGATTGTGCTGGATTAGCTGCTTCCCTGGTAATGATCAGAATCAGAATTAACAAAATCATCCTCGCTTTCCGGCTTCATCCGTGAAAAGTGATCCTGGTCATTTACTGCGGTAATTGGGCTCCACAGAGAAATAGTAGAGCCAAGAAACCCACGCAGGCGGCGGCAGCAGGGGTGGAGGGCGGCCCTTCTCAGCACCTTTAAAACAGATTGGTTGGCTGTAGGTTGCCAGCTGTAAATAAATGACACCAATATCATGGCTGGTATAACCAATTGCTTATAGGATGTATCACTGCGGTCATTAAGTGGTTAAATATGTGACCCTATATCAAATTGGGATTTATTTTGTTCAATATGCGCTCTTTTTAAACAATGGCCTGTATTTATTTATTTTTGTTTTTTGGGTGAGAGATCTAATTTTACATTAGAAGCTTTGATGTGTAATACTAGGACTCAGACACAAGAGGGCAGACTTGGGTTTTCTGTCTTGCTCTTGCCATACATCAAGCCCACAAGCACACCATGTAATGCTAATTGGCTTGCGATAACTACAAATATCGCACAACATTTCAAACATAAGTCATTTCAAAGAACTAAAGCGACCGCTGGGAAAACAAATTAAACCTGGAACACGGTTCTTTTGTTTGCAGTTCTGGATTTTGAGGCAACAGTGAAATGATTTACCGCAAAAAAAAAAAGAAAAACGCTTGAAGAAATTATCCTTCGCGCCAGAAGACAAACTGCAAAATACATATAAATGATCGAACAAGAGGAAACAATGCAACACAAAGAAAAAAATTAAAGTAATCCTCCAGTCAAAAAGAAAAGTGTTTCTTGCAATTATAATGGGCATTGGGCTCAATCCAGTAAGATATAACGATCGGTATTTGGTATAGGAGACATTATTTTCAGAAATGAAAGCTGAACCTCACCTTCACAGGAGTCTCTCTACCTTTTGCAGCAAAATATTTTTTATTTTATTTATTTTTTTAAGTGTAAAAAATTCTCCTTTTTGTTCTCGAGTTTCATTATGTGGCGCAAACCTTGGCAATGATCATGAGGTCTCTGTGGATGTACGGGGGGGGGGGGGGTGTCAAACTTGATTTCATGGTGGGCTGCATTAGCAGTATGGTTGCCCTCAAAGGGTCGGTTGTATCTGGGGTGTGCTGTGTACAGAGTTCAGGGTTTAGGGGTACGCTTGTGTACAGTGTGCAGGGTTTAGGGGTGCACAGAGTTCAGGGTTTAGGGGTGCGCTTGTGTACAGAGTGCAGGGTTTAGGGGTGCGCTTGTGTACAGAGTGCAGTGTTTAGGGGTGTGCTATGTACAGAGTTTGGGGGTGCGCGGTGTAGAGTTCAGGGTTTAGGGGTGCACTTTTGTACAGAGTGCAGGGTTTAAGGGTGCGCTGTGTACAGAGTTTGGGGGTGCACTGTGCACAGTGTGGAACCCCATCTTCCCTCCCTCCCAAAGCTTCTTCGTATCTCTCTCCTACCTGACCCGGCTCTAGTACCTCCCTATGTAGGCCACTCTGCCTCACTTCTGGGGAGAGCAGATGTAGTGACTGCCTCGCTCCTGGGGAGAGCAGATGTAGTGACTGCAGAGTCCTGGGGAGAGCAGATGTAGTGACTGCAGAGTCCTGTGGAGAGCAGATGTAGTGACTGCCTCGCTCCTGGGGAGAGCAGATGTAGTGACTGCAGAGTCCTGGGGAGAGCAGATGTAGTGACTGCAGAGTCCTGGGGAGAGCAGATGTAGTGACTGCAGAGTCCTGGGGAGAGCAGATGTAGTGATTGCAGAGTCCTGGGTTTAGTAACACTTTAACGTAACGTTCTCACCTTATGTTGCGCTTTTTATATGGGATGTGCGCAATGTGACGGGGGGTACTTTACTTTTTAATTTTTTTTTTATTTGATATAATTCTTTTATTTTATTTTATTGCTATCACCAGGGGGTTAACAACCCCCCCCCCTCATGTGATTCCATGGGAAGGTTCTATGTCCTCTTTATGGGCGCATTGGGGGCGGGGGGGTTGTAGTCACCTGTACCGTTTATACGGATGTTCTAAAGAACGACTCGCCTTCATCTATAAAGCAAATTCCTTTTCCGTCTTCTAATCTATTTTTACACGTGCAGAAGAATCCCGCCTGTAGCCAACTCGCTGAGTTAGGAAATTTTTTTTTTTTTTTTTACTGAAGTCGGATTTAAGAATGAACTTTTCACCTTCACAGTTTGCGCATCCCGACTTCAAACAACGAAAATCTGCACAGAAAGCGTAAAAGACGCGGATCCCAAGGAGCAGGGCGACATTTTGTGCAGCGAAAAAAAGAAAACCTTTAGTAAAGTTGTGAAAGAAAAACGCGATATTTTCCTAAATTTATACCGACACGTCAGTCAGACAAAGAACACGAGTCTCCGAAGGTAGAATGACCTCCGCCTGCAATTATTTATTTTTTTGCCAGTCTTCAGATCCATCGGAGATAATGCATTCCAGAATCTGAGATCAGTAAAAAAAACACTTTAGATTTTTAATTTTTTTTTGCGTAGATCTAGCATCAGATTTTTATAATGAGCGCATTCATGGTAAGTTATGTGAAACACTGCAAGGTATTTATAACCTGCAAAATCCTTTTTATTAACCACTTCAGCCCCGGACCATTTTGGCTGGTTAAAGACCAGACCCCTTTTTTTGCAATATGGCACTGCGTCGCTTTAACTGACAATTGAGCGGTCGTGCGACGTGGCTCCCAAACAAAATTGACGTCCTTTTTTTCCCACAAATAGAGCTTTCTTTTGGTGGTATTTGATCACCTCTGCGGTTTTAATTTTTTTGCGCTATAAACATAAATAGAGCGACAATTTTGAAAAAAATTAAAAATTTTACTTTTTGCTATAATAAATATCCCCCAAAAAATATATAAAAAAAACATTTTTTTTCCTCAGTTTAGGCCGATACGTATTCTTCTACATATTTTTGGTAAAAAAAAATCACAATAAGCGTTTGATTGGTTTGCACAAAAGTTATAGTGCCTACAAAATAGGGGATAGTTTTATGGCATTTTTATTATTAATTTATTTTTTTACTAGTAATGGCGGCGATCAGCGATTTTTATCGTAACTGTGACATTATGACGGACACATCGGACACTTTTGACACATTTTTGGGACCATTGTCATTTTTACAGCGATCAGTTCTATAAAAATGCACTGATTACTGTGAAAATGACACTGGCAGTGAAGGGGTTAACCACTAGGTGGCGCTGTAGGGCTTAAGTGTGACTTAATGAGTGATTCTAACTGTAGGGGGCGTGGCTTGGCATGTGACATCACTGATCCTCGTTTCCTATGACAGGGGACAGACGATCACTGAGACTGCCACTAGGAAGAATGGGGAAAGGTTTGTTTACACTTACCTCTCCCCGTTCTTCAGCTCTGTGACCCGACCGCGGGACACCGGCAGCGATCGGGTCCGCGGGCGCAGTCATGGAGCTTCGGACCGGGTCGCGAGCGCGCCGCCACCCACGGACAGGTTCTTAAAGGGGACGTACCTGTACGCCCTTGTGCCTGTCCGTGCCATTCTGTCGACGTGTATATCCTCGTGCGGCAGTTCTTACGTGGTTAAAGTGCATTTTTTACAACAAAAAAAAAATGCGTTTGAAAAACCGCTGCGCAAATACAGTGTGACATAAAAAAAAATTGTAACACCCACCATTTTATTCTCTAGGGTCTCTGCAAAAAAAAATAAAAAAATTACATATCATGTTTGGGGGTTCGAAGTAAATGTAGGAGAGAAGTGTCAGATTTATGCCTGGGTGGGAACTGGTTAACAAAGAGGAGGGGAGGAGCAGCTTCAGGGGCAGGGATGAGCCGAACACCCCCCTGTTCGGTTCGCACCAGAACCTGCGAACAGACAAAATGTTCGTGTGAACTTTAGAACCCTATTAAATACAATGGACTCGAACGTTCGAAATCTAAAGTGCTAATTATAAAGGCTGATATGCAAGTTATTGTTAGTGATGAGCCGAACACCCCCGGGTTCGGTTCGCACCAGAACCCGCGAACGGACCGGAAGTTCGAACGAACATTAGAACCCTATTAAATACAATGGATGCGAACGTTCGAATTCTAAAGTGCTAATTATAACAACTATTATGCATGTTATTGTCCTAAAAAGGGTTTGGGAACCCGGGTTCTGCACCAGGGGACATGTATCAATGCAAAAAGAAGTTTTAAAAACGGTCGTTTTTCGGGAGCAGTCATTTTAATGATGCATAAAGTGAAAAAAAAAAAGTCAAATATTCCTTTAAATATCGTACCTGGGGGGTGTCTAAAGTATGCCTGTGAAGTGCCACGTGTTTCCCGTGTTTAGAACTGTCCCTGCACAAAATGACACTTCTAAAGGAAAAAAAAGCCATTTAAAACTGCTTGCGGCTTTAATGTAATGTCTGGTCCCGGTAATATGGATGAAATTCTTTAAGAAAAATGGCATAGCTACCCCATGACCCCCCCCCCCCCCTACCCCAGCCCATTACCAGCCCCTTTGGGTCTTGTATGGATATTAAGGGGAACCCCGCACATAAAATAAAAAAGGCCCTATATACTCTGAACAGCCGTATACAGGCGGTGCATACAAGACAGGGACTGTAGGTTTGTTCTTATGTAGAATCTGTTTGTAATTTTGAACAGGTACATTGTTGAAGTGTAGCTCCAGCCCAAAAATCTATTTTTAAACTTTTTGGAAAACATAGGTAAGGGTTATCACCCCTGTAACATTTGTTTTGCTGTCTGTGCCCCTGTTCAGAACATTTCACCTCACTTTCCGTCCCAATGACAACTGTTTTTGAAATGTGGTGTTTTTCTTGAAACAAGGATTGCTGATAAAGCATCAGTACAGAGGAGACACCTTTCTCCCATATTTATTCTTACAGGAGAGAATTTTCCTTCCTAGTGGTAGATTTCCTCTCACTTCCTGTTGTCTTCTTGCGTTTGCAAGTAGGAGTCGTTTGTAAGTTGGATGTTTGAAAGTAGGGACCTGCCGTATATACTCTGCAGAAATAGGCCCCTTAGTTGTTGGTGTTGGCACAACACTGTAAGCACTCACAGTTACTCTTGGTTGGTGCTGGAACGCCCTGCTGTCAACTATTATATCAGGAATTTTAATTACATATAATTGTTGAACAGTGGTAGTAAAAATTGGGCCTTTGATGGTGGTGCTGGTGCCACAACACTGTAAGCCCTGACAGTTACTCTTGGTGGGTGCAGCAATGGGCCCTGCTGTGAATTATTAGATCAAGAATTGTAATTACATGCCCCTGTTGAACAGGGGCTGAAAAATTGGGCCTTAGGCACTGGTGGCACAACACTGCAACCCCTCACAGATACTGTACTTGGAGCACAGCAATGAGCCCTGTTGCAAAGTATTGCTTCAAAAATTGTAATGACACGCCCCTGTTAAACAGGGGCTGAAAAATTGGGCCTTAGGCACTGGTGGCGGCACCCATAAACAAAAATGATCTTCCAAGCTATCATCATCAATCGTATCATTGAGGACTCGGAGGAGGAGGATAGGCAGTCAACATAACAGCACAGGCACTCAGCATCAGCATCAGTCTTGAAGGGATGTGACATTTTAAAATCAATTAGTCTGTTATATCAGCATCAGGTGTGTGGTAGCTGGTGGTGATCCAAGACTGGTTCATCTTGATGAAAGTCAGTCGATCAACCGAGTCGGTGGACAGGCGCACCCTGTGATCCGTGACAAATCCTCCAGCAGCACTGAATGTGCGTTCCGAAAGAACGCTGGATGCAGGACAGGCCAGTAGCTCAATTGCATACTGTGCAAGCTCTGGCCAGTGATCCATCCTCAAGACCCAGTAAGCCAGAGGATTTTCGGTGGGGAAGGTGTCCAAGTCTGACCTTGCCCCTAGATATTCCTGCACCATGTTTATCAGACGCTGGCGATGGTTGCTGGAACCAATCATACTTTGGGGCTGCGGACTAAAGAATTGTCTGAACGCATCGGTCAGACGGCCACCTTCCCCACCGCTCCTTCTTTGACTGGCCGAAGCCTCAGCAACTCGTTGTCCAGGACCAGGAGTTTGCAACCTCCCAGTCTCTGGGAACGCGTTGCACAGACCTTTCTGCAAGGCCTCCCGGAGTTGTCTCATCCTCTGCTCCCTCTGCGACGGTAACATAAGGTCCGCAACCTTACCCTTGTACCGTGGATCAAGGAGAGTGGCCAGCCAGTAATGGTCCCTCTCCTTGATCCGAAGAATACGAGGATCCTTCCGCAGACTTTGCAGGATCAGGGAGGCCATGCAGCGTAGGTTTGCTGAGGCATTCGCTCCGGAGTCCTCTGGGTCACTAAGGACGACATGATCCGCAGCCACCTCCTCCCAGCCACGTACAAGTCCACTGGTTTCTTGGGACTGTAAATCATCCCTAAAAGACTGCTGCTGATGATGCTGAGTGCCAGCCTCCACCTCCATGCTGACACAATCCTCCTCCTCCTCCTCCTCCTCCTCCTCTTCCTGTGCGATGGGTGGGACAGAAGGAACACTGTCTGGGTAAAGGGGGCCTTGAGAGGCAAGGAAGTCCTCCTCTTCCTGCCTCTGTTCTGCCTCAAGTGCCCTGTCCATTATTCCACGCAGCGTGTGCTCCAACAGGTGGACAAGAGGTACAGTGTCACTGATGCATGCACTGTCACTGCTCACCATCCTCGTGGCCTCCTCAAATGGTGCCAGGACAGTGCATGCATCCCTGATCATGCCCCACTGGCGTGGAGAAAAAAAACCAAGCTCCCCTGACCCTGTCCTGGTGCCGTAGTCGCACAGGTACTCATTGATGGCCCTCTGCTGCGTGTGCAGCCGCTGCAGCATGGCCAACGTTGAGTTCCACCTGGTGGGCATGTCACATATAAGGCGGTTCTTGGGCAGGTTCAACTCCTTTTGCAGCTCAGCCAGGCGAGCACTGGCATTATAAGATCTGCGGAAATGCACACAGACTTTCCTGGCCTGCCTCAGGACATCCTGTAAGCCCGGGTACCTGCCCAAGAACCGCTGCACCACCAGGTTAAGGACGTGAGCCACACAGGGCACATGGGTCAGTTGTCCCTGTCGGAGGGCGGAGAGGAGGTTGGTGCCATTGTCGCAAACCACCATTCCTGGCTTAAGCTGGCGTGGCGTCAACCACCTCTCGGCCTGGCCCTGCAGAGCAGACAGGACCTCTGCCCCAGTGTGGCTTCTGTCCCCCAAACACACCAGCGCAAGCACGGCATGGCATCTTTTTGCCTGCGTACTTGCGTAGCCCCTTGAACGCCTACGGAGCACCGCTGGTTCAGAGGACAAAGCACAGGAAGAGGCCATGGAGGAAGAAGAAGAGGAGGGGGTGGAGGAGAGAGGTGTGTCACAACCAGTAGTAGCATTTTGGAGGCGTGGCGGTGGGACAACCTCCAACACTACTGCACCTTGTCCTGAATCCTTCCCAGCTGCCAAAAGAGTGACCCAATGGGCCGTGAAAGAAAGGTAACGTCCCTGTCCATGCCTGCTGGACCATGAGTCAGCGGTAATATGCACCTTACCGCTGACCGCCCTGTCCAGCGAGGCCAAGACATTGCCTTCCACATGCCGGTAGAGAGCCGGAATAGCCTTCCGTGAGAAAAAGTGGCGTTTGGGAACCTGCCACTGAGGAACCGCACATTGCACAAACTCACGGAAGGGGGCCGAGTCTACCAACTGAAAAGGCAGCAGTTGAAGCGCTAGCAATTTAGCCAAGCTAGCATTCAACCGCTGGGCATGTGGATGGCTGGGAGTGAACTTCTTTCGACGGTCCAGCAGCTGGGGCAGGGAAATTTGCCTGCTAGAATCGGACGTCGGTGTACTGCTAGCAGAGTGGGCGCAAGTACTTGGCTGTGACACACCTAATTCTACACCTTCATTCCTCTCAGTGCATGTTTCAGAGAGGACTGAAGTTATAGTGGGGTTGGAGATCCCAGCTGATGCGGTGCAAGGAGAGGTCCGCTTTGTTCTTTGGTGTGGGTCTTTGAGGTAGGCTTGCCAACGAGCTGCATGGCAGGTCAACATATGTCTGGTCAGGCATGTGGTACCCAAGCGGCTGATGTTTTGGCCACGCGATATACGCTTGAGACATATGTTGCAAACAGCAGCTGTGCGATCTGATGCACTAGCCTCAAAAAAGGCCCACACCAAAGAACTTTTTGAATGACGGGCAGAGGCAGCGCCCTGCACAGGCGGAGCTCTGCGGTGTGATTCCGTCGGTGTACTGCCCTTACGCTGGCCACCAAAGGGCATCCTGCCTCGTTGGAGATGTGCCTCCTCCTCATCCTCCTCCTCCTCCTCTCTCCTATTAGGCACCCACGTGGAGTCATTGACCTCATCATCCCCTCCCTCCTCATCACTGGAGCCAATCTGGCAGTATGCTGCAGCTGCTGGAACATGACTGCCAGATTGGTGTCCTTCTTGAGCATCCCCTCTGTCTGCTCTCACGCTACTGCCTTCCTCTAGCTGGGTTTCATCATCAGACCCTTCGAAACGCTGGGCATCCTCCTGGAGCATGTACCCAACACTGTGCTGAAACAGTTCGGGGGACTCCTCAGGAGGAGGACATGGTGGGTCTAGGGAAGGAGTGACTGATGATTTGTCTGACATTGATACCAGGGAAGACGACGCTTTGGCAGCTGCTTTTCCAGTACCCTGAGCCTGGGTGAGAGAGGATGAGGAGGAGGAGGAGGGCTTGGTCATCCACTCTACCAAGTCTTCGGCATGATGTGGCTCAACATGTCCAGCTGCCGAAAAGAAGGACAAGCGTGTCCCATGGCCATGTGCTGATGACAATGCACCGCGTCCACGACCAGCACTGTTGCCCCCAGACACAGAGCCTGCTTGCCCTCTTTTATTGCCTCCTGACTGTCTGCCTCTCCTTGTTTGCCTTCCAGACATTCTAATAGATGGCCTGCAGGGAGATGGGAAAAAAGCAATAAGGGCTACCTTCAGGTGTCCTTCTCTGTCCCTGGAAACAAGGACTTGCAGAGTGAAAGAAAAAAAACACTCTCCCTACCTACAGTTTTCTGTCCCTAGAAAAAATGTTTTTTTTAATCACAATATAGCACAAGGAAAATTAACTCACTGTCCTTACAGGTCCCTGGAAACAAGGACTTGCAGAGTGAAAGAAAAAAAACACTCTCCCTACCTACAGTTTTCTGTCCCTAGAAAAAAATGTTTTTTTTAATCACAATATAGCAAAAGGACAATTCACTCACTGTCCTTCCAGGTCCCTGGAAACAAGGACTTGCAGAGTGAAAGAAACTGACACTGTCCCTACCTAGAGTTTTCTGTCCCTGGAATAAATGTTTTTTTCAGCACAATATAGCACAAGGACAATTAACTCACTGTCCTTACAGGTCCCTGGAAACAAGGACTTGCAGAGTGAAAGAAAAAAAATACTCTCCCTACCTACAGTTTTCTGTCCCTAGAAAAAAATGTTTTTTTTAATCACAATATAGCAAAAGGACAATTCACTCACTGTCCTTCCAGGTCCCTGGAAACAAGGACTTGCAGAGTGAAAGAAACTGACACTGTCCCTACCTAGAGTTTTCTGTCCCTAGAATAAATGTTTTTTTTAATCACAATATAGCAAAAGGACAATTCACTCACTGTCCTTCCAGGTCCCTGGAAACAAGGACTTGCAGAGTGAAAGAAACTGACACTGTCCCTACCTAGAGTTTTCTGTCCCTAGAATAAATGTTTTTTTTAATCACAATATAGCACAAGGAAAATTAACTCACTGTCCTTACAGGTCCCTGGAAACAAGGACTTGCAGAGTGAAAGAAAAAAAACACTCTCCCTACCTACAGTTTTCTGTCCCTAGAAAAAAAATTTTTTTTTAATCACAATATAGCAAAAGGACAATTCACTCACTGTCCTTCCAGGTCCCTGGAAACAAGGACTTGCAGAGTGAAAGAAACTGACACTGTCCCTACCTAGAGTTTTCTGTCCCTAGAATAAATGTTTTTTTTAATCACAATATAGCACAAGGAAAATTAACTCACTGTCCTTACAGGTCCCTGGAAACAAGGACTTGCAGAGTGAAAGAAAAAAAACACTCTCCCTACCTACAGTTTTCTGTCCCTAGAAAAAAATGTTTTTTTTTATCACAATATAGCAAAAGGACAATTCACTCACTGTCCTTCCAGGTCCCTGGAAACAAGGACTTGCAGAGTGAAAGAAACTGACACTGTCCCTACCTAGAGTTTTCTGTCCCTGGAATAAATGTTTTTTTCAGCACAATATAGCACAAGGACAATTAACTCACTGTCCTTACAGGTCCCTGGAAACAAGGACTTGCAGAGTGAAAGAAAAAAAATACTCTCCCTACCTACAGTTTTCTGTCCCTAGAAAAAAATGTTTTTTTTAATCACAATATAGCAAAAGGACAATTCACTCACTGTCCTTCCAGGTCCCTGGAAACAAGGACTTGCAGAGTGAAAGAAACTGACACTGTCCCTACCTAGAGTTTTCTGTCCCTAGAATAAATGTTTTTTTTAATCACAATATAGCACAAGGAAAATTAACTCACTGTCCTTACAGGTCCCTGGAAACAAGGACTTGCAGAGTGAAAGAAAAAAAACACTCTCCCTACCTACAGTTTTCTGTCCCTAGAAAAAAATGTTTTTTTTTATCACAATATAGCAAAAGGACAATTCACTCACTGTCCTTCCAGGTCCCTGGAAACAAGGACTTGCAGAGTGAAAGAAACTGACACTGTCCCTACCTAGAGTTTTCTGTCCCTAGAATAAATGTTTTTTTTAATCACAATATAGCACAAGGAAAATTAACTCACTGTCCTTACAGGTCCCTGGAAACAAGGACTTGCAGAGTGAAAGAAAAAAAATACTCTCCCTACCTACAGTTTTCTGTCCCTAGAAAAAAATGTTTTTTTTAATCACAATATAGCAAAAGGACAATTCACTCACTGTCCTTCCAGGTCCCTGGAAACAAGGACTTGCAGAGTGAAAGAAACTGACACTGTCCCTACCTAGAGTTTTCTGTCCCTAGAATAAATGTTTTTTTTAATCACAATATAGCACAAGGAAAATTAACTCACTGTCCTTACAGGTCCCTGGAAACAAGGACTTGCAGAGTGAAAGAAAAAAAACACTCTCCCTACCTACAGTTTTCTGTCCCTAGAAAAAAATGTTTTTTTTTATCACAATATAGCAAAAGGACAATTCACTCACTGTCCTTCCAGGTCCCTGGAAACAAGGACTTGCAGAGTGAAAGAAACTGACACTGTCCCTACCTAGAGTTTTCTGTCCCTGGAATAAATGTTTTTTTCAGCACAATATAGCACAAGGACAATTAACTCACTGTCCTTACAGGTCCCTGGAAACAAGGACTTGCAGAGTGAAAGAAAAAAAACACTCTCCCTACCTACAGTTATCTGTCCCTAGAAAAAAATGTTTTTTTTAATCACAATATAGCAAAAGGACAATTCACTCACTGTCCTTCCAGGTCCCTGGAAACAAGGACTTGCAGAGTGAAAGAAACTGACACTGTCCCTACCTAGAGTTTTCTGTCCCTAGAATAAATGTTTTTTTTAATCACAATATAGCACAAGGAAAATTAACTCACTGTCCTTACAGGTCCCTGGAAACAAGGACTTGCAGAGTGAAAGAAAAAAAACACTCTCCCTACCTACAGTTTTCTGTCCCTAGAAAAAAATGTTTTTTTTAATCACAATATAGCAAAAGGACAATTCACTCACTGTCCTTCCAGGTCCCTGGAAACAAGGACTTGCAGAGTGAAAGAAACTGACACTGTCCCTACCTAGAGTTTTCTGTCCCTGGAATAAATGTTTTTTTCAGCACAATATAGCACAAGGACAATTAACTCACTGTCCTTACAGGTCCCTGGAAACAAGGACTTGCAGAGTGAAAGAAAAAAAATACTCTCCCTACCTACAGTTTTCTGTCCCTAGAAAAAAATGTTTTTTTTAATCACAATATAGCAAAAGGACAATTCACTCACTGTCCTTCCAGGTCCCTGGAAACAAGGACTTGCAGAGTGAAAGAAACTGACACTGTCCCTACCTAGAGTTTTCTGTCCCTAGAATAAATGTTTTTTTTAATCACAATATAGCAAAAGGACAATTCACTCACTGTCCTTCCAGGTCCCTGGAAACAAGGACTTGCAGAGTGAAAGAAACTGACACTGTCCCTACCTAGAGTTTTCTGTCCCTAGAATAAATGTTTTTTTTAATCACAATATAGCAAAAGGACAATTCACTCACTGTCCTTCCAGGTCCCTGGAAACAAGGACTTGCAGAGTGAAAGAAACTGACACTGTCCCTACCTAGAGTTTTCTGTCCCTAGAATAAATGTTTTTTTTAATCACAATATAGCAAAAGGACAATTCACTCACTGTCCTTCCAGGTCCCTGGAAACAAGGACTTGCAGAGTGAAAGAAACTGACACTGTCCCTACCTAGAGTTTTCTGTCCCTGGAATAAATGTTTTTTTCAGCACAATATAGCACAAGGACAATTAACTCACTGTCCTTACAGGTCCCTGGAAACAAGGACTTGCAGAGTGAAAGAAAAAAAATACTCTCCCTACCTACAGTTTTCTGTCCCTAGAAAAAAATGTTTTTTTTAATCACAATATAGCAAAAGGACAATTCACTCACTGTCCTTCCAGGTCCCTGGAAACAAGGACTTGCAGAGTGAAAGAAACTGACACTGTCCCTACCTAGAGTTTTCTGTCCCTAGAATAAATGTTTTTTTTAATCACAATATAGCACAAGGAAAATTAACTCACTGTCCTTACAGGTCCCTGGAAACAAGGACTTGCAGAGTGAAAGAAAAAAAACACTCTCCCTACCTACAGTTTTCTGTCCCTAGAAAAAAATGTTTTTTTTTATCACAATATAGCAAAAGGACAATTCACTCACTGTCCTTCCAGGTCCCTGGAAACAAGGACTTGCAGAGTGAAAGAAACTGACACTGTCCCTACCTAGAGTTTTCTGTCCCTAGAATAAATGTTTTTTTTAATCACAATATAGCACAAGGAAAATTAACTCACTGTCCTTACAGGTCCCTGGAAACAAGGACTTGCAGAGTGAAAGAAAAAAAATACTCTCCCTACCTACAGTTTTCTGTCCCTAGAAAAAAATGTTTTTTTTAATCACAATATAGCAAAAGGACAATTCACTCACTGTCCTTCCAGGTCCCTGGAAACAAGGACTTGCAGAGTGAAAGAAACTGACACTGTCCCTACCTAGAGTTTTCTGTCCCTAGAATAAATGTTTTTTTTAATCACAATATAGCACAAGGAAAATTAACTCACTGTCCTTACAGGTCCCTGGAAACAAGGACTTGCAGAGTGAAAGAAAAAAAACACTCTCCCTACCTACAGTTTTCTGTCCCTAGAAAAAAATGTTTTTTTTTATCACAATATAGCAAAAGGACAATTCACTCACTGTCCTTCCAGGTCCCTGGAAACAAGGACTTGCAGAGTGAAAGAAACTGACACTGTCCCTACCTAGAGTTTTCTGTCCCTGGAATAAATGTTTTTTTCAGCACAATATAGCACAAGGACAATTAACTCACTGTCCTTACAGGTCCCTGGAAACAAGGACTTGCAGAGTGAAAGAAAAAAATACTCTCCCTACCTACAGTTTTCTGTCCCTAGAAAAAAATGTTTTTTTTAATCACAATATAGCAAAAGGACAATTCACTCACTGTCCTTCCAGGTCCCTGGAAACAAGGACTTGCAGAGTGAAAGAAACTGACACTGTCCCTACCTAGAGTTTTCTGTCCCTAGAATAAATGGTTTTTTTAATCACAATATAGCAAAAGGACAATTCACTCACTGTCCTTCCAGGTCCCTGGAAACAAGGACTTGCAGAGTGAAAGAAACTGACACTGTCCCTACCTAGAGTTTTCTGTCCCTAGAATAAATGTTTTTTTTAATCACAATATAGCACAAGGAAAATTAACTCACTGTCCTTACAGGTCCCTGGAAACAAGGACTTGCAGAGTGAAAGAAAAAAAATACTCTCCCTACCTACAGTTTTCTGTCCCTAGAAAAAAATGTTTTTTTTAATCACAATATAGCAAAAGGACAATTCACTCACTGTCCTTCCAGGTCCCTGGAAACAAGGACTTGCAGAGTGAAAGAAACTGACACTGTCCCTACCTAGAGTTTTCTGTCCCTGGAATAAATGTTTTTTTCAGCACAATATAGCACAAGGACAATTAACTCACTGTCCTTACAGGTCCCTGGAAACAAGGACTTGCAGAGTGAAAGAAAAAAAATACTCTCCCTACCTACAGTTTTCTGTCCCTAGAAAAAAATGTTTTTTTTAATCACAATATAGCAAAAGGACAATTCACTCACTGTCCTTCCAGGTCCCTGGAAACAAGGACTTGCAGAGTGAAAGAAATTGACACTGTCCCTACCTAGAGTTTTCTGTCCCTAGAATAAATGTTTTTTTTAATCACAATATAGCAAAAGGACAATTCACTCACTGTCCTTCCAGGTCCCTGGAAACAAGGACTTGCAGAGTGAAAGAAACTGACACTGTCCCTACCTAGAGTTTTCTGTCCCTAGAATAAATGTTTTTTTTAATCACAATATAGCACAAGGAAAATTAACTCACTGTCCTTACAGGTCCCTGGAAACAAGGACTTGCAGAGTGAAAGAAAAAAAACACTCTCCCTACCTACAGTTTTCTGTCCCTAGAAAAAAATGTTTTTTTTAATCACAATATAGCAAAAGGACAATTCACTCACTGTCCTTCCAGGTCCCTGGAAACAAGGACTTGCAGAGTGAAAGAAACTGACACTGTCCCTACCTAGAGTTTTCTGTCCCTGGAATAAATGTTTTTTTCAGCACAATATAGCACAAGGACAATTAACTCACTGTCCTTACAGGTCCCTGGAAACAAGGACTTGCAGAGTGAAAGAAAAAAAATACTCTCCCTACCTACAGTTTTCTGTCCCTAGAAAAAAATGTTTTTTTTAATCACAATATAGCAAAAGGACAATTCACTCACTGTCCTTCCAGGTCCCTGGAAACAAGGACTTGCAGAGTGAAAGAAACTGACACTGTCCCTACCTAGAGTTTTCTGTCCCTAGAATAAATGTTTTTTTTAATCACAATATAGCAAAAGGACAATTCACTCACTGTCCTTCCAGGTCCCTGGAAACAAGGACTTGCAGAGTGAAAGAAAAAAAACACTCTCCCTACCTACAGTTTTCTGTCCCTAGAAAAAAATGTTTTTTTTTATCACAATATAGCAAAAGGACAATTCACTCACTGTCCTTCCAGGTCCCTGGAAACAAGGACTTGCAGAGTGAAAGAAACTGACACTGTCCCTACCTAGAGTTTTCTGTCCCTGGAATAAATGTTTTTTTCAGCACAATATAGCACAAGGACAATTAACTCACTGTCCTTACAGGTCCCTGGAAACAAGGACTTGCAGAGTGAAAGAAAAAAAATACTCTCCCTACCTACAGTTTTCTGTCCCTAGAAAAAAATGTTTTTTTTAATCACAATATAGCAAAAGGACAATTCACTCACTGTCCTTCCAGGTCCCTGGAAACAAGGACTTGCAGAGTGAAAGAAACTGACACTGTCCCTACCTAGAGTTTTCTGTCCCTAGAATAAATGTTTTTTTTAATCACAATATAGCACAAGGAAAATTAACTCACTGTCCTTACAGGTCCCTGGAAACAAGGACTTGCAGAGTGAAAGAAAAAAAATACTCTCCCTACCTACAGTTTTCTGTCCCTAGAAAAAAATGTTTTTTTTAATCACAATATAGCAAAAGGACAATTCACTCACTGTCCTTCCAGGTCCCTGGAAACAAGGACTTGCAGAGTGAAAGAAACTGACACTGTCCCTACCTAGAGTTTTCTGTCCCTAGAATAAATGTTTTTTTTAATCACAATATAGCACAAGGAAAATTAACTCACTGTCCTTACAGGTCCCTGGAAACAAGGACTTGCAGAGTGAAAGAAAAAAAACACTCTCCCTACCTACAGTTTTCTGTCCCTAGAAAAAAATGTTTTTTTTAATCACAATATAGCAAAAGGACAATTCACTCACTGTCCTTCCAGGTCCCTGGAAACAAGGACTTGCAGAGTGAAAGAAACTGACACTGTCCCTACCTAGAGTTTTCTGTCCCTGGAATAAATGTTTTTTTCAGCACAATATAGCACAAGGACAATTAACTCACTGTCCTTACAGGTCCCTGGAAACAAGGACTTGCAGAGTGAAAGAAAAAAAATACTCTCCCTACCTACAGTTTTCTGTCCCTAGAAAAAAATGTTTTTTTTAATCACAATATAGCAAAAGGACAATTCACTCACTGTCCTTCCAGGTCCCTGGAAACAAGGACTTGCAGAGTGAAAGAAACTGACACTGTCCCTACCTAGAGTTTTCTGTCCCTAGAATAAATGTTTTTTTTAATCACAATATAGCAAAAGGACAATTCACTCACTGTCCTTCCAGGTCCCTGGAAACAAGGACTTGCAGAGTGAAAGAAACTGACACTGTCCCTACCTAGAGTTTTCTGTCCCTAGAATAAATGTTTTTTTTAATCACAATATAGCAAAAGGACAATTCACTCACTGTCCTTCCAGGTCCCTGGAAACAAGGACTTGCAGAGTGAAAGAAACTGACACTGTCCCTACCTAGAGTTTTCTGTCCCTAGAATAAATGTTTTTTTTAATCACAATATAGCAAAAGGACAATTCACTCACTGTCCTTCCAGGTCCCTGGAAACAAGGACTTGCAGAGTGAAAGAAACTGACACTGTCCCTACCTAGAGTTTTCTGTCCCTAGAATAAATGTTTTTTTTAATCACAATATAGCAAAAGGACAATTCACTCACTGTCCTTCCAGGTCCCTGGAAACAAGGACTTGCAGAGTGAAAGAAACTGACACTGTCCCTACCTAGAGTTTTCTGTCCCTAGAATAAATGTTTTTTTTTAAGCACACTATAGCAGAAGCACAAAACACACTGACACTCTCCCTACCTATCCTTCTCTTTCCCTAAACTAAAGGAATCCAGGTTAAGCAAGAAAGAAATAACAGTCACTGTCCCTGCCTATGCTACTCTATCCCTGCTCCGGAACACACTACACTAGGCCGCCGTGCTGGCGGCCTTTTATAGTGTGGGGCGTGTACTAAACACCCTCAGCAATAATTGGCCACAGGCATCCTGCCTGTGGCCAATCATTGCTCTCCTCGCTGCCGGCGCTGTGATTGGCCAAGCATGCGGGGTCACAGTGCATGCTTGGCCAATCACAGCGCCTGGATGACACTGCGATGGCGTAGTGCATTGTGGGCCGTTCGCGTCACTCGAATTTGGCGCGAACGGCCCAAATCGTTCGATCTTCGTCGAACGATCGAACAGCCAATGTTCGAGTCGAACGTATGTTCGACTCGAACACGAAGCTCATCCCTAGTTATTGTCCTAAAAAGTGTTTGGGAACCCGGGTCCTGCCCCAGGGGACATGTATCAATGCAAAAAAAAGTTTAAAAAATATACGTTTTTTCGGGAGCAGTGATTTTAATAATGCTTAAAATGAAAAAATAAAAGTGAAATATTCCTTTAAATTTCATACCTGGGGGGTGTGTATGATATGCATGTAAAGTGGCGCATGTTTCCCGTGCTTAGAACTGTCCCTGCAAAAAATGTCATTTCTGAAGGAAAAAAAGTCATTTAAAACTACTCGCGGCTATTAATGAATTGTCGGCTCCCGGCAATACATACAAAAGTCATTGATAAAAAAATAAAAAAAAAGCGTGGGGGTTCCCCAGAATTCAATTACCAGGCCCTTCAGGTCTGGAATGGATATTAAGGGGAACCCCGCCGCAGACCCCCACAACCACCGGGCAAGGGTTGTGGGGATGAGGCCCTTGTCCCCATCAACATGGGGACATCCTCCCTATGTTGAGGGCATGTGGCTTGGTACGGTTCAGAAGGGGGAGGGGGGCGCTCTCTCGTCCCCCTCCTCTTCCCCTGCGGCCGGCCAGGTTGCGTGCTCGGATATGGGTCTGGTATGGATTTTTGGGGGGACTCCACGCCATTTTTTTTTAATTTGGGGTGGAGTTCCCCTTAATATCCATTCCAGACCTGATGGGCCTGGTAATTGAATTTGGGGGACCCCCACGCTTTTTTTTTTTTATCAATGATTTTTCTATGTATTGCCGGGAGCCGACAATTCATTAATAGCCGCGAGTCAGTTTTAAATGACTTTTTTTCCTTCAGAAATGACATTTTTTGCAGGGACAGTTCTAAGCACGGGAAACATGCGCCACTTTACATGCATATCATACACACCCCCCAGGTACGAAATTTAAAGGAATATTTCACTTTTATTGTTTCACTTTAAGCATTATTAAAATCACTTCTCCCGAAAAAACGGCCGTTTTTAAAACTTCTTTTTGCATTGATACATGTCCCCTGGGGCAGGACCCGGGTCCCCAAACATTTTTTAGGACAATAACTTGCATATAAGCCTTTATAATTAACACTTTAGATTTCTCCCATAGACTTTTCGAATTTGCCGCGAACACCCCAAATTGTTCGTTGTTCGGCGAACGGTGCGAACGGGCAATGTTCGAGTCGAACATGAGTTCGACTCGAACTCGAAGCTCATCCCTATTCAGGGGAAAAGCATTGCTCTATCTCGGCGGGAGGGGGGAAATCTGGTTCGCATTCACAGACTACGGAAGAGACCAGGGAGAGGGAAGGGGGAGATGCAGAGATGTTGAGGAGAGAGCTGGATGACAGAGGCATGTAAACTGACCACTCTATCCAGAGATCAGCAGCCATGATAAACGTGGTCCGTTTACAGAGGGGAAGACAGGAACAGGCAGGATCAACCAGGTATTGTACAACATGGAGAGGGACAATTGACACGGCAAAAGCACTATGCTATATCTTGTGCCTTTTAAAGGAACAGTAGCATTTTATTTTTATTTTTTTTAGTGTTACAACCACCTTAACCACTTACCGCCCGGCCTATAGCAGAATGACGTCCGGGGGGTGGTTCAGTTATCCTGGCTGGGCGTCCTATGACATCCAGCAGGATAACATGACGGCGCGCGCACCGCGGCATGTCAGTCTGACACACCGCATCTCTGATCGTAGTAAGGAGCCTCTGACAGAGGCTTCTTACCACGTGATCAGCTGTGACCAATCACAGCTCATCATCACGTGAACCAGGAAGTGCCGGTAAATGGCATTCCTCAGTTTTCGCTGACAGGGAGAGCCAATCGGTGGCTCTCCCTGTCAGAGGGGGGGGGGGGGTCTGTGCTGATAATCAGCACATTGATTATCAGCACAGCCCCATCAGATGTGCCCATCAGCTGCTAAAAAGTACCCAAAAACATCTGACAGTGCCTATCACAGCGCCAATAAGTGCCCATGTCAGTGCTAATTAGTGCCCACCACAGTGCCAGTTAGTGCCCATCACATTGCCAATCAGTGCCCAGCAGTAAAACCTGTCAGTAACTCATCATCAGTGCCACCTGTCAGTGCTGCCTGTCAGTGCCCATCACAGCCGCCAGTCAGTGCCCATCAGTGGAACCTATCAGTACCCATCAGTGCCCATCAGTGCTGCATGTCAGTGCCGCCTATCAGTGCCCATCAATTCTACATACCGCCTATTGGTGCCCATCAGTGCTGCATATCAGTGCATCCTCCTCAGTGCTGCCTCATCAGTGCTGCCTCATCAGTGCCCGTCAGTGAAGGAGAAAACATTTTATAACCGAAACGAAGAAAAACTTTTATTTTTTTTCAAAAATGTTTTTATTTTTTGCAAAACAAACTAAAAAAAGAACAACTGCAGAGGTGATCAAATACCACCAAAAGAAAGCTCTATTTGTGGGGAAAAAATTATAAAGATGTTGTTTGGGTACAGTGTAGCATCACCGCGCAATTGTCATTTAAACAGCGACATCGCTGAAAGCTGTCCTGGGCGGGAAGGGGTGAAAGTCCCCGGTATCGAAGGGGTGAAAAAAATAAAATAAACATACATATAATTGCAACTCGAGTCCTATTGTAATTCAATGCTATTAAAAATTACCTTTTTTCTTTGGCAGCCTGGAGGTGTTCTGATGAACGTCGGGTTTATTCTCTACACCAAAGATGCTTTTTGTAACTAAACTTTGCAAAGCAAACCTGATGCCTTTAAAGATGGGGGGGGGGGGGGCCTGTTGACGTATTTCATGATCTTCTGCTTCCTCGGGGGCTGGTCCTTCATCTCCCATACAAATGTAACACACAGCAGATTATTTGTTTCAGAATCCCTCTAATTGGTAATTGGAGCAAAATACATATTTTATGTTCGTATATTTTGTTCTGCAGCCTGTCCTTGGGTTCCATGCAGGGCCGCCATCAGGGGGGTACAGGCAGTACACCTGTAAGGGGCCTGGAGGTCCCCAGAGGCCCGGATGGTAACCCCCCTTTTTTATGTATTTTTTATAAAAAAATGTTTTTTTACATATATATATATATATATATATATATATATATATATATATAAAATTTATTTTTGTAAGGGGCGGGGGTCCCCAGGGCCCCAGATGGCAACCCCCCCTTTTTTTTATTTTTTTATAAAAATATATTTTTTTTTATTTCTTTTTCTATCATTTTTTTTTTTTTGTAAGGGGCCCAGAGGTCCCCAGAGGCCTGGGCCCCGGATGGCAACCCCCCTTTTTTTTAATAAAATATATATATTTTTTATAAAAAAAATGTTTTGTTTTGTAAGGGGCCCAGAGGTCCCCCAGGGCACCCCCCGCTTCTCAATTCGTGCCTGAAGCTGTGTAAGGGGCCGCAAAATTCCCGATGGCGGCCCTGGTTCCATGGCACCTTGGTTGAGAATGGCTGATCTACTGTGTTACATACTGTATATATGGGAGATGAATGAAAGCCCGGTCCTGAGGAAGCAGAAGACCGGGAAACACGTTCTCAAGGGCCCCACAGTAATGTTGTATTGTTTGGGTGATATGCTATGTAACATAACCTTTGGTTGATCTCCATATACTCTACATTCTATATATGAATATCCTCCGTTTGGAATACATGTTATTGAGTTTCTTTTAGTTTGGAAAAAAATCCCCAGTAGATGTTGTACTATACAAGTTCTCATGATCTGTACTACCCTTGACTTCCACAATCAAAGTCCCTTTTTTGTTTTGCATTTTATTGAACCCCTAGCAACCTCTGGAGGGTGCCTGAAACATGCAGGTGCCATCAGATGGGAGGTCAATTAACAACAGTTTAAGGAACCCCTAACAACCTCCAGAGGACCCCAGAACCATAAAGGCGCCTTCAGATGGGAGGTAAATTGGCCACAGTTTAAAGTGATTGAAAAGCTTTGTTTTTTTTAAATAACAACCTGTCATACTTACCTCTACTGTGCAGCTCGTTTTGCACAGTGGCCCCCGATCCACGACTTCTGGGGTCCCTCGGCGGCTCCTCCCTACATCAGATAACCCCCCTGGGAGAAGCGCTCTCCCGGGGGGTTACCTTGCGGGCGCGCTCCCGAGTCATTCATTCGGCGTCCATAGTCGCCCCCCCCCCCCCGGCGGCCGCATCATTGAATTTGATTGACAGCAGCGAGAGCCAATGGCTGCACTGCTATCAATCTATCCAATCAGGACCCGAGAACCCCGTGGAGAGAGGCAGAGCACATCACCACCGAGTGAATTCCACTGCTCAGGTAAGTAAAACGACGGGGGCCTGGGGGACCGGTGACTGCCAGAAATGTTTTCACCCTAATGCATAGGATGCATTAAGGTGAAAAAACACGAACCTTTACAATCCCTATAAGGAACCCATAGCAACCTCCAGTGGACCCCAGAACCATACAGGCGCCTTCAGATGGGAGGTTGATTATCCACAGTTAAAAGGAACCCATAGCAACCTCCAGTGGACCCCAGAACCATACAGGTACCTTCAGATGGGAGGTCGATTATCCACAGTTAAAAGGAACCCCTAACAACCTCCAGTGGACCCCAGAACCGTACAGGCGCCTTCAGATGGGAGGTCGATTATCCACAGTTAAAAGGAACCCCTAACAACCTCCAGAGGACACAAGAACCATGCAGGTGCCTTCAGATGGGGGGGGGCAATCTCTAATGAACTCCTAGCAAACTCTGGAGGACCCCAGAACTATGTAGCAGGGCCGGGACAAGGGGGGGGGCAGGAGGGGCGGCTGCCCTGGGCACTGTGGTATCATGTGAGGTGCAGGGGTGGCAAGAGGAGATGGGGGGAGGGGATTTGTGTTGGGTGGGGGGAATTGGGGGGGCAACAGGTGGTAGAAATTGTTCTAGGAGTGGAAATTTGGGGAAGGGGTGCTAGGAAAGGTAGTTTGGGGGTATTTGTGTTTGGAGAGAGGATGGGGGGAAGGGATTTGTGCAGGAAGAGGTGATATGGTAGAAGGGGAGAGGATTCGTGCTAGGAGTATAATTTTTTTTGGGGGGGGGGGGTTGTGCTTGTAGGGGTGATTGGAGGGTATTTGTGCTAGGAGGGGATTTTTTTGGGGGTGTGTGCTAGGAGGGGGATTTGGGATTTGTGCTGGAAGGGGGGGATTTGGAGTGGGGGGGAGAGTATGTGTATTTGGAGGGAATATTTGAGTAAAGAATTTGTGCTAGGAGGTGATTTTTTTTTTGTGGGGGGGGGGATGTGTGCTAGGAGGGGGGTTTGGGATTTGTGCTGGAAGGGGGGGATTTGGAGTGGGAGGAGAGTATGTGTATTCGGAGGGGATATTTGAGTAGAGGATTTGTGCTAGGAGGTGATTTTTTTGGGGGGGGGATTTGTGCTGGGGGGGGTTTGGGGAAAGAGAGGATATGAGCTGGGAGGGCAGTTGGGAGGCAAAGTTTTGTGCTTGGGAGGGGGGATTTCAGCAGGGGGTAGATTTGTCCTAGGGGGAGGGGGAATTCATGCTTAGGGGGTAAGAATGTAGATTAGTGCTCAATTCTTTTTTTGGGGGTGGGGGGGATTTTTGCTAACACTTAATTCTCATACATCTTGGGGGGGGGGCGCAGTTTAGCATGTTTGCCCTGGGCTCTAAATGACCTTGTCCCGGCACTGCTATGTAGGCACCAATCAGATGGGAGGTCAATCAGCCACAGTTTAAGGAACACCTAACAACCTCCAGAGGACTTAAGAACCATACAGGCACCTTCAGATGGGAAGTCTATCAGCCACAGTTTAAGGAGCCCCAAGCAACCTCTGGAGGGCCTCAGAACAATTTAGGCACCATCAGATGTGAGGTCAATAATCTACAGTTTAAGGAACCTCTAGCAACCTCCGGAGGACCCCAGAACCATACAGGCGCCTTCAGATGGGAGGGCAATCAGTCACAGTCTAAGGAACCCCCAGCAAACTCTGGAGGACCCCAGAACTATGTAGGCACCAATCAGATGGGAGGTCAATCGGCCACAGTTTAAGGAACCCTTGGAGGAAGACCTGGAAACGCGTTGCCAAGTGCCCCACAGTAATGTTGTATTGTTTGGGTGATATGCTAAGTAACGTAACCTTTGGTTAATCTCCATCTATTTGATACACTGTATGATAATATCCTCCATCAGGAGTTTTATTTGTTTGTTTTTTTTAGAATGCAGGTTATGTTACGGAGTTTTTTTTTTAGTTTGGCAATAGTAAAACAAAAGTTTTTTTTCTTCTTTACAAGTTCTCATGATTTGGACTATCCTCGACTTCCAAGATCAAAAGTCCCTTCTTTTTTTTTTTTTGTTCTTTACACACATTACTATTTCCTACATAGCCGTGCGCACAGGGTGTGCCTGGTGTGCCCAGGCACACCCTAATCACCCCATGCACATTAGTATTATCGCTCTGTGTAGCAGCAGAAACATGGGAAAGATCTTATTTTTACCGGCTCTGCCATAAGAGACGTGTTTCATGCTCTTCTCTTTCGCTGTATCGGCAGGGAAATCAATGTGCCGCGGTCATATTTATGTAGACACACACACATGCATGCGTGTTTGAGCTTTAGGGTGCACACCCTAATGCAGGGGTGGCCCGGGGCCCACATGTGGCCCGCGGAGCCCTCTAATGTGGCCCGCGACCTCCTGCTCTGGAATGGCGGGTTGGCAAGTCCAGATCGCAGGTTGCCGACCAGCCATACCACAGCATTAGTGTTGTGAATGAAGCTGGTGGTAGAGGAAGAATGCGGCTACGGAGCAGAGCCCCATAAGCCAATGCTTCCTCTACAGCGCCGACTTTTGCCACAGGCGGAGTCTATGGCAAAGGATATGGCACAGGATAGACACAGGTGCAGTACGCTGAACCCGTGGTGTGCGTAAACCGTAGCACATCAGTGTGAAAGCAGTCTTAAGCCCTTTTCACACGATCAAATGTGTCCCCTTCCATCTGGACGGATCGAATCGGAGGGCCTATAGAATAGCCGTGACCAGTGGCAGCTGGTGCTCAAAATTTTTTGGGGGCACAAACAAACTGAAAAAAAAAAAAAACATTAATTGCCGCCACTGTGCCCATTAAACGCAGCCACTGTGCCCATTAAACGCAGCCACTGTGCCCCCTCAAATGCAGCCAGTTTCCCAATCAAATGCAGCCAGTTTCCCCATCAAATGCGGCCAGTTTCCCCCATCAAATGCGGCCAGTTTCCCCCATCAAATGCGGCCAGTTTCCCCCATCAAATACGGCCAGTTTCCCCCATCAAATGCGGCCAGTTTCCCCCCAATCGCAGCCAGTTTCCCCCATCAAATGCGGCCAGTTTCCCCCATCAAATGCGGCCAGTTTCCCCCAATCGCAGCCAGTTTCCCCCATCAAATGCGGCCAGTTTCCCCCATCAAATGCGGCTCAACAGGGGGCCGGACACCTGAATAGCGGGCGGCAGCGGCGACAATAGATGCAATGCATGAATCTATCTATTGTTGAGTGACGGGTGCGTGCAGGGAAGAGGGGGCGGCGCTCCTGCGCCCACTATGGTCGCACCGCCACTGGCCGTGACCTGTCATCCGCCTGCTCCACTCATTGTGGCCCACGACTGGTTACCAAGTTGTTTAAGTGGCCCTCGCTCTTCAAAAGGTTGGGCACCCCTGCCCTAATGCAATAGGCTGCGCACACCTATGATGTCATATAGTGATGGTGGAAAGCGAGACAATGTTTCCTATGTGGATATTTTATACCATTCTCACATTTCTCCTTTTTATAAATGATAAATCTCGTTAATATCCAATCGGTAAAAAATTTTGGCGCGGCGGATGCCAAAACTTGGATCAGCGACCGCGTAAACCCGATCCCCCCTCATTATCCCAAATCAAGCAGCTGTTGGAATTAGCAGCCTGTGCAAAACAGGAGATTTAATCGGGGAATTCAGAGGGAGATTAGCGACTCCGGTGGCCGTCAAAAACGGGAAGAAAAGTCACTTGGCACTGACAGGTTAATCCCGACTTTAAACTGGGAATCCCTGAAATCCAATAACAGCCATTGTATCCTAATCCGCTGGTAAATGTTGTTCCAGGTGAAGCTCTGGTGAGGGGGGGGGGGGGGTAAAAATATAAAGGTACCACAGCAGGCGAGGTTGAAATAAAAACGAATTTGAAATGCTACAAGTTGATGTAGAGGAAGGCAAAAAAACACACAAAAAAAATAAGATAAAAAAACACAAAAAAAACCCCCGAAAGAAGCCAATTTAATCTCACAGTGAGGAAAAAAAAAATCTTTTTGATGGCATCAATGGCGAATTAATCCCCCCGCGTCACTCAATCCTCTGATGAATCCTATTAAATATAGCGAGACTTTCCCGGTCCTAATGAGAACAGCATCCAAACCGCATTTAATGCCTTTTTGATCTTTGCAAGCTTTGTGATAATGATTGGCTTTAATGTAAATAATCCAATCATCAATATAGGTTGAGATGAACATCATATTTGGATGCGTCGTTTGTGAAGCAATGATGCACTATATTGTCAAAAGTATTGAGACACCTTGCCTTGACACGCACATGAACTTTAACCATCTTGCCGACCAGCCGCGCCTTATACGGCGGCAGGTTGTCACAGGTTGCGTAAAACTGCTATAGGTGTACAATGGCTACTTTTAAAGGGGTTGTATGTGTAGCGCACCTACCTATCCCCCTCCTGCATTTCAACTCGGATCCTCGCAGGGGGAATCGGGCACACACCGCACCACAAGCCCGTACCCTCCTGTGTAAAGAGGTTGAGCGGTCTTATTTTTGGGTCTTGTCTGCAGCCAGAGTCAAAGTCCTCCTGAGAATGATTCTCACCTCTACCAGGGGTACAGGCAAGTCCCTGACTTCCCCAGTAACGTAATTGTCCACACCAGCTGAAAGTCCAACTCAATATTTATTCTCGCTTTACCATTCACAGTCTCTTGGATAGGAAAAAGAGGTTGAAGCAAAGAAACGGAACAGCTTAAGGTGTGGAGGAGGTCCAGGCACAAACGTAGCTCAAACTCTTGACTGTTCGGTTTTCTCAAAACAGTTTTAGGCGCACGGCCTCTGCCACAGACCTGGTGGATAAAGTCACTGCCGCTGACCGGGTGGATAAAGTCACTGCCACACACCTGGTGGATAAAGTCACTGCCACTAACCTGGTGAACTAGGCCACTGCCACTGACCGGGTGGATAAGGTCACTGCCACTGACCTGGTGAACTAGGCCACTGCCACTGACCGGGTGGATAAGGTCACTGCCGCTGACCGGGTGGATAAGGTCACTGCCACTGACCTGGTGAACTAGGCCACTGCCGCTGACCGGGTGGATAAGGTCACTGCCGCTGACCGGGTGGATAAGGCCACTGCCGCTGACCGGGTGAACTAGGCCACTGCCACTGACCGGGTGGATAAGGTCACTGCCACTGACCGGGTGCATAAGGTCACTGCCACTGACTGGGTGGATAAGGTCACTGCCACTAACCTGGTGAACTAGGCCACTGCCACTGACCGGGTGGATAAGGTCACTGCCACTGACCGGGTGGATAAGGTCACTGCCACTGACCGGGTGGATAAGGTCACTGCCACTGACCGGGTGGATAAGGTCACTGCCACTGACCGGGTGGATAAGGTCACTGCCACTGACCGGGTGGATAAAGTCACTGCCACTGACCGGGTGGATAAAGTCACTGCCACTGACCGGGTGGATAAAGTCACTGCCACTGACCGGGTGGATAAGGTCACTGCCACTGACCGGGTGGATAAGGCCACTGCCACTGACCTGGTGGATAAGGTCACTGCCACTGACCGGGTGGATAAGGTCACTGCCGCTGACCAGGTGGATAAGGCCACTGCCACTGACCGGGTGGATAAAGTCACTGCCACTGACCGGGTGCATAAGGTCACTGCCACTGACCGGGTGCATAAGGTCACTGCCACTGACTGGGTGGATAAGGTCACTGCCACTAACCTGGTGAACTAGGCCACTGCCACTGACCGGGTGGATAAGGTCACTGCCACTGACCGGGTGCATAAGGTCACTGCCACTGACTGGGTGGATAAGGTCACTGCCACTAACCTGGTGAACTAGGCCACTGCCACTGACCGGGTGGATAAGGTCACTGCCACTGACCGGGTGGATAAGGTCACTGCCACTGACCGGGTGGATAAGGTCACTGCCACTGACCGGGTGGATAAGGTCACTGCCACTGACCGGGTGGATAAGGTCACTGCCACTGACCGGGTGGATAAAGTCACTGCCACTGACCGGGTGGATAAAGTCACTGCCACTGACCGGGTGGATAAAGTCACTGCCACTGACCGGGTGGATAAGGTCACTGCCACTGACCGGGTGGATAAGGCCACTGCCACTGACCTGGTGGATAAGGTCACTGCCACTGACCGGGTGGATAAGGTCACTGCCGCTGACCGGGTGGATAAGGCCACTGCCACTGACCGGGTGAACTAGGCCACTGCCACTGACCGGGTGGATAAGGTCACTGCCACTGACCGGGTGCATAAGGTCACTGCCACTGACCGGGTGCATAAGGTCACTGCCACTGACTGGGTGGATAAGGTCACTGCCACTAACCTGGTGAACTAGGCCACTGCCACTGACCGGGTGAACTAGGCCACTGCCACTGACCGGGTGGATAAGGTCACTGCCACTGACCGGGTGCATAAGGTCACTGCCACTGACTGGGTGGATAAGGTCACTGCCACTAACCTGGTGAACTAGGCCACTGCCACTGACCGGGTGGATAAGGTCACTGCCACTGACCGGGTGGATAAGGTCACTGCCACTGGCCGGGTGGATAAGGTCACTGCCACTGACCGGGTGGATAAGGTCACTGCCACTGACCGGGTGGATAAGGTCACTGCCACTGACCGGGTGGATAAGGTCACTGCCACTGACCGGGTGGATAAGGTCACTGCCACTGACCGGGTGGATAAGGTCACTGCCACTGACCGGGTGGATAAAGTCACTGCCACTGACCGGGTGGATAAAGTCACTGCCACTGACCGGGTGGATAAGGTCACTGCCACTGACCGGGTGGATAAAGTCACTGCCACTGACCGGGTGGATAAGGTCACTGCCACTGACCGGGTGGATAAGGTCACTGCCACTGACCGGGTGGATAAGGTCACTGCCACTGACCGGGTGGATAAAGTCACTGCCACTGACCGGGTGGATAAAGTCACTGCCACTGATCGGGTGGATAAGGTCACTGCCACTGACCGGGTGGATAAGGTCACTGCCACTGACCTGGTGAACCTTCTCTCTTCCTTCTTAGAACATGGCCCCTATCAAGGAGAAGATGTCCCCCCAGAGAGTCAACAGACCCTTCCTTCACCGTGACTCCCGCATCGGTCCTTCGGAATGGATCCTCCCTTCTCCTAGGGTGCGGGTCCCCTCGCAAGGCGGCACCCTGGACTCCTCAATCCTTAGCGGACCCCAGCCGAAGGTGCTGGGCCCCGGGCCTTCTCCGCATCCCCTGGGTCTTCATACCCAGGCGATCAGGACAGCAGGGTAGTACCTCATCCCAGGCTAAAGGTGCCTGAGACGGAACAGGAACACAGCCTCCGGGCCTAGGGCACCCGGAGATGAGCCACACGCACTCCCAGGCTGAAGGTGCCTGGGGGTGGACCCCCCGATCAGGAGATGTATGCCCCTTTTATATCCTCTCCCGGCATGCACAACACTGTACGGCCGCCGAGAGGGGACACAAAAGGCACAGCACTACGCTCGTGGTTCAACCCCGGCCCAGAATGGCAGCGCCACCCGCAGGCCACAGGGAACTCATCACCAGCATTATCCCCTGAGGACAAAAATTGGTCCATAGCCACTAACAATCAAGGTGTCTGAGCCTAATTACCACTCAGAGACTTCCCTTAAATTGACCACCCCGCTACATATGGCTTCAGGTTTTTAAAAAAAAATTAACAAACATGTTATACTTGCCTCCACTGTGCAGTTCGTTTTGCGCAGAGTGGCCCCAATCCTCCTCTTCTGGGGTCCCTCGTGGCTGTCTTGGCTCCTCCCCGCAAGCGCTAACCCCCTTCATGGGAAGCGCTCTCCCAAGGGGGTTAGCTTGCGGGCGCGCTACCGTGATGCAGCCGGCGGCTATAGCCGCCGACTATATCACTCGGCACCGCCCCCCGGCTAGGGTAACCACATTTCCAAACTGCCATTCAGGGACACACCCCCTCTCTCACCTTCCCCAAAAAAAGATGAGGGGGCGGGGAGAAATGTAGTCTCAGGGTTGATGGGGGAATTTGGCGGCGGGTTATTTGTCAGGTGAATGTGCCACTTGCCACCAGATGCAGTGCCGCTTGCCACCCATAGCCTGCCACCTGATGCAGTGCTGCTGTCACTCCCTCTGCATGAGCCACGTGCGTAGAAGGAAAGGAGTGGCGCCACTATCTGGAGAGTGAAGATCACACCAGTCCCTGCTGCTTGCCGCTGGGTGCCGGAGAAGGAGGAGGTGCCGAGGTGGGTGGGGACAGCAGTGCTGCACTAGGCGCAGGCCTCGCTCCTGGACTCGCTGTCTGAGAGTAAATTATCACTGGTTACAAGATGCCAGGCAGCGCCGACCCTAGCAACCAGTTCCGGAAATGTAGTTATTAGTTAGTAGGGGGTGGCTGTGTCCTCTATTTCATTCCGGGACATTGTATTGTCCCGGAATGAAGGTGCCCGGGACCCAGGACAGACATGTCAATTGTGGGACAGTCCCGGGCAATCCGGGACACGTGGGCACCCTACCCCCGGCGCGCCATGTCATTGGATGTGATTGACAGCAGCGGGAGCCAATGGCTGCGCCCTCTATCGATCTCCAATGACGAGCCGCCTCAAACAGGGGTAAACTATCGCGAGAAAGAGCCCAGGACTTTCGTGGCTTAGGTAACTAAAACGGGGGGGGGCCCGAGATTGCAAGTTGTTTTTTCACCTTCATGCATAGGATGCATGAAGGTGAAAAAACACGAAGCTTTACAACCCCTTTTAAGAGGTATAGGGGGTGCGCGCCGCCGCAGCCAATGTGCGCGGCCGCGATGTCTGCCGGCCACCCGCGATTGCTCCATAGAGAGCCACAACGGGGATCTGTGTATGTAAACTAACAGATCGCCGTTCTGACAGGGTAATAGAGAGAGATCTGCTGTTCCTAGTGATCAGGAACAGTGATTTGACTCCTCCTCCAGGCAGTACACTCCCCCCACAGTTGGAACGATGGAAAAAAAATTATACCGGTGTTCTAAAAAAAAACCTGGACTTATAAAAAGTCTCGACCGATTCACTTCCGGTGCGGCTACGTCAGCAAACAGCTGTTCGCGGGCCTTTTCCGCGCATGCGCGACTTCACCGCTGCTTTATCGCGCATTGCACTCGTCATCGGCAGCACCGCGTCCAGCCCCGCCCCCCTAACACGGCCCTAGGCTGTTCTTTCTACTAACCCGTACCGAAGGAAAGTGGGAGATAGAGCGGTGCTTGGAGAGGGGGGCGGGCCCCGTGCTTGGCACTGTGTGTGGCCCGCCCCCCTCTCCAAGCACCGCTCTCTATCTCCCCCTCCCACTTTCCTTCGGTACGGGTTACGCCTCATGTACACTGCTGCTGGTGAACGGACGTTTAGGAGCAGTTGGGCATTTTTTTTCAGCTGCCCCTGAACCCTCCTCTATGTTATCTTATCAGTACATGTACACAGGATCCCCAATCTCTCCTCTGTTATCTTATCAGTACATGTACACAGGATCCCCAATCTCTCCTCTGTTATCTTATCAGTACATGTACACAGGATCCCCGATCTCTCCTCTGTTATCAGTCCATGTACACAGGATCCCCGATCTCTCCTCTGTGTTATCTTATCAGTACATGTACACAGGATCCCCGATCTCTCCTCTGTGTTATCTTATCAGTACATGTACACAGGATCCCCGATCTCTTCTCTGTTATCTTATCAGTACATGTACACAGGATCCCCGATCTCTCCTCTATGTGATCTTATCAGTACATGTACACAGGATCCCCAATCTCTTCTCTGTTATCTTATCAGTACATGTACACAGGATCCCCGATCTCTCCTCTATGTGATCTTATCAGTACATGTACACAGGATCCCCGATCTCTCCTCTGTTATCTTATCAGTACATGTACACAGGATCCCCGATCTCTCCTCTATGTGATCTTATCAGTACATGTACACAGGACCCCCGATCTCTCCTCTGTTATCTTATCAGTACATGTACACAGGATCCCCGATCTCTCCTCTATGTGATCTTATCAGTACATGTACACAGGATCCCCAATCTCTCCTCTGTTATCTTATCAGTACATGTACACAGGATCCCCGATCTCTCCTCTGTTATCTTATCAGTACATGTACACAGGATCCCCGATCTCTCCTCTGTTATCTTATCAGTACATGTACACAGGATCCCCGATCTCTCCTCTGTTATCTTATCAGTACATGTACACAGGATCCCCGATCTCTCCTCTATGTTATCTTATCAGTACATGTACACAGGATCCCCGATCTCTCCTCTGTTATCTTATCAGTACATGTACACAGGATCCCCGATCTCTCCTCTATGTTATCTTATCAGTACATGTACACAGGATCCCCGATCTCTCCTCTGTTATCTTATCAGTACATGTACACAGGATCCCCGATCTCTCCTCTGTGTTATCTTATCAGTACATGTACACAGGATCCCCGATCTCTTCTCTATGTTATCTTATCAGTACATGTACACAGGATCCCTGATCTCTCCCCTCTGTTATCTTATCAGTACATGTACACAGGATCCCCGATCTCTCCTCTGTTATCTTATCAGTACATGTACACAGGATCCCCGATCTCTCCTCTGTTATCTTATCAGTACATGTACACAGGACCCCCGATCTCTCCTCTATGTTATCTTATCAGTACATGTACACAGGATCCCCGATCTCTCCTCTATGTTATCTTATCAGTACATGTACACAGGATCCCCGATCTCTCCTCTGTTATCTTATCAGTACATGTACACAGGATCCCCAATCTCTCCTCTGTTATCTTATCAGTACATGTACACAGGATCCCCAATCTCTCCTCTGTTATCTTATCAGTACATGTACACAGGATCCCCGATCTCTCCTCTGTTATCTTATCAGTACATGTACACAGGATCCCCGATCTCTCCTCTATGTTATCTTATCAGTACATGTACACAGGATCCCCGATCTCTCCTCTGTTATCTTATCAGTACATGTACACAGGACCCCCGATCTCTCCTCTATGTTATCTTATCAGTACATGTACACAGGATCCCCGATCTCTCCTCTGTTATCTTATCAGTACATGTACACAGGATCCCCAATCTCTCCTCTGTTATCTTATCAGTACATGTACACAGGATCCCCGATCTCTCCTCTATGTTATCTTATCAGTACATGTACACAGGATCCCCAATCTCTCCTCTGTTATCTTATCAGTACATGTACACAGGATCCCCGATCTCTCCTCTGTTATCTTATCAGTACATGTACACAGGATCCCCGATCTCTCCTCTATGTTATCTTATCAGTACATGTACACAGGATCCCCAATCTCTCCTCTGTTATCTTATCAGTACATGTACACAGGATCCCCGATCTCTCCTCTATGTTATCTTATCAGTACATGTACACAGGATCCCCAATCTCTCCTCTGTTATCTTATCAGTACATGTACACAGGATCCCCGATCTCTCCTCTATGTTATCTTATCAGTACATGTACACAGGATCCCCGATCTCTCCTCTATGTTATCTTATCAGTACATGTACACAGGATCCCCAATCTCTCCTCTATGTTATCTTATCAGTACATGTACACAGGATCCCCGATCTCTCCTCTGTGTTATCTTATCAGTACATGTACACAGGATCCCCAATCTCTCCTCTGTTATCTTATCAGTACATGTACACAGGATCCCCGATCTCTCCTCTGTTATCTTATCAGTACATGTACACAGGATCCCCGATCTCTCCTCTATGTTATCTTATCAGTACATGTACACAGGACCCCCGATCTCTCCTCTGTTATCTTATCAGTACATGTACACAGGATCCCCGATCTCTCCTCTGTTATCTTATCAGTACATGTACACAGGATCCCCGATCTCTCCTCTGTTATCTTATCAGTACATGTACACAGGATCCCCGATCTCTCCTCTGTTATCTTATCAGTACATGTACACAGGATCCCCGATCTCTCCTCTGTGTTATCTTATCAGTACATGTACACAGGATCCCCGATCTCTCCTCTGTTATCTTATCAGTACATGTACACAGGATCCCCGATCTCTCCTCTGTTATCTTATCAGTACATGTACACAGGATCCCCGATCTCTCCTCTGTTATCTTATCAGTACATGTACACAGGATCCCCGATCTCTCCTCTGTTATCTTATCAGTACATGTACACAGGATCCCCGATCTCTCCTCTGTGTTATCTTATCAGTACATGTACACAGGATCCCCGATCTCTCCTCTGTTATCTTATCAGTACATGTACACAGGATCCCCGATCTCTCCTCTGTGTTATCTTATCAGTACATGTACACAGGATCCCCGATCTCTCCTCTGTGTTATTTAATCAGTACATGTACACAGGATCCCCGATCTCTCCTCTATGTTATCTTATCAGTACATGTACACAGGATCCCCGATCTCTCCTCTGTTATCTTATCAGTACATGTACACAGGATCCCCGATCTCTCCTCTGTTATCTTATCAGTACATGTACACAGGATCCCCGATCTCTCCTCTATTATCTTATCAGTAAATGTACACAGGATCCCCGATCTCTCCTCTGTTATCTTATCAGTACATGTACACAGGATCCCCGATCTCTCCTCTGTTATCTTATCAGTACATGTACACAGGATCCCCGATCTCTCCTCTATGTTATCTTATCAGTACATGTACACAGGATCCCCGATCTCTCTTCTATGTTATCTTATCAGTACGTGTACACAGGATCCCCGATCTCTCCTCTATGTTATCTTTTCAGTACATGTACACAGGATCCCCGATCTCTCCTCTATGTTATCTTATCAGTACATGTACACAGGATCCCTGATCTATCCTCTGTTATCTTATCAGTACATGTACACAGGATCCCCGATCTCTCCTCTATGTTATCTTATCAGTACATGTACACAGGATCCCCGATCTCTCCTCTATGTTATCTTATCAGTACGTGTACACAGGATCCCCGATCTCTCCTCTATGTTATCTTATCAGTACATGTACACAGGATCCCCGATCTCTTCTCTATGTTATCTTATCAGTACATGTACACAGGATCCCTGATCTCTCCCCTCTGTTATCTTATCAGTACATGTACACAGGATCCCCGATCTCTCCTCTGTTATCTTATCAGTACATGTACACAGGATCCCCGATCTCTCCTCTGTTATCTTATCAGTACATGTACACAGGACCCCCGATCTCTCCTCTATGTTATCTTATCAGTACATGTACACAGGATCCCCGATCTCTCCTCTATGTTATCTTATCAGTACATGTACACAGGATCCCCGATCTCTCCTCTGTTATCTTATCAGTACATGTACACAGGATCCCCAATCTCTCCTCTGTTATCTTATCAGTACATGTACACAGGATCCCCAATCTCTCCTCTGTTATCTTATCAGTACATGTACACAGGATCCCCGATCTCTCCTCTGTTATCTTATCAGTACATGTACACAGGATCCCCGATCTCTCCTCTATGTTATCTTATCAGTACATGTACACAGGATCCCCGATCTCTCCTCTGTTATCTTATCAGTACATGTACACAGGACCCCCGATCTCTCCTCTATGTTATCTTATCAGTACATGTACACAGGATCCCCGATCTCTCCTCTGTTATCTTATCAGTACATGTACACAGGATCCCCAATCTCTCCTCTGTTATCTTATCAGTACATGTACACAGGATCCCCGATCTCTCCTCTATGTTATCTTATCAGTACATGTACACAGGATCCCCAATCTCTCCTCTGTTATCTTATCAGTACATGTACACAGGATCCCCGATCTCTCCTCTGTTATCTTATCAGTACATGTACACAGGATCCCCGATCTCTCCTCTATGTTATCTTATCAGTACATGTACACAGGATCCCCAATCTCTCCTCTGTTATCTTATCAGTACATGTACACAGGATCCCCGATCTCTCCTCTATGTTATCTTATCAGTACATGTACACAGGATCCCCAATCTCTCCTCTGTTATCTTATCAGTACATGTACACAGGATCCCCGATCTCTCCTCTATGTTATCTTATCAGTACATGTACACAGGATCCCCGATCTCTCCTCTATGTTATCTTATCAGTACATGTACACAGGATCCCCAATCTCTCCTCTATGTTATCTTATCAGTACATGTACACAGGATCCCCGATCTCTCCTCTGTGTTATCTTATCAGTACATGTACACAGGATCCCCGATCTCTCCTCTGTGTTATCTTATCAGTACATGTACACAGGATCCCCAATCTCTCCTCTGTTATCTTATCAGTACATGTACACAGGATCCCCGATCTCTCCTCTGTTATCTTATCAGTACATGTACACAGGATCCCCGATCTCTCCTCTGTTATCTTATCAGTACATGTACACAGGACCCCCGATCTCTCCTCTGTTATCTTATCAGTACATGTACACAGGATCCCCGATCTCTCCTCTGTTATCTTATCAGTACATGTACACAGGATCCCCGATCTCTCCTCTATGTTATCTTATCAGTACATGTACACAGGACCCCCGATCTCTCCTCTGTTATCTTATCAGTACATGTACACAGGATCCCCGATCTCTCCTCTGTTATCTTATCAGTACATGTACACAGGATCCCCGATCTCTCCTCTGTTATCTTATCAGTACATGTACACAGGATCCCCGATCTCTCCTCTGTTATCTTATCAGTACATGTACACAGGATCCCCGATCTCTCCTCTGTGTTATCTTATCAGTACATGTACACAGGATCCCCGATCTCTCCTCTGTTATCTTATCAGTACATGTACACAGGATCCCCGATCTCTCCTCTGTTATCTTATCAGTACATGTACACAGGATCCCCGATCTCTCCTCTGTTATCTTATCAGTACATGTACACAGGATCCCCGATCTCTCCTCTGTGTTATCTTATCAGTACATGTACACAGGATCCCCGATCTCTCCTCTGTTATCTTATCAGTACATGTACACAGGATCCCCGATCTCTCCTCTGTGTTATCTTATCAGTACATGTACACAGGATCCCCGATCTCTCCTCTGTGTTATTTAATCAGTACATGTACACAGGATCCCCGATCTCTCCTCTATGTTATCTTATCAGTACATGTACACAGGATCCCCGATCTCTCCTCTGTTATCTTATCAGTACATGTACACAGGATCCCCGATCTCTCCTCTGTTATCTTATCAGTACATGTACACAGGATCCCCGATCTCTCCTCTATTATCTTATCAGTAAATGTACACAGGATCCCCGATCTCTCCTCTGTTATCTTATCAGTACATGTACACAGGATCCCCGATCTCTCCTCTGTTATCTTATCAGTACATGTACACAGGATCCCCGATCTCTCCTCTATGTTATCTTATCAGTACATGTACACAGGATCCCCGATCTCTCTTCTATGTTATCTTATCAGTACGTGTACACAGGATCCCCGATCTCTCCTCTATGTTATCTTTTCAGTACATGTACACAGGATCCCCGATCTCTCCTCTATGTTATCTTATCAGTACATGTACACAGGATCCCTGATCTATCCTCTGTTATCTTATCAGTACATGTACACAGGATCCCCGATCTCTCCTCTATGTTATCTTATCAGTACATGTACACAGGATCCCCGATCTCTCCTCTATGTTATCTTATCAGTACGTGTACACAGGATCCCCGATCTCTCCTCTATGTTATCTTATCAGTACATGTACACAGGATCTCCGATCTCTCCTCTATGTTATCTTTTCAGTACATGTACACAGGATCCCCGATCTCTCCTCTGTTATCAGTCCATGTACACAGGATCCCCGATCTCTCCTCTGTTATCTTATCAGTACATGTACACAGGATCCCCGATCTCTCCTCTGTTATCTTATCAGTACATGTACACAGGATCCCCGACCTCTCCTCTGTTATCTTATCAGTACATGTACACAGGATCCCCGATCTCTCCTCTATGTTATCTTATCAGTACATGTACACAGGATCCCCGATCTCTCCTCTGTTATCAGTCCATGTACACAGGATCCCCGATCTCTCCTCTGTTATCTTATCAGTACATGTACACAGGATCCCCGATCTCTCCTCTATGTTATCTTATCAGTACATGTACACAGGATCCCCGATCTCTCCTCTGTTATCTTATCAGTACATGTACACAGGATCCCTGATCTCTCCTCTATGTTATCTTATGAGTACATGTACACAGGATCCCCGATCTCTCCTCTGTGTTATCTTATCAGTACATGTACACAGGATCCCCGATCTCTCCTCTGTGTTATTTAATCAGTACATGTACACAGGATCCCTGATCTCTCCTCTATGTTATCTTATGAGTACATGTACACAGGATCTCCGATCTCTCCTCTGTGTTATCTTATCAGTACATGTACACAGGATCCCCGATCTCTCCTCTGTGTTATCTTATCAGTACATGTACACATGATCCCCGATCTCTCCTCTGTGTTATCTTATCAGTAAATGTACACAGGATCCCCGATCTCTCCTCTGTTATCTTATCAGTACATGTACACAGGATCCCCGATCTCTCCTCTGTTATCTTATCAGTACATGTACACAGGATCCCCGATCTCTCCTCTATGTTATCTTATCAGTACATGTACACAGGATCCCCGATCTCTCTTCTATGTTATCTTATCAGTACGTGTACACAGGATCCCCGATCTCTCCTCTATGTTATCTTTTCAGTACATGTACACAGGATCCCCGATCTCTCCTCTATGTTATCTTATCAGTACATGTACACAGGATCCCTGATCTATCCTCTGTTATCTTATCAGTACATGTACACAGGATCCCCGATCTCTCCTCTATGTTATCTTATCAGTACATGTACACAGGATCCCCGATCTCTCCTCTATGTTATCTTATCAGTACGTGTACACAGGATCCCCGATCTCTCCTCTATGTTATCTTATCAGTACATGTACACAGGATCTCCGATCTCTCCTCTATGTTATCTTTTCAGTACATGTACACAGGATCCCTGATCTCTCCTCTATGTTATCTTATGAGTACATGTACACAGGATCCCCGATCTCTCCTCTATGTTATCTTATCAGTACATGTACACAGGATCCCCGATCTCTCCTCTATGTTATCTTTTCAGTACATGTACACAGGATCCCTGATCTCTCCTCTATGTTATCTTATGAGTACATGTACACAGGATCTCCGATCTCTCCTCTGTGTTATCTTATCAGTACATGTACACAGGATCCCCGATCTCTCCTCTGTGTTATCTTATCAGTACATGTACACATGATCCCCGATCTCTCCTCTGTGTTATCTTATCAGTACATGTACACAGGATCCCCCATCTCTCCTGTTATCTTATCAGTACATGTACACAGGATCCCCGATCTCTCCTCTGTTATCTTATCAGTACATGTACACAGGATCTCCGATCTCTCCTCTGTGTTATCTTATCAGTACATGTACACAGGATCCCCGATCTCTCCTCAATGTTATCTTATCAGTACATGTACACAGGATCCCCGATCTCTCCTCTGTTATCTTATCAGTACATGTACACAGGATCCCCGATCTCTCCTCTGTTATCTTATCAGTACATGTACACAGGATCCCCGATCTCTCCTCTATGTTATCTTATCAGTACATGTACACAGGATCCCTGATCTCTCCTCTATGTTATCTTATCAGTACATGTACACAGGATCCCCGATCTCTCCTCTATTATCTTATCAGTACATGTACACAGGATCCCCGATCTCTCCTCTGTTATCTTATCAGTACATGTACACAGGATCCCCGATCTCTCCTCTGTTATCTTATCAGTACATGTACACAGGATCCCCGATCTCTCCTCTATGTTATCTTATCAGTACATGTACACAGGATCCCCGATCTCTCCTCTGTTATCTTATCAGTACATGTACACAGGATCCCCGATCTCTCCTCTGTTATCTTATCAGTACATGTACACAGGATCCCCGATCTCTCCCCTCTGTTATCTTGTCAGTACATGTACACAGGATCCCCGATCTCTCCTCTGTTATCTTATCAGTACATGTACACAGGATCCCTGATCTCTCCTCTGTTATCTTATCAGTACATGTACACAGGATCCCCGATCTCTCCTCTGTGTTATCTTATCAGTACATGTACACAGGATCCCCGATCTCTCCTCTGTTCTCTTATCAGTACATGTGCACAGGATCCCCGATCTCTCCTCTATGTTATCTTATCAGTACATGTACACAGGATCCCCGATCTCTCCTCTGTTATCTTATCAGTACATGTACACAGGATCCCCGATCTCTCCTCTGCTATCTTATCAGTACATGTACACAGGATCCCCGATCTCTCCTCTGTTATCTTATCAGTACATGTACACAGGATCCCCGATCTCTCTTCTGTTATCTTATCAGTACATGTACACAGGATCCCCGATCTCTCCTCTATGTTATCTTATCAGTACGTGTACACAGGATCCCCGATCTCTCCTCTATGTTATCTTATCAGTACATGTACACAGGATCCCCGATCTCTCCTCTGTTATCTTATCAGTACATGTACACAGGATCCCCGATCTCTCCTCTGTTATCTTATCAGTACATGTACACAGGATCCCCGATCTCTCCTCTATGTTATCTTATCAGTACATGTACACAGGATCCCCGATCTCTCCTCTATGTTATCTTATCAGTACATGTACACAGGATCTCCGATCTCTCCTCTATGTTATCTTATCAGTACATGTACACAGGATCCCCGATCTCTCCTCTATGTTATCTTATCAGTACATGTACACAGGATCTCCGATCTCTCCTCTGTTATCTTATCAGTACATGTACACAGGATCCCCGATCTCTCCTCTATGTTATCTTATCAGTACATGTACACAGGATCCCCGATCTCTCCTCTATGTTATCTTATCAGTACATGTACACAGGATATCCGATCTCTCCTCTATGTTATCTTATCAGCACATGTACACAGGATCCCCGATCTCTCCTCTATGTTATCTTATCAGTACATGTACACAGGATCTCCGATCTCTCCTCTGTTATCTTATCAGTACATGTACACAGGATCCCCGATCTCTCCTCTATGTTATCTTATCAGTACATGTACACAGGATCCCCGATCTCTCCTCTGTTATCTTATCAGTACATGTACACAGGATCCCCGATCTCTCCTCTATGTTATCTTATCAGTACATGTACACAGGATCCCCGATCTCTCCTCTGTTATCTTATCAGTACATGTACACAGGATCCCCGATCTCTCCTCTATGTTATCTTATCAGTACATGTACACAGGATCCCCGATCTCTCCTCTATGTTATCTTATCAGTACATGTACACAGGATCTCCGATCTCTCCTCTGTTATCTTATCAGTACATGTACACAGGATCCCCGATCTCTCCTCTATGTTATCTTATCAGTACATGTACACAGGATCCCCGATCTCTCCTCTGTTATCTTATCAGTACATGTACACAGGATCCCCGATCTCTCCTCTGTTATCTTATCAGTACATGTACACAGGATCCCCGATCTCTCCTCTGTTATCTTATCAGTACATGTACACAGGATCCCCGATCTCTCCTCTATGTTATCTTATCAGTACATGTACACAGGATCCCCGATCTCTCCTCTGTGTTATCTTATCAGTACATGTACACAGGATCCCCGATCTCTCCTCTGTGTTATCTTATCAGTACATGTACACAGGATCCCCGATCTCTCCTCTGTTATCTTATCAGTACATGTACACAGGATCCCCGATCTCTCCTCTATGTTATCTTATCAGTACATGTACACAGGATCCCCGATCTCTCCTCTGTTATCTTATCAGTACATGTACACAGGATCCCCGATCTCTCCTCTGTTATCTTATCAGTACATGTACACAGGATCCCCGATCTCTCCTCTGTGTTATCTTATCAGTACATGTACACAGGCTCCCCGATCTCTCCTCTGTTATCTTATCAGTACATGTACACAGGATCCCCGATCTCTCCTCTGTGTTATCTTATCAGTACATGTACACAGGATCCCCGATCTCTCCTCTGTTATCTCATCAGTACATGTACACAGGATCCCTGATCTCTCCTCTGTTATCTTATCAGTACATGTACACAGGATCCCCGATCTCTCCTCTGTTATCTTATCAGTACATGTACACAGGATCCCCGATCTCTCCTCTGTTATCTTATCAGTACATGTACACAGGATCCCCGATCTCTCCTCTATGTTATCTTATCAGTACATGTACACAGGACCCCCGATCTCTCCTCTATGTTATCTTATCAGTACATGTACACAGGACCCCCGATCTCTCCTCTGTTATCTTATCAGTACATGTACACAGGATCCCCGATCTCTCCTCTATGTTATCTTATCAGTACATGTACACAGGACCCCCGATCTCTCCTCTGTGTTATCTTATCAGTACATGTACACAGGATCCCCGATCTCTCCTCTGTTATCTTATCAGTACATGTACACAGGATCCCCGATCTCTCCTCTATGTTATCTTATCAGTACATGTACACAGGATCCCCGATCTCTCCTCTATGTTATCTTATCAGTACATGTACACAGGATCTCCGATCTCTCCTCTGTTATCTTATCAGTACATGTACACAGGATCCCCGATCTCTCCTCTATGTTATCTTATCAGTACATGTACACAGGATCCCCGATCTCTCCTCTGTTATCTTATCAGTACATGTACACAGGATCCCCGATCTCTCCTCTGTTATCTTATCAGTACATGTACACAGGATCCCCGATCTCTCCTCTGTTATCTTATCAGTACATGTACACAGGATCCCCGATCTCTCCTCTATGTTATCTTATCAGTACATGTACACAGGATCCCCGATCTCTCCTCTGTGTTATCTTATCAGTACATGTACACAGGATCCCTGATCTCTCCTCTATGTTATCTTATCAGTACATGTACACAGGATCCCCGATCTCTCCTCTGTTATCTTATCAGTACATGTACACAGGATCCCCGATCTCTCCTCTATGTTATCTTATCAGTACATGTACACAGGATCCCCCATCTCTCCTCTGTTATCTTATCAGTACATGTACACAGGATCCCTGATCTCTCCTCTATGTTATCTTATCAGTACATGTACACAGGATCCCCGATCTCTCCTCTGTTATCTTATCAGTACATGTACACAGGATCCCCGATCTCTCCTCTGTTATCTCATCAGTACATGTACACAGGATCCCTGATCTCTCCTCTGTTATCTTATCAGTACATGTACACAGGATCCCTGATCTCTCCTCTATGTTATCTTATCAGTACATGTACACAGGATCCCCGATCTCTCCTCTGTTATCTCATCAGTACATGTACACAGGATCCCCGATCTCTCCTCTATGTTATCTTATCAGTACATGTACACAGGATCCCCGATCTCTCCTCTGTTATCTTATCAGTACATGTACACAGGATCCCCGATCTCTCCTCTGTTATCTTATCAGTACATGTACACAGGATCCCCGATCTCTCCTCTGTTATCTTATCAGTACATGTACACAGGATCCCTGATCTCTCCTCTGTTATCTTATCAGTACATGTACACAGGATCCCCGATCTCTCCTCTATGTTATCTTATCAGTACATGTACACAGGATCCCCGATCTCTCCTCTGTTATCTTATCAGTACATGTACACAGGATCCCCGATCTCTCCTCTATGTTATCTTATCAGTACATGTACACAGGCTCCCCGATCTCTCCTCTGTTATCTTATCAGTACATGTACACAGGATCCCCGATCTCTCCTCTGTTATCTTATCAGTACATGTACACAGGATCCCCGATCTCTCCTCTGTTATCTTATCAGTACATGTACACAGGATCCCCGATCTCTCCTCTGTTATCTTATCAGTACATGTACACAGGATCCCCGATCTCTCCTCTATGTTATCTTATCAGTACATGTACACAGGATCCCCGATCTCTCCTCTATGTTATCTTATCAGTACATGTACACAGGATCCCCGATCTCTCCTCTATGTTATCTTATCAGTACATGTACACAGGATCCCCAATCTCTCCTCTGTTATCTTATCAGTACATGTACACAGGATCTCCGATCTCTCCTCTATGTTATCTTATCAGTACATGTACACAGGATCCCCGATCTCTCCTCTATGTTATCTTATCAGTACATGTACACAGGATCCCCGATCTCTCCTATGTTATCTTATCAGTACATGTACACAGGATCCCCGATCTCTCCTCTGTTATCTTATCAGTACATGTACACAGGATCCCCGATCTCTCCTCTGTTATCTTATCAGTACATGTACACAGGATCCCCGATCTCTCCTCTGCTATCTTATCAGTACATGTACACAGGATCCCCGATCTCTCCTATGTTATCTTATCAGTACATGTACACAGGATCCCCGATCTCTCCTCTGTTATCTTATCAGTACATGTACACAGGATCCCCGATCTCTCCTCTGTTATCTTATCAGTACATGTACACAGGATCCCCGATCTCTCCTATGTTATCTTATCAGTACATGTACACAGGATCCCCGATCTCTCCTCTGTTATCTTATCAGTACATGTACACAGGATCCCCGATCTCTCCTCTGTTATCTTATCAGTACATGTACACAGGATCCCCGATCTCTCCTCTGTTATCTTATCAGTACATGTACACAGGATCTCCGATCTCTCCTCTATGTTATCTTATCAGTACATGTACACAGGACCCCCGATCTCTCCTATGTTATCTTATCAGTACATGTACACAGGATCCCCGATCTCTCCTCTGTTATCTTATCAGTACATGTACACAGGATCCCCGATCTCTCCTCTGTTATCTTATCAGTACATGTACACAGGATCCCCGATCTCTCCTCTGTTATCTTATCAGTACATGTACACAGGATCTCCGATCTCTCCTCTCTTATCTTATCAGTACATGTACACAGGATCCCCGATCTCTCCTCTGTTATCTTATCAGTACATGTACACAGGATCCCCGATCTCTCCTCTGTTATCTTATCAGTACATGTACACAGGATCCCCGATCTCTCCTCTGTGTTATCTTATCAGTACATGTACACAGGATCCCCGATCTCTCCTCTGTTATCTTATCAGTACATGTATACAGGATCCCCGATCTCTCCTATGTTATCTTATCAGTACATGTACACAGGATCCCCGATCTCTCCTCTGTTATCTTATCAGTACATGTACACAGGATCCCCGATCTCTCCTCTATGTTATCTTATCAGTACGTGTACACAGGATCCCCGATCTCTTCTCTATGTTATCTTATCAGTACATGTACACAGGATCCCCGATCTCTTCTCTATGTTATCTTATCAGTACATGTACACAGGATCCCCGATCTCTCCTCTGTGTTATCTTATCAGTACATGTACACAGGATCCCCGATCTCTCCTCTGTTATCTTATCAGTACATGTACACAGGATCCCCGATCTCTCCTCTGTGTTATCTTATCAGTACATGTACACAGGATCCCCGATCTCTTCTCTATGTTATCTTATCAGTACATGTACACAGGATCCCCGATCTCTTCTCTATGTTATCTTATCAGTACATGTACACAGGATCCCCGATCTCTCCTCTGTGTTATCTTATCAGTACATGTACACAGGATCCCCGATCTCTCCTCTGTTATCTTATCAGTACATGTACACAGGATCCCCGATCTCTCCTCTGTTTTCTTATCAGTACATGTACACAGGATCCCCGATCTCTTCTCTATGTTATCTTATCAGTACATGTACACAGGATCCCCGATCTCTCCTCTGTTATCTTATCAGTACATGTACACAGGATCCCCGATCTCTCCTCTGTTATCTTATCAGTACATGTACACAGGATCCCCGATCTCTTCTCTATGTTATCTTATCAGTACATGTACACAGGATCCCCGATCTCTCCTCTGTTATCTTATCAGTACATGTACACAGGATCCCCCATCTCTCCTCTGTTATCTTATCAGTACATGTACACAGGATCCCCGATCTCTCCTCTGTTATCTTATCAGTACATGTACACAGGATCCCCGATCTCTCCTCTGTTATCTTATCAGTACATGTACACAGGATCTCCGATCTCTCCTCTGTTATCTTATCAGTACATGTACACAGGATCCCCGATCTCTCCTCTGTTATCTTATCAGTACATGTACACAGGATCCCCGATCTCTCCTCTATTATCTTATCAGTACATGTACACAGGATCCCCGATCTCTCCTCTGTTATCTTATCAGTACATGTACACAGGATCCCCGATCTCTCCTCTATGTTATCTTATCAGTACATGTACACAGGATCCCCGATCTCCCCTCTGTTATCTTATCAGTACATGTACACAGGATCCCCGATCTCTCCTCTGTTATCTTATCAGTACATGTACACAGGATCCCCGATCTCTCCTCTGTTATCTTATCAGTACATGTACACAGGATCCCCGATCTCTCCTCTGTTATCTTATCAGTACATGTACACAGGATCTCCGATCTCTCCTCTGTTATCTTATCAGTACATGTACACAGGATCCCCGATCTCTCCTCTATGTTATCTTATCAGTACATGTACACAGGATCCCCGATCTCTCCTCTATGTTATCTTATCAGTACATGTACACAGGATCCCCGATCTCTCCTCTATGTTATCTTATCAGTACATGTACACAGGATCTCCGATCTCTCCTCTGTTATCTTATCAGTACATGTACACAGGATCCCCGATCTCTCCTCTGTTATCTTATCAGTACATGTACACAGGATCCCCGATCTCTCCTCTATGTTATCTTATCAGTACATGTACACAGGATCCCCGATCTCTCCTCTGTTATCTTATCAGTACATGTACACAGGATCCCCGATCTCTCCTCTGTTATCTTATCAGTACATGTACACAGGATCCCCGATCTCTCCTCTATGTTATCTTATCAGTACATGTACACAGGATCCCCGATCTCTCCTCTGTTATCTTATCAGTACATGTACACAGGATCCCCGATCTCTCCTCTGTTATCTTATCAGTACATGTACACAGGACCCCCGATCTCTCCTCTGTGTTTATCTTATCAGTACATGTACACAGGATCCCCGATCTCTCCTCTGTTATCTTATCAGTACATGTACACAGGATCCCCGATCTCTCCTCTGTTATCTTATCAGTATATGTACACAGGATCTCCGATCTCTCCTATGTTATCTTATCAGTACATGTACACAGGATCCCCGATCTCTCCTCTGTTATCTTATCAGTACATGTACACAGGATCCCCGATCTCTCCTCTGTGTTATCTTATCAGTACATGTACACAGGATCCCCGATCTCTCCTCTGTTATCTTATCAGTACATGTACACAGGATCCCCGATCTCTCCTCTGTTATCTTATCAGTACATGTACACAGGATCCCCGATCTCTCCTCTGTTATCTTATCAGTACATGTACACAGGATCCCCGATCTCTCCTCTGTTATCTTATCAGTACATGTACACAGGATCCCCGATCTCTCCTCTATGTTATCTTATCAGTACATGTACACAGGATCCCCGATCTCTCCTCTGTTATCTTATCAGTACATGTACACAGGATCCCCGATCTCTCCTCTGTTATCTTATCAGTACATGTATACAGGATCCCCGATCTCTCCTATGTTATCTTATCAGTACATGTACACAGGATCCCCAATCTCTCCTCTGTTATCTTATCAGTACATGTACACAGGATCCCCGATCTCTCCTCTGTTATCTTATCAGTACATGTACACAGGATCCCCGATCTCTCCTCTGTTATCTTATCAGTACATGTACACAGGATCCCCGATCTCTCCTCTATGTTATCTTATCAGTACATGTACACAGGATCCCTGAACCCTCCTCTATGTTATCTTATCAGTACATGTACACAGGATCCCCGATCTCTCCTCTATTATCTTATCAGTACATGTACACAGGATCCCCGATCTCTCCTCTGTTATCTTATCAGTACATGTACACAGGATCCCCGATCTCTCCTCTGTTATCTTGTCAGTACATGTACACAGGATCCCCGATCTCTCCTCTATGTTATCTTATCAGTACATGTACACAGGATCCCCGATCTCTCCTCTGTTATCTTATCAGTACATGTACACAGGATCCCCGATCTCTCCTCTATGTTATCTTATCAGTACATGTACACAGGATCCCCGATCTCTCCTCTGTTCTCTTATCAGTACATGTACACAGGATCCCCGATCTCTCCTCTATGTTATCTTATCAGTACATGTACACAGGATCCCCGATCTCTCCTCTGTTATCTTATCAGTACATGTACACAGGATCCCCGATCTCTCCTCTGTTATCTTATCAGTACATGTACACAGGATCCCCGATCTCTCCTCTATGTTATCTTATCAGTACATGTACACATGATCCCCGATCTCTCCTCTATGTTATCTTATCAGTACATGTACACAGGATCTCCGATCTCTCCTCTATGTTATCTTATCAGTACATGTACACAGGATCCCCGATCTCTCCTCTATGTTATCTTATCAGTACATGTACACAGGATCCCCGATCTCTCCTCTATGTTATCTTATCAGTACATGTACACAGGATCCCCGATCTCTCCTCTATGTTATCTTATCAGTACATGTACACAGGATCTCCGATCTCTCCTCTATGTTATCTTATCAGTACATGTACACAGGATCCCCGATCTCTCCTCTATGTTATCTTATCAGTACATGTACACAGGATCTCCAATCTCTCCTCTGTTATCTTATCAGTACATGTACACAGGATCCCCGATCCCTCCTCTATGTTATCTTATCAGTACATGTACACAGGATCCCCGATCTCTCCTCTATGTTATCTTATCAGTACATGTACACAGGATTCCCGATCTCTCCTCTGTGTTATCTTATCAGTACATGTACACAGGATCCCCGATCTCTCCTCTATGTTATCTTATCAGTACATGTACACAGGATCCCCGATCTCTCCTCTATGTTATCTTATCAGTACATGTACACAGGATCCCCGATCTCTCCTCTGTTATCTTATCAGTACATGTACACAGGATCCCCGATCTCTCCTCTATGTGATCTTATCAGTACATGTACACAGGATCCCCGATCTCTCCTCTATGTTATCTTATCAGTACATGTACACAGGACCCCCGATCTCTCCTCTGTTATCTTATCAGTACATGTACACAGGATCCCCGATCTCTCCTCTGTTATCTTATCAGTACATGTACACAGGATCCCCGATCTCTCCTCTATGTTATCTTATCAGTACATGTACACAGGATCCCCGATCTCTCCTCTGTGTTATCTTATCAGTACATGTACACAGGATCCCTGATCTCTCCTCTATGTTATCTTATCAGTACATGTACACAGGATCCCCGATCTCTCCTCTGTTATCTTATCAGTACATGTACACAGGATCCCCGATCTCTCCTCTATGTTATCTTATCAGTACATGTACACAGGATCCCCGATCTCTCCTCTATGTTATCTTATCAGTACATGTACACAGGATCCCCGATCTCTCCTCTGTGTTATCTTATCAGTACATGTACACAGGATCCCCGATCTCTCCTCTGTGTTATCTTATCAGTACATGTACACAGGATCCCTGATCTCTCCTCTATGTTATCTTATCAGTACATGTACACAGGATCCCCGATCTCTCCTCTGTTATCTTATCAGTACATGTACACAGGATCCCCGATCTCTCCTCTGTTATCTTATCAGTACATGTACACAGGATCCCCGACCTCTCCTCTGTTATCTTATCAGTACATGTACACAGGATCCCCGATCTCTCCTCTATGTTATCTTATCAGTACATGTACACAGGATCCCCGATCTCTCCTCTGTTATCAGTCCATGTACACAGGATCCCCGATCTCTCCTCTGTTATCTTATCAGTACATGTACACAGGATCCCCGATCTCTCCTCTGTTATCTTATCAGTACATGTACACAGGATCCCCGACCTCTCCTCTGTTATCTTATCAGTACATGTACACAGGATCCCCGATCTCTCCTCTATGTTATCTTATCAGTACATGTACACAGGATCCCCGATCTCTCCTCTGTTATCAGTCCATGTACACAGGATCCCCGATCTCTCCTCTGTTATCTTATCAGTACATGTACACAGGATCCCCGATCTCTCCTCTATGTTATCTTATCAGTACATGTACACAGGATCCCCGATCTCTCCTCTGTTATCTTATCAGTACATGTACACAGGATCCCCGATCTCTCCTCTGTTATCTTATCAGTACATGTACACAGGATCCCCGATCTCTCCTCTGTTATCTTATCAGTACATGTACACAGGATCCCCGATCTCTCCTCTGTTATCTTATCAGTACATGTACACAGGATCCCCGATCTCTCCTCTGTGTTATCTTATCAGTACATGTACACAGGATCCCTGATCTCTCCTCTATGTTATCTTATCAGTACATGTACACAGGATCCCCGATCTCTCCTCTGTTATCTTATCAGTACATGTACACAGGATCCCCGATCTCTCCTCTATGTTATCTTATCAGTACATGTACACAGGATCCCCGATCTCTCCTCTATGTTATCTTATCAGTACATGTACACAGGATCCCCGATCTCTCCTCTGTGTTATCTTATCAGTACATGTACACAGGATCCCCGATCTCTCCTCTGTGTTATCTTATCAGTACATGTACACAGGATCCCTGATCTCTCCTCTATGTTATCTTATCAGTACATGTACACAGGATCCCCGATCTCTCCTCTGTTATCTTATCAGTACATGTACACAGGATCCCCGATCTCTCCTCTATGTTATCTTATCAGTACATGTACACAGGATCCCCGATCTCTCCTCTCTGTTATCTTATCAGTACATGTACACAGGATCCCCGATCTCTCCTCTGTTATCTTATCAGTACATGTACACAGGATCCCCGATCTCTCCTCTGTTATCTTATCAGTACATGTACACAGGATCCCCGATCTCTCCTCTGTTATCTTATCAGTACATGTACACAGGATCCCCGATCTCTCCTCTGTTATCTTATCAGTACATGTACACAGGATCCCCGATCTCTCCTCTATGTTATCTTATCAGTACATGTACACAGGACCCCCGATCTCTCCTCTGTTATCTTATCAGTACATGTACACAGGATCCCTGATCTCTCCTCTGTTATCTTATCAGTACATGTACACAGGATCCCCGATCTCTCCTCTGTTATCTTATCAGTACATGTACACAGGATCCCCGATCTCTCCTCTATGTTATCTTATCAGTACATGTACACAGGATCCCCGATCTCTCCTCTATGTTATCTTATCAGTACATGTACACAGGATCCCCGATCTCTCCTCTGTTATCTTATCAGTACATGTACACAGGATCCCCGATCTCTCCTCTGTGTTATCTTATCAGTACATGTACACAGGATCCCCGATCTCTCCTCTGTGTTATCTTATCAGTACATGTACACAGGATCCCCGATCTCTCCTCTATGTTATCTTATCAGTACATGTACACAGGATCCCTGATCTCTCCTCTATGTTATCTTATCAGTACATGTACACAGGATCCCTGATCTCTCCTCTATGTTATCTTATCAGTACATGTACACAGGATCCCCGATCTCTCCTCTGTTATCTTATCAGTACATGTACACAGGATCCCCGATCTCTCCTCTGTTATCTTATCAGTACATGTACACAGGATCCCCGATCTCTCCTCTATGTTATCTTATCAGTACATGTACACAGGATCCCCGATCTCTCCTCTCTGTTATCTTATCAGTACATGTACACAGGATCCCTGATCTCTCCTCTGTTATCTTATCAGTACATGTACACAGGATCCCCGATCTCTCCTCTGTAATCTTATCAGTACATGTACACAGGATCCCCGATCTCTCCTCTGTGTTATCTTATCAGTACATGTACACAGGATCCCCGATCTCTCCTCTGTGTTATCTTATCAGTACATGTACACAGGATCCCCGATCTCTCCTCTATGTTATCTTATCAGTACATGTACACAGGATCCCCGATCTCTCCTCTGTTATCTTATCAGTACATGTACACAGGATCCCCGATCTCTCCTCTGTTATCTTATCAGTACATGTACACAGGATCCCCGATCTCTCCTCTGTTATCTTATCAGTACATGTACACAGGATCCCCGATCTCTCCTCTGTTATCTTATCAGTACATGTACACAGGATCCCCGATCTCTCCTATGTTATCTTATCAGTACATGTACACAGGATCCCCGATCTCCTCTATGTTATCTTATCAGTACATGTACACAGGATCCCCGATCTCTCCTATGTTATCTTATCAGTACATGTACACAGGATCCCCGATCTCTCCTCTATGTTATCTTATCAGTACATGTACACAGGATCCCCGATCTCTCCTCTATGTTATCTTATCAGTACATGTACACAGGATCCCCGATCTCTCCTCTGTTATCTTATCAGTACATGTACACAGGATCCCCGATCTCTCCTCCATGTTATCTTATCAGTACATGTACACAGGATCCCCGATCTCTCCTCTATGTTATCTTATCAGTACATGTACACAGGATCTCCAATCTCTCCTCTGTTATCTTATCAGTACATGTACACAGGATCCCCGATCTCTCCTCTGTTATCTTATCAGTACATGTACACAGGATCCCCGATCTCTCCTCTGTTATCTTATCAGTACATGTACACAGGATCCCCGATCTCTCCTCTATTATCTTATCAGTACATGTACACAGGATCCCCGATCTCTCCTCTGTTATCTTATCAGTACATGTACACAGGATCCCCGATCTCTCCTCTGTTATCTTATCAGTACATGTACACAGGATCCCCGATCTCTTCTCTGTGTTATCTTATCAGTACATGTACACAGGATCCCCGATCTCTCCTCTGTGTTATCTTATCAGTACATGTACACAGGATCCCCGATCTCTCCTCTGTTATCTTATCAGTACATGTACACAGGATCCCCGATCTCTCCTCTGTTATCTTATCAGTACATGTACACAGGATCCCCGATCTCTCCTCTGTTATCTTATCAGCACATGTACACAGGACCCCCGATCTCTCCTCTATGTTATCTTATCAGTACATGTACACAGGATCCCCGATCTCTCCTCTATGTTATCTTATCAGTACATGTACACAGGATCCCCGATCTCTCCTCTGTTATCTTATCAGTACATGTACACAGGATCCCCGATCTCTCCTCTGTTATCTTATCAGTACATGTACACAGGACCCCCGATCTCTCCTCTATGTTATCTTATCAGTACATGTGCACAGGATCCCCGATCTCTCCTCTGTTATCTTATCAGTACATGTACACAGGATCCCCGATCTCTCCTCTGTTATCTTATCAGTACATGTACACAGGATCTCCGATCTCTCCTCTGTTATCTTATCAGTACATGTACACAGGATCTCCGATCTCTCCTCTGTTATCTTATCAGTACATGTACACAGGATCCCCGATCTCTCCTCTGTTATCTTATCAGCACATGTACACAGGACCCCCGATCTCTCCTCTATGTTATCTTATCAGTACATGTACACAGGATCCCCGATCTCTCCTCTATGTTATCTTATCAGTACATGTACACAGGATCCCCGATCTCTCCTCTGTTATCTTATCAGTACATGTACACAGGATCCCCGATCTCTCCTCTGTTATCTTATCAGTACATGTACACAGGACCCCCGATCTCTCCTCTATGTTATCTTATCAGTACATGTACACAGGATCCCCGATCTCTCCTCTGTTATCTTATCAGTACATGTACACAGGATCCCCGATCTCTCCTCTGTTATCTTATCAGTACATGTACACAGGACCCCCGATCTCTCCTCTATGTTATCTTATCAGTACATGTACACAGGATCCCCGATCTCTCCTCTGTTATCTTATCAGTACATGTACACAGGACCCCCGATCTCTCCTCTATGTTATCTTATCAGTACATGTACACAGGATCCCCGATCTCTCCTCTATGTTATCTTATCAGTACATGTACACTGGATCCCCGATCTCTCCTCTATGTTATCTTGTCAGTACATGTACACAGGATCCCCGATCTCTCCTCTGTGTTATCTTATCAGTACATGTACACAGGATCCCCCATCTCTCCCCTCTGTTATCTTATCAGTACATGTACACAGGATCCCCGATCTCTCCTCTATGTTATCTTATCAGTACATGTACACAGGACCCCCGATCTCTCCTCTATGTTATCTTGTCAGTACATGTACACAGGATCCCCGATCTCTCCTCTGTGTTATCTTATCAGTACATGTACACAGGATCCCCCATCTCTCCTCTATGTTATCTTATCAGTACATGTACACAGGATCCCCGATCTCTCCTCTATGTTATCTTATCAGTACATGTACACAGGATCCCCGATCTCTCCTCTGTTATCTTATCAGTACATGTACACAGGATCCCCGATCTCTCCTCTGTTATCTTATCAGTACATGTACACAGGATCCCCGATCTCTCCTCTGTGTTATCTTATCAGTACATGTACACAGGATCCCCGATCTCTCCTCTGTTATCTCATCAGTACATGTACACAGGATCCCCGATCTCTCCTCTGTTATCTTATCAGTACATGTACACAGGATCCCCGATCTCTCCTCTATGTTATCTTATCAGTACATGTACACAGGATCCCCGATCTCTCCTCTGTTATCTCATCAGTACATGTACACAGGATCCCCGATCTCTCCTCTATTATCTTATCAGTACATGTACACAGGATCCCCGATCTCTCCTCTATTATCTTATCAGTACATGTACACAGGATCCCCGATCTCTCCTCTCTGTTATCTTATCAGTACATGTACACAGGATCCCTGATCTCTCCTCTGTTATCTTATCAGTACATGTACACAGGATCCCCGATCTCTCCTCTATGTTATCTTATCAGTACATGTACACAGGATCCCCGATCTCTCCTCTCTGTTATCTTATCAGTACATGTACACAGGATCCCTGATCTCTCCTCTGTTATCTTATCAGTACATGTACACAGGATCCCCGATCTCTCCTCTCTGTTATCTTATCAGTACATGTACACAGGATCCCTGATCTCTCCTCTGTTATCTTATCAGTACATGTACACAGGATCCCCGATCTCTCCTCTATGTTATCTTATCAGTACATGTACACAGGATCCCCGATCTCTCCTCTCTGTTATCTTATCAGTACATGTACACAGGATCCCTGATCTCTCCTCTGTTATCTTATCAGTACATGTACACAGGATCCCCGATCTCTCCTCTATGTTATCTTATCAGTACATGTACACAGGATCCCCGATCTCTCCTCTCTGTTATCTTATCAGTACATGTACACAGGATCCCTGATCTCTCCTCTGTTATCTTATCAGTACATGTACACAGGATCCCCGATCTCTCCTCTATGTTATCTTATCAGTACATGTACACAGGATCCCCGATCTCTCCTCTATGTTATCTTGTCAGTACATTTACAGGGGGGTCGTTTACAGTCGTTTCTAGGCAGTGGTGTTGAGGTTTTTTCTTGAACCCCAAAATTTTTGAGGCAGTTGAAGCGCTAAACGTGGCTACTCGTGGTTAGCATTGTTTTGTTTAGAGGCGTTTTTAATTTTAACAAAAAAAAATGAAAAATAAATAAATATATCTTTTTTTCACATGTTTCTAGACGCAAACGCGGCCGTTTTTAGACACTGGTTTCTAGCTGTCAAGTTAAATCGTTCAGGAGAGGTTGAGCAACGTCCTGTGCTACATGAAGCCTTCGTAGAAAGAACAGCCTAGGGGCGGGGCTGGACGCGGCGCTGCTGATTGACGAGTTTTAAACAAATCGCCGCTCCGCCCACCCGCTCGGGTGTATACATTTTTCTGGATCCCAAAAATTGCGTACGCGCATGTGCGATAAAGCAGCGATGAAGACTCGTATGTGCGATAAAGCAGCGATGAAGACGCGTATGTGCGATAAAGCAGCGATGAAGACGCGTATGTGCGATAAAGCAGCGATGAAGACGCGTATGTGCGATAAAGCAGCGATGAAGACGCGTATGTGCGATAAAGCAGCGATGAAGACGCGTATGTGCGATAAAGCAGCGATGAAGACGCGTATGTGCGATAAAGCAGCGATGAAGACGCGCGTGTGCGGTAAAGGCCCGCAAACAGCTGTTTGCTGATGTAGTGGCATCGGAAGTGACGCGGTCGACGAATTTCATAGGTCGAGAATTTTTTTTTTTTTTTTTTTTACACCGGGGGTTTTGGCATCTAGCTGCAGCCCTTTTCATTTCGGATTTTCCCGGGTTACGCAATCGGCAAGTGGATACGGAGAGATGGAGAGAAGATGAAATAAATAATAAAATAATGGAATAGGAGAGCCGCTGAGGCTTCAGAAAAGACATTTTGGCACGTCGCCTCCGAGCGGATGACTGATCAGCGCGTTCCGCTGAACAAGACAAAAAAAAATAAAAAATCTGCAAGATTAGAAAAGTGTTCTGTAGGAGACGCAGATTGCCGGCCGTCGTGACAGCAGAACGGATGAATGAACTGCCTTTCTTTTCAAGAAGAACTCTTCCAACAAATGTCTCTACAGCCAAGTGGCAAAGCTGTTTGGATCTCCGCATGTGACTGACTGTAGATTTTGGGGGGGTGGGGGGGGCGAGGGGGGGGTGTCCTAGTATGATATCCCGTCTGCCCGACACAAGAACAAATTTAAAGAGGCTCTTGGAATTTTTTATTTTGTGCAGTCAGATGAAGGGAAAGTTCCAGCCTATTAATTATATCTCTAGGAAGGCGACTCTCACCGGCCATTGCCCCCCCCATCCCCCCCCCCCCCCCCCCCACAGCTCAAACCACAGAAATAAAGAAAAAAAGGGCAGCCGTTTTTGGTCTAATACAGTGCCTTGAAAAAGTATTCATACCCCTCTATATACAGTGCCTTGAAATAGTATTCATACCCCTCTATATACAGTGCCTTGAAAAAGTATTCATACCCCTTGAAATGTTCCACATCTTGTCATGTTACAACCAAAAACGTAAATGTATTTTATTGGGATTTTATGTGATGGACCAACAAAGTGTCACATAATTGTGAAGTGGAAGGAAAATGATAAATGATACAAATAAATATGTGAAACCCCCTTTACTCTGATACCCCCAAACTAAAATCTAGAGGAACCAATTGCCTTCAGAAGTCACCTAATTAGTAAATAGAGTCCACCTGTGTGTCATTTAATCTCAGTATAAATACAGCTGTTCTGTGAAGCCCTCAGAGGTTTGTTAGAGAACCTTAGTGAACAAACAGCATCATGAAGGCCGAGGAAAAACTCAAAGAGCAGGGCTTTTTTTCTCAAAGAAAAGGTGCAGGAACCCCACCCCCCCCTTCTGATGCACCCTTAGTCTCTGCCCCCTACCCACCTCTGAGCACCCTACCCACCTCCCAGTACCACCCCTTTTAGAGAATACAGAACCAAGTATCATTTCATGCTACTAAGTAATTTGTATTCAATTTGATAGACCCCACCCCAGCAACAATAGATCCCCGCACAACTAAAGCCCCCCCCAGCAACAATAGACCCCTCCAGTAACAATAGACCACCCCCAGCAACAACATACCAACCCAGCAAAAATAGACCCCCAGCAGCAACAACAGATCTCCCAGAAGCCAGCATCAATAGACCCTCCAGCAGCTAGCAACAATAAACCTCTCCCTCAACAGTAGATCCCTCCCAGCAACAATTAACCCCCCCCATCAAGAGACCCCCCACCAACAACAATAGACCTACCCAGCAACAATAGGCCCCCACACAAAAATAGATCCTCACCAGCGGCATTAGATCCCCCAGCACCCAGCATCAATAGACCCTCCAGCACTCCTTACCATAAAATATTTTCAGTACTGGAGGTGCCGGAACTGCGCTCCCCCGCGTTCCAGCTGGAAAAAAAAGCCCTGTCAAAGAGTAACGACTCCAAGACTCACTAAGGACACTGAGGGGGAGATTTACTAAAACTGGGGAGTGCAAAATCTGGTGCAGCTCAGAATGGGAGCCAATCAGCTTCTAACTTCAGTTGGTTCAATAAAGCGTTGACAAAAATATCCTGGAAGCTGATTGGTTTCTATGTAGAGCTGCACCGGATTTTGCACTCTTCAGTTTTAATAATTAATCAACTCCTGAGTGAGAATGAGCAAGTTTGCCAAGAAGGAAAAATAAGTTCAATTGGACCGTCTTTTGATATAATTCCAAATTCTAACGAGAATAACAGAAGACGTGATGCAAAAATACAAAGATTCAACATTTTTCATTTGCCATAAACTCTCTGGCTTGCCAGTTGGTCACACTAATGCCGCGTACACGCGGTCGGAATTTCCGACAGAAAAAGTCTGATGGGAGCTGTTCCGACCGTGTGTATGCCTCATCGGACTTTTTCTGTCGGAATTTCCGATGGACTTAGATAGCGAGCAGGTTCTGTATTTTAATTTCCGACGGAGGTTTGCCCGTTGGAAAGTCCCGACCGTGTGTACGCGGCATTATGCTGACCAGGGATTTTTTTTTTCAGCGGGAACGCGGGGAAACGCAGTTTCGGCACCTCCTGGACTGACTGTATGTAATGGCAAGGGGTGCTGGGGTGTGCTGCAGGGTATTAATGCTCACTGCTGGCGGATCTATTTTTGCAGGGGATCTATTGTTGCTGGGAAGGGTCAGTTGTTGCTGAAAGAGATCTACTGTTGGGGAGGGGAGTCTATTGTTGCTGGGAAGGGTCAGTTGTTGCTGAAAGAGATCTAGTGTTGGGGAGGGGGGCTCTATTGTTGCTGGGAAGGGTCAGTTGCAGCTGAAAGAGATCTACTGTTGAGGAGGGGAGTCTGTTGTTGATGGCAGCCAGAGAGTCTATTAATGCTGGCTGTGCGGAGATCTGTTGATGCTGCCCGGGAGTCTATTGTTGCTGGGGGGGGGGGGGAATTTTGTTGTGGGTGGTCCATTGTTGTTAGGGGGGATCTATTGTTGCTGGCTGCAGGGGATCTATTTTACTGTTTGTCATTACCAAATTCCATACAAATTACTTGGCACCACAAAATGATACTTGGTTCTATATTGTCTAAAAGGGGCGGTACTGGGAGGTGGGTAGGGGGCGGAGAAAAGGGGTGACTTGGAAAGGGGGAGTTCCTGCCCCTATTGTCTGAGAAAATAAGCCCTGATGCTGACCATACACGTACAAAATATCGTCTGAAACTGGTCGGAAAGATCGTTCGGCAATCGTGCCGTTAATGAACCCAACTTTACCGTCGATTTTGACTGTGGGCCAAAGGCGTGCGCAGCCTGTTGCATTAGGGTGTGCACCTAAAAGCTCAAAAACACGGTACCGATCTCTCACTGTGTTCATTCAGAAAGGGAAGGGGCCGGTAAATTAAATTACCCCTTCCCCCACTCATCCTGAAATATTATCTATGTGTGCCCACTGCAGTAGCCAATGAGAGAGGAGGGAAGCCAGACATGCTGTTGGAGGGGGCACCGGGCAGCAGGGGGAATCTGCACTGCAGGGAGTGATTAGGGTGTGCCTGGGCACACCCTGTGCGCACGCCAATGACTGTGGGACATAGGCGTGCGCACAGGGTGTGCCGGTTGTGCCCAGGCACACCCTAATCACCCTGTGCAGCACAGATTCCCCCTACTGCCCTGGCTCCCATCTTTCCCCCCTCAGTGCTGCCAGCTTCCCTCCTCGCCTATCGGCTGTTGCTGCTGGGATATTTTAGGAGTCGGGAAGGAGCCAGTAAATATGTAATTTACCGGCCCCTTCCCTTTCTGAATGAACATGGTGAGTGATCGGTAGTGTGTGTTTGGGCTTTGGGGTGCACACCCTAATGCAATAGGCTGCGCACACCTATGCTGTGGGCCCGGCTAATGTCGATGGATCCGAAGCAAAAACGTTTACCGTTCCAACTAAAGTGTTTGAACGCGCTTTGTTCTAATCGAAAACGAAAAGGATTTTCTGTCTTGTATAATTTATATATATTTTTTATTGTTATCAAACGATCACTACGATCATGTAAACGAGTTTATTCTATCAGTGGACAATTCATATTTGACCGACGGTGGAAGGGAAGGGGAACAAAAAAAACACGGGGGGGGGGGGGGGCTGGTCGACGCGAATCACCTTTTTAACAGCCACAGCGTGCGGGGCAGGGGAGCCAATGCACGTGGCCAGTGGCCGTCCGCGATCGCTCCGCAGAGAGCCAGAACGGGGATCCGTCAATGTAAACAAACAGATTCCCGTTCTGTCAGGGGAGTTCAGAATGATCGTCTGTACCTAGTGATCAGGAACAGTGATCTCTCTGTACTCCCCAGTCAGTCACCTCCTCCCCCCCCCCCCTTACAGTTAGAAACACCTCCCAGGGAACACTTAACCCCTTGATCGCCCCCTAGTGTTAACCCCTTCCCTGCCAGTGACATTTATACAGTAATCTGTGCATTTTTATAGCACTGATCGCTGTATAAATGACACTGGTCCCAAAAAAAGTGTCAAAAGTTTCCGATCTGTCCGTCGCAATACTGTTAAAAATCGCTGATCACTGTCATTACTAATAAAAAATAAAAAAAAATTCCATAAATCTATCCCCTATTTTGTAGACGCTATAACCTTTGTGCAAAACAATCAATATACGCTTATTGCGATTTTTTTTTTTCTTCTTACCCAAAATATGTAGGCCTAAACTGTTGAAGAAATTTTGTTTTTGTTTTTACATTTTTTGGGGGTATTTATTATAGCAAAAAGTAAAAAAAAAAAAATGTTTTTTCAAAATTGCCGCACTTTTTTCTTTTTAGTGTAAAAAATAAAATCCGCAGAGGTGATCAAACACCCCCAAAAAGAAAGCTCTATTTGCGGGAAAAAGGGACGTCAATTTTGTTTGGGTACAACATCGCACGACCGCGCAATTGTCAGTTAAAGCGATGCAGTACCGTATCGCAAAAAATGGCCTGGTCATTAAGGGGGTAAATCTTCCGGGGCCTTAAGACCCCTTTCACACTGGGGCGTTTTTCAGGCGCTTTAGGGCTCAAAATCGCGCCTGTAAACCGCCTGAAAAATACCTCGCCTGCAGTACCAGTGTGAAAGCCTGAGTGCTATTGCACGGGAGCGGTGCGCTTGCGGGACGTTAGAAAAAGTCCTGCAAGCAGCATCTTTGGGGGCGGTTTGCGAGCGCTGTATATACCGCCCCTCCACCACCCTTGCCCATTAGAATGGATGGGCAGCGCTGCCGAAGTGCCTGCAAAGCGCTTTGGCAGCGGCGCTACACGGGCGCTTTTAACCCCTTCTAGGGGGTTAAAAGCTCCCGCCCCAAATAGCGGCGCTAAAGTGTCGCTATAACACCGCCCCAGTGTGAAAGGGCTCTTGGTGGTTAAGCTGCAAAAAAAAAAGGAGACGAGAGCCATAATAATAATAATAATAATAATAATAATGCCGCACACAGAACTAGACTGCTCCTTAGGAGAATTTTATAATGACGGCAGAAGAGATGCGATTCTGCAGAGAGTGAAAATAGGTTAATTACATTCCTAGTTGGCAGGGCCGGCCCTACCATGGGACCCGGTGGTACCATTGTACCAGGCGGCACATTCAGGGGAGCGGCAAGTTGCCACTATCCAGTTCCGCCCACTCCACTCCCCCTGCACTCAGGGCTGGCGGTACCACTAGGCAGCCGCCTAGGGCGCAGCCATGGCCACTGGTTCCTTATCTCAATGTGTGACAGTAGTAGTCCTTGCCGCCGCGCAGTCCTGTGGAGGAAGAGGCACTGGGAGCTTGACGCAGCCTCGATCATCCAACAGTTGTTGGGTCAGTAGGTGGATCAATGTGCTCCCCTCCCCCGGCTCCTCCCCTTCTCCCGCGCTCTGCGAATCTCCTACCAAGTACCATGTGCAGAGCGCGGATAATGGCTGCCGCCGCCGCCGCTGCTGAGCAGCTCCTTGAATTCCTCTCCAGGATGGACGGCCGTAGTGTGGAAGACGTAGGTACTGTGAATGACGGTCCGCTGCCCGACACTGACAGCATCCAGTGACGTCACTCCCTGAACGAGGGAGCCCGAACATCCCTGCTACCAGCCGCCCGTGATGACCTCACACACAGCCCTAATGCTATGATGCCATCTACTGTCTCCTGTCATCATCATGCTCCTCGTCATCCCCCTGTTCCTGGCATGATCCCACCACCCTACCTCTGAGGCCTGTCTTACATTTTATCACCCCTGTCATCTCCATCCTCCCTGTCATCTTCCTACCACCCACCCCTGTCATCTCCATATTCCCTGTCATCTCCATATTCCCTGTCATCTCCATATTCCCTGTCATCTCCATCCTCCCTGTCATCTTCCTACCACCCACCCCTGTCATCTTCATCCTCCCTGTCAGCTTCCTACCACCCACCCCTGTCATCTCTATCCTCCCTGTCAGCTTCCTACCACCCACCCCTGTCATCTCCATCCTCCCTGTCAGCTTCCTACCACCCACTCCTGTCATCTCCATCCTCCCTGTCAGCTTCCTACCACCCACTCCTGTCATCTCCATCCTCCCTGTCAGCTTCCTACCACCCACCCCTGTCATCTCCATCCTCCCTGTCATCTTCCTACCACCCCCTGTAATCTTCATCCTCCCTGTCAGCTTCCTACCACCCACCCACCCCTGTCATATTCCTACCACCCCCTGTAATCTTCATCCCCCCCTGCCAGCTTCCTACCACCCCACCCCCTTAATTTACTGGTGCACATCACATATGATGGACGCAGGGACATTTTTTTTTTTTGGGGGGGGGGGCGCACATAGCTGGTCTTGCCTAGGGCGCCAAATTGCCTAGCACCGGCCCTGCCTGCACTGTGAGGCAAATTGCCACTGGCCAGCCCGTTCCGCCCGCCAGCCCGTTCTGCCCGCTTCACTCCCCGCTGCACTGTGAGGCAAATTGTCGCCAACTCGCTCCGCGCTTCACTGTGAGGCAAATTGACGCCCGCCTGCCAGCCAGCCTGCTCCGCTCCACCTGTTCTGCCCGCACGCTCAATTCACCTGGGCGTCGGGCCCAGGTAAAAGGAGCGTGCGGGCAGAACAGGGGAACAGTCAGCGGGCGTGACAGTCAGCAGGTGAGCGGGCTTGCTGGCCAATCAGCGGGCGGGGGAGCAGAGAGATGACATCATCTCTCACTGCCCGCCCTGCATCGCTGCAGTTCGGCCCCCACTGTGTGGGCAGCAGAGAGATTACATTATCTCTCTGCTGCCCTCCTTTACTCTGGGACACAGCAAGTGGCAATCCGTTATGTGTGGCAGGTGACGTCATGGCAAGTGACAATCTGCAATGTGTGGCAGATGACGTGGCAAGTGACAATCCGCTATGTGTGGCAGGTGACATTGTGGCAAGTGACAATCCGCAATGTGTGGCAGGTGACGTGGCAAGTGACAATCCGCTACGTGTAGCAGGTGACGTGGCAAGTGACAATCTGCAACATGTGGCATGTGACGTCGTGGCAAGTGAAAATCCGCAATGTGTGGCAGGTGGCGTTGTGGCAAGTGACAATCCCCTACGTGTGGTAGGTGACGTGGCAAGTGACAATCTGCAACGTGTGGCAGGTGACATCATGGCAAGTGGCAATCCGCAATGTGTGACAGGTGGCACGTGACAATCTGCTACATGTGGCAGGTGACGTGGCAAGTGACAATCAGCTACGTGTAGCAGGTGACATCGTGGCAAGTGACAATCCGCAATGTGTGGCAGGTGACAATGTGCATCTGAAGGCAGGTGACGTTGGCAAGTGACACGCTCGGGGCTCCCACTGATTCTGCAATAATGGTGAGTTGAACTATTTTATTTTATATAACAATGTAATAATAGAAATAATGCACTTGAAGCATTTTTATTATTATTATTTTTTTACTAGTAATGGTAGTGATCTGAGATTTTTTTTTGGCGAGACTGCGACATTGCGGTGGACAGGTCGGACACTTTTGACACATTTTTGGGACCATTGACATCTATACAGCGATCTGTGCTATAAAAATGCACTGATTACTGTGTAAATGTCACTGTTAGGGAAGGGGTTAAATGTGTTTCCTGGGAGGTGTTTCTAACAGTGGGGGGGGATGGGAATGACTGGAGGAGGAGAGAAATCTCTGTTCCTAATCACTAGGAACAGCAGATCTGTCTCTCCTCCCCTGTCAGAATGGGGATCTGTCTATTTACATTGACAGTTCCCCGTTCTGGCTCTCTGTGGACCGATCGTGGGTGGACGGCTGACATTGCGGCCGCCGGCCAGGCACAGGTCCTTTTATACTCCTATATACATGTATAGAGCCATGACAGGTTACTCCTACATACATGTATAGAGCCATGACAGGTCCTCTTTATACTCCTACATACATGTATAGAGCCATGACAGGTCCTCTTTATACTTCTACATAGATGTATAGAGCCATGACAGGTCCTCTTTATACTCCTACATACATGTATAGAGCCATGACAGGTCCTCTTTATACTCCTACATACATGTATAGAGCCATGACAGGTCCTCTTTATACTTCTACATAGATGTATAGAGCCATGACAGGTCCTCTTTATACTCCTACATACATGTATAGAGCCATGACAGGTCCTCTTTATACTCCTACATACATGTATAGAGCCATGACAGGTCCTCTTTATACTTCTACATAGATGTATAGAGCCATGACAGGTCCTCTTTATACTCCTACATACATGTATAGTGCCATGACAGGTCCTCATTATACTTCTATATACACGCATAATGCCATGATGGTCCTCTTTATACTCCTATACATGAATAGAGCCATAACAGGTCCATTTTATAGAGCCATGACAGGTCCTCTATATACTCCTTTACATGTATAGAGCCATGACAGTTCCTCTTTATTTATCATATCAAATAATGGATGTGGGGGCATTTCGGTGTGCGTGATTTTTTATTTTATTTGGGGGGGGGGCAGCATTTCATTCTTGGTACCAGGCAGCACAATGTCTTGGGCCGGCACTGCTAGTTGGCATCTGTAAAAAGTGCTTTCTGGCATGAGACTGCTGTCATCCATCCTCAGATTAAAGGCACCAGGAGCAAAGTCTGTCTACAGCGCGTCTGTCTGTCTGTCTGTCTACAGCGCGTCTGTCTGTCTGTCTGTCTATCTACAGCGCGTCTGTCTGTCTGTCTATCTACAGCGCGTCTGTCTGTCTATCTACAGCGCGTCTGTCTGTCTGTCTGTCTATCTACAGCGCGTCTGTCTGTCTGTCTGTCTGTCTGTCTGTCTGCAGTGGTGTTGCTTGACTTGCCTTGCCCTCCAGTGGCTCACCTGTGGTGCCAGCTCTGAGTCCTCTAGCTGATTGCCCATGATGGCAGCGCAAAGGCCCCTTCAGCAGTTCACTTGTGTTCCCAGATTTTCTCTTGATTTCAATGTGTGAGAAATACTGTTGTAGAGGCAAAGCACATGTACCTGTTTATTTACTGAAATATTTCTCACTTAGGAGTTGATTTAGGCTACTTTCACACTGAGGCGCTTTTCAGGCATTTTAGCACTAAAAATAGTATCTGTAAAGCGCTTCTCATGCCTTCGCAGTGTGAAAGCCCGAGTGCGCTTGCGGGACGAGAAAAAAGGTCCTGCAAGCAGCATCTTTGGTGCGGGTACGGGAGCGTTGTATACACCACTCCCAAAATGCCCTGCCCATTGAAATGAATGGGCAGCGCTGCCAAAGCGCCTGCAAATCGCTTCGGGAACGCAGCAACACAGACTTTTAACCCTTTCTTCAGCCTCTCTCTCTCCTCCTCCTCCCCCTCTCTCCCCCCTCTCTCCCCCTCCTCTCCCTCTCTCTCTCCTCTCTCTCTCTTTCTCTCTCTCCCCTCTCTCCCCGCTCTCCCTTCTCTCTCTCCCCGCTCTTCCTTCTCTCTCTCTCCCCACTCTCCCTTCTCTCTCTCCCCCTTCTCCCTTCTCTCTCCCCCTTCTCCCTTCTCTCTCCCCCTTCTCCCTTCTCTCTCTCTCTCTCTCTCTCTCCCCTTCTCCCTTCTCTCTCCCCCTTCTCCCTTCTCTCTCCCCCTTCTCCCTTCTCTCTCTCTCTCCCCTTCTCGTTCTCTCTCTCTCCCCTTCTCGTTCTCTCTCTCTCCCCTTCTCGTTCTCTCTCTCTCCCCTTCTCGTTCTCTCTCTCCCCTTCTCGTTCTCTCTCTCGCCCCCTTCCTCGTTCTCGTTTTCTCTCTCTCCTCCCCCTTCTCGTTTTCTCTCTCTCTCTCTCACCCTTCTCGTTTTCTCTCTCTCTCCCCCTTCTCGTTCTCTCTCTCTCCCCTTCTCGTTCTCTCTCTCTCTCCCCCTTCTCGTTCTCTCTCTCTCTCCCCTTCTCGTTCTCTCTCCCTCTCCCCCTTCTCGTTCTCTCCCCTCTCCCCCTTCTCGTTCTCTCTCCCTCTCCCCCTTCTCATTCTCTCTCCCCCTCCCCCTTCTCGTTCTCTCTCTCCCCCTTCTCGTTCTCTCTCTCCCTCTCCCCCTTCTCGTTCTCTCTCTCCCTCTCCCCCTTCTTGTTCTCTCTCTCCCTCTCCCCCTTCTCGTTCTCCTCTCTCTCTCTCTCCCCCCCTTCTCGTTCTCTCTCTCTCTCTCCCCTTCTCGTTCTCTCTCTCTCTCCCCTTCTCGTTCTCTCTCTCTCCCCCCCTTCTCGTTCTCTCTCTCCCCCTTCTCGTTCTCTCTCTCCCCCTTCTCGTTCTCTCTCTCTCTCCCCTTCTCGTTCTCTCTCTCCCCTTCTCGTTCTCTCTCTCTCCCCTTCTCGTTCTCTCTCCCTCTCGTCTCCTCTCTCCCCCCCCTTCTCGTTCTCTCTCCCTCTCCCCCTTCTCGTTCTCTCTCTCCTCTCCCCCTTCTCGTTCTCCTCTCCCTCTCCCCCTTCTCGTTCTCTCTCTCCCTCTCCCCCTTCTTGTTCTCCTCTCCCTCTCCCCTTCGTGTCTCTCTCCCCCCTTCTCGTTCTCTCTCTCTCCCTCTCCCCCTTCTCATTCTCTCTCTCCCTCTCCCCCTTCTCGTTCTCTCTCTCCCTCTCCCCCTTCTCGTTCTCTCTCTCCCTCTCCCCCCTTCTCGTCTCCCTCTCCCCCCTTCTCGTTCTCCCTCTCCCCCTTCTCGTTCTCCCTCTCCCCCTTCTCGTTCTCCCTCTCCCCCTTCTCGTTCTCTCTCTCCCTCTCCCCCTTCTCGTTCTCCCTCTCCCCCTTCTTGTTCTCCCTCGCCCCCTTCTCGTTCTCCCTCTCCCCCTTCTCGTTCTCTCTCTCCCTCTCCCCCCTTCTCGTTCTCTCTCTCCCTCTCCCCCTTCTCGTTCTCTCTCTCCCTCTCCCCCTTCTCGTTCTCCCTCTCCCTCTCCCCTTCTCGTTCTCTCTCTCCCTCTCCCCCTTCTCGTTCTCTCTCTCCCCTTCTCGTTTTCTCTCTCCCTCTCCCCCTTCTCGTTCTCTCTCTCCCCTCTCCCCCTTCTCGTTCTCTCTCTCCCCTCTCCCCCTTCTCGTTCTCTCTCTCCCTCTCCCCCTTCTCGTTCTCTCTCTCCCTCTCCCCCTTCTCGTTCTCTCTCTCTCCCTGCCCCCCTCTCTCTCTCTCTCCTATCTATTTTTCACTCTTTTGTTCTCCAACTCTTTTTTTCTTCCCCCCCCTCTCTCTCTCTCCATCTCTGTCTATCTCGGTCTGTCCATCTCTCTTCCTCTATCTCTCTCTCCCCTTCTCGTTCTCTCTCTCCCTCTTCTCGTTCTCTCCCTCTCCCCCTTCTCGTTCTCTCTCTCCCCCTTCTCGTTCTCCCTCTCTCCCCCTCTCCCCTTCTCGTTCTCTCTCTCCCCCTTCTCGTTCTCTCTCTCCCCCTTCTCGTTCTCTCTCTCCTCCTTCTCGTTCTCTCTCTCCCCCTTTCTCGTTCTCCCTCCCTCTCCCCCTTCTCGTTCTCTCTCCCTCTCCCCCTTCTCGTTCTCTCTCCCTCTCCCCCTTCTCGTTCTCTCTCCCTCTCCCCCTTTTCGTTCTCTCTCCCTCTCCCCCTTCTCGTTCTCTCTCTCCCTCCCCCTTCTCGTTCTCTCTCTCCCTCTCCCCCTTCTCGTTCTCTCTCCCTCTCCCCCTTCTCGTTCTCTCCCTCTCCCCCTTATCGTTCTCTCTCTCTCTCCCCCTTCTCGTTCTCTCTCTCCCCCTTCTCGTTCTCTCTCTCCCCCTTCTCGTTCTCTCTCTCCCCCTTCTCGTTCTCTCTCCCTCTCCCCCTTCTCGTTCTCTCTCTCCCTCTCCCCCTTCTCGTTCTCTCTCTCCCTCTCCCCCTTCTCGTTCTCTCTCTCCCTCTCCCCCTTCTCGTTCTCTCTCTCCCTCTCCCCCTTCTCGTTCTCTCTCTCCCTCTCCCCCTTCTCGTTCTCTCTCTCCCTCTCCCCCTTCTCGTTCTCTCTCTCCCTCTCCCCCTTTCTCGTTCTCTCTCTCCCTCTCCCCCTTCTCGTTCTCTCTCTCCCTCTCCCCCTTCTCGTCTCTCTCTCCCTCTCCCCCTTCTCATTCTCTCTCTCCCTCTCCCCCTTCTCGTTCTCTCCCTCTCCCCCTTCCCGTTCTCTCTCTCCCTCTCCCCCTTCTCATTCTCTCTCTCCCTCTCCCCCTTCTCGTTCTCTCTCTCCCCCTTCTCGTTCTCTCTCTCCCTCTCCCCCTTCTCGTTCTCTCTCTCCCTCTCCCCCTTCTCGTTCTCTCTCTCCCTCTCCCCCTTCTCGTTCTCTCTCTCTCCCTGCCCCCCTCTCTCTCTCTCTCCTATCTATTTTTCACTCTTTTGTTCTCCAACTCTTTTTTCTTCCCCCCCCCTCTCTCTCTCTCCATCTCTGTCTATCTCGGTCTGTCCATCTCTCTTCCTCTATCTCTCTCTCCCCTTCTCGTTCTCTCTCTCCCTCTTCTCGTTCTCTCCTCTCCCCCTTCTCGTTCTCTCTCTCCCCCTTCTCGTTCTCCCTCTCTCCCCCTCTCCCCCTTCTCGTTCTCTCTCTCCCCCTTCTCGTTCTCTCTCTCCCCCTTCTCGTTCTCTCTCTCCTCCTTCTCGTTCTCTCTCTCCCCCTTTCTCGTTCTCCCTCCCTCTCCCCCTTCTCGTTCTCTCTCCCTCTCCCCCTCTCGTTCTCTCTCCCTCTCCCCCTTCTCGTTCTCTCTCCCTCTCCCCCTTTTCGTTCTCTCTCCCCCTTCTCGTTCTCTCTCTCCCTCCCCCCCTTCTCGTTCTCTCTCTCCCTCTCCCCCTTCTCGTTCTCTCTCCCTCTCCCCCTTCTCGTTCTCTCCCTCTCCCCCTTATCGTTCTCTCTCTCTCTCCCCCTTCTCGTTCTCTCTCTCCCCCTTCTCGTTCTCTCTCTCCCCCTTCTCGTTCTCTCTCTCCCCCTTCTCGTTCTCTCTCCCTCTCCCCCTTCTCGTTCTCTCTCTCCCTCTCCCCCTTCTCGTTCTCTCTCTCCCTCTCCCCCTTCTCGTTCTCTCTCTCCCTCTCCCCCTTCTCGTTCTCTCTCTCCCTCTCCCCCTTCTCGTTCTCTCTCTCCCTCTCCCCCTTCTCGTTCTCTCTCTCCCTCTCCCCCTTCTCGTTCTCTCTCTCCCTCTCCCCCTTCTCGTTCTCTCTCTCCCTCTCCCCCTTCTCGTTCTCTCTCTCCCTCTCCCCCTTCTCGTTCTCTCTCTCCCTCTCCCCCCTTCTCATTCTCTCTCTCCCTCTCCCCCTTCTCGTTCTCTCCCTCTCCCCCTTCCTGTTCTCTCTCTCCCTCTCCCCCTTCTCATTCTCTCTCTCCCTCTCCCCCTTCTCGTTCTCTCTCTCCCCCTTCTCGTTCTCTCTCTCCCTCTCCCCCTTCTCGTTCTCTCTCTCCCTCTCCCCCTTCTCGTTCTCTCTCTCCCTCTCCCCCTTCTCGTTCTCTCTCTCTCCTATCTATTTTTCACTCTTTTGTTCTCCAACTCTTTTTTTCTTCCCCCCCCCCCCCTCTCTCTCTCCATCTCTGTCTATCTCGGTCTGTCCATCTCTCTTCCTCTATCTCTGTTTCTAGCTTTCTAACTTTTGTCTATATTTTTTTCCTCTCTGATTATGTTCTTTTTTATCTTTTCTTTCTTTCTATTCATATTCCAGTGGAAATTAGTGGAATAACTGGATGAATTAAACATGATTCCCATTTCATAGGAAGTTGGAGCGGGTCCAGCAATATATATTCATTGTTCTTTCCCCCCGTGGGTGGAAGTTTGTGCGATCTTTGCCAGAAAAGCTTTTATGTCCTCGTCTAAATGAAAGTAATGTTGATTTTAATGTGGCCGCTCATTTCACTGCTCTGCGATTCTCATATCATGTCTGTCTGGAGCTCTACATGGGACAAGAACCTGCCGTGAGCGAGGTGGAGGGTGAAATAATGGCCTCTCCTGTGATTGGCTGGCAGAGAAAATTGCATGAAAACGAAATATATAGAAAAAGGAGGTATTTGTGCAATGCGAGAAATCAATCCTAACACATATATACAATATATTTCAGTGTTTTATTTTTTATTTTTTTTATTTATTAGAAATTAACAAATTCTCGTTAAAATCAAAAAAGCTGATTACAACATCCTTATAATACAGTATAGATCATGTAAATCTCACATATGCTGTTTTTTTCATCCAATGTGTTTCTTGGAACAAAATTACGCTTTTTCAAGGATGCACATACAGTTCAAATAATGAGAATAATCAAAAAAAAATAAAAAAGTATATAATTTGTATACAATTCTCATTATTTGAAATATATTTGCATCCTTGAAAAAGTAGAACACGTGTTGGATGGAAAACCGCTTATGCAAGATTATTCGTGATGTAAACTTGTCAAGAATGGTTGGGGATCGTGGAACACTACATGATAAAACCAACCGGGAACATACAGAATGTAAGGGGTAAAGAAGAAGAATGCCCCGTCGAATCAAACTAGAGCTCACCGGGTCACCGTATAATCGATCCTAGAGTGCTCGCAACCTGAGCCATACATATACATTAAACATACAGACGAAGGGAAGCCCAAAAAGAGAAACAGGAGGACCATGTGGTTTAGCTTAACAATTTACTAATAGATGTCCGAAAATATAATACTAGAAAAACAACACCTCCACCCCTCACCCAACCAAAAATGACAACATGGTCATATTAAGCACCGGACAGCAGCTGCTGCTCATTCACACACATCAACCAATGCAGTCCATAGGCAATCACATAAAATAGAAGGAATAACACCCAAATCAATCAAAGCCATAGGACTTCTCCCTTACCTCCCCCGCCAGGGGCCGCAACCTGGGCCAAGTATGACCAATGGGAGTTAATCAAGGACAACCTAGCTTCAATAGAGGTGCAACCCCTTGGAGTTACAGCCCAACTAGCCTTGGCTTAATCAGATTGCATCACTTATTCACCTTACTCTCCACTGATGCCTTAAGAGTTCCCTTCACTGGAACTAAGGGGCCAAGCCCAACCCCTGAAAAACAACCCCCCACACCATAATCCCCCCTCCACCAAATGATTTGGACCAGTGCACAAAGCAAGGTCCATTAAGACATGGATGAGCGAGTTTTGGGTAGAGGAACTTGACTGGCCTGCACATAGTCCTGACCTTAAAGGGGTTGTAAAGCTGCCCCTTTTTTCACCTTAATGCATCCTATGCATTAAAGTGAAAAAAACATTACAAGCCCCTCAGTCCCCCCGTTTACTTACCTGAGCCCTCGAAAGTCCCGCGTCGTGAACGCGCTGGCTTCTCGGCCCGGTCGTCTCAACTGTTCGCGGCTCTTCATTGGATATTGATAGCCATTGGCTCCCGCTGCTGTCAATCAATGACGTGGTGGGCCGGGGGGTGGGGCCGAGTGATACACTTGGCGGCTATGGCCGCCACTGTATCACACAGGAGCGCGCCCGCAAGCTAACCCCCTTGGAAGAGAGCTTCCCAGAACGGGGGTTAGCTCTTGTTGGGGGGGGCCGAGACAGCCGCATAGAGGCACCCCAGTAAATGACGATCGGGGCCACTCAGTGTAAAAGGAACTGTACAGTGGAGGTAAGTATGACATGTTTGTTATTTAAAAAAAATGAACCTTTACAACCCCTTAAACTCGATAGAACACCTTTGGGATGAATTAGAGCGGAGACTGCGAGCCAGGCCTTCTCGTCTAACCTGACCTGACCTCACAAATGCACTTAAAAAAAAAAAATTCCCATAGACACACTCCTAAACCTTGTGGACAGCCTTCCCAGAAGAGTTGAAGCTGTTATAGTTGCAAAGGGTGGGCCAACGCAATATTGAACCCTACGGACTAAGGCCTCGTACACACGGCCGAGATTCTCGTCGAAAAAAACATGTTGTTTTTTTCGACGAGATTCTTGGACAAGAAAATTGTCCCGGCCGAGTGTACACACGCTCGATTCAAAGAACCCGCTGTTCTTTGAATGGAGCGTACGCGGTGACGTCATCGACTACGACGAGCATGCGCTCGTCACATTCGATGCCGTCGCCGCCATCTTGGTATACCCTATCTATGCCTAGGAAGCTACCGCGCATGCGTCGAAGTCATTTCGAGCATGCGCGGGCTTCCCGGCGAAAAGGTAAGTGTACACACACACAATTTTCTCGTCGAGAAACAGGCTGACGAGAATCTCGACGAGAAAATAGAGAGCAGGATCTCTATTTTCTCGTAGAGATTCTTGTCGCTTTTCTTGACGAGAAACCATACACACGAACAAATTTCTCGGCAAAGAATCTCTGCCAGCAAGTTTCTTGCTGTTTTTTTCCGAGAAACTCGTTCGTGTGTACGAGGCTTTAGACTGGGATGCGATTAAAATTCATGTGGGTGTAAAGGCAGGTGTCCCAATACTTTTGGTAATATAGTGTATGCGCTCATGCAAGTACCAATTTGAGACATGTCAAACTGAAGAGTTTGTGACCCTAAAACAACCCATATGGGGGTAGCAAAAGTTTAAAGGTCTTAGAGGTCACTAGTCACTCAAAACAATCACCTCAATAGGGCAATGAAAGCAGGTAGATGCAGCAGAAGCAGGACAGCATAGCCAAGCCAGTCGAATAAAGCATGCAGCAGGCAAGATGATCAAGCTCGTCAGCAAGCAGCAAGTTGAGAGACGGAGTTCTTTCTTTGTTGAAAGTTATAAATCAATCTAATATTTCCCTCGTTGTGTTCTCTTGTTAATATTTCCCTCGTTGTGATTTTTTTAATTCCTTATTTAATGCTTTGCATATTACAAACATTATGTCAAACTCAAGGCACAATAACCCCATTGCAACCAGCCATTAAGTACAGAAAGTTTTAAAAATTAAAAAATAAAACACCATTATTTTATTTTCTGTTATTTTTCTTTGACATTTGTAAATTGAAAAAAAACATTCCAAAAAAATATTTTGGAAAAAAAAGAATACAACTGAGCAGCTCGTTGTGATTTAATTCCAACAAAAAGCTGTGAAGCTCCTCAACAAGCCCCTTCACAGTACCAAGATGTCGTCAATGTACCTCAGCCAAAGAACCACGTGGCTGAGGTACATCGGAGACCGATAAAGCACCATCTCCTCCCATAGGCCTAGGGGAAGGCAGGAATAGGCTGGGGCCCAAGGGGCTCCCATGCTGTTACCTCTCACCTGCCAGTAGCTCACTCCCAGATATTGAAAGAAATTATTATTGAGGCCAAACTCCAGAAGTTAAAAAATGAATTCATTAGGGGAAAGTTGGCTTCCAGAAAGAGGGCCACCCCAATGAGGCCACACTCATTTGGAAGTGACGTGTAGAGAGACTCCCCATCAACACCAACTAAAAGGGACCCTTCTGGGACCTTAGCCAGATGTACATCACAGATACCCTGTACATAGGAGGGGAGTTTTACCGCTTTATCCTTAATAAGAGCATCCAAATATTTGCTAACCCTCTCTAGTGGTCTCTTGATGGCAGAAACTATTTGCCTTACCGGTGGGTTATGGAGGCACCTGTGGAATAATATTGTTGGAAGGGCAAAAGAACAAAGTAGCACTGAAACCCCTGAGAGGCCTGCTCACTGTTTCTTCATCACTCAAAATTACGCAATTTAGTTTAAAGCCTCCTACACACGATCGGACTTCCATCTGACTTTTCCGTGATTTTGCTCCGAAGGGCGTTGGCCGTGAACTTTTTCAGCCAACTTTCACCAAATCACGTGTTTTTTTCTGCTCTTTAACTTTCACCAAATCACGTGGTTTTTCTGCTCTTTAGAGCCACCCTTAAGGCAACTTCTGCTATTGTTGTCTGATCTTTAGCATTGGTTCTGAGCATGCCTGTTTGTACTTTGGACTTTAGTCCAATGGACTTGTGCACACACGATCGGATTTGCTCCATCGGACATTTGTTGCCGGAAAGTTTGTCTGTTCTCACAGCGAACATTTGTCCGATGAAAAAGCGAAAAAGTTTGTCCAATGGAGCGTACACACGGTCGGATTGTCCGCTAAAACAGGTCCGTCGGAGGTTTGTTGTCAAAAAGTCTGATCGTGTGTACGGGGGCTTCAGACTGGCTTGGAGGGTGCCAGCCTTACAGAAAGAATGCATGCAATTGCACTTTAATACAGTGCTGGGATTTCTTATTATAAATCCCAGCATGTTTCTCAAACCCATGATTGCACCCTACAATACATTTTTATTGGCAAAGAGTTTATGCAAGCGAGGAAAAAATAGAAAACCTTTGTTTTATATACTTTTCAAGCATAAAAAGTATAAAGTACATATAAAGCCAAATGTTTTTTATAGTTTTAAATAGAATGTGGAAGGGTTAGAATGCTAACACTATTGGCCCCTATTAGTCACACTAATGGCCCCTATTAGTCATACTATTGGTCACTATCAGTCACACTATTGGCCCCTATTAGTCATACTATTGGCCCCTATTAGTCATACTATTGGCCCCTATTAGTCACGCTATTGGCCCCTATTAGTCATACTATTGGCCTCTATTAGTCACACTATTGGCCTCTATTAGTCATACTATTGGCCCCTATTAGTCATACTATTGGTCACTATCAGTCACACTATTGGTCACTATTAGAAAAAAGTGTGTATCGCCAAAAGTTAATGAACAGCGATGAAATGTAAATACTGTGTTAAAAATAGACAGCACATTGAAATAAAGTCCAAAAAACTGTTACAGTGAAAAAATATATATATATATATACACGTTCAATCTTAAATGAAAATCGACAATGAAAAACCAATAATGTGAAAAATATAAATTTAAATGCACAGTTCCATGACAGGATCAGCAATATAAACTTATTGGTGAAAGCACAATAGTTCAGTGCAAAGGTGTGCACAAAAAAATTGGTGGTGACTTGAAAAGTGAGGGACTCCCTCACTTCCTGTTGTGGTTATGTGGCAGGAAGTGAAGGAAAATCTCCATAATGGAAGATGGAGTAAAAAAATAAACTGACAGGGGTTATAACCCTTCCTTAACTGAAAAAAATATTTTGGTTCTACATTAAGTTGGTGTAATTTTGAGGCTGATTCTAGAACTGAAAGTCCTCTTGATGTCTAACTAAGTGTATGTGCAGTTGTAGGCAGGTGTAGTTAGCTACTTTGCCACTAGGTGGCACTGTACCAGAATAGTGTCTGGTACAGCAGGTAAGGACACCAGGTGTTAGGCCCCTTTTAGGTAGGGCCCTCCCGTAGTGATGTCATAGGTGAGTCAGTGCCCCTTTATAAGCCAGACTGGGAGGGATCCTAGCTGCATTTGGGGCATGGGAGCTAAGCAGCCCACATTTATGAGGCTGTAGCCAGCACATGTAGGCCCTGGACAGGGCAGGAGGCTGGGAGGAGTGGACCTGTACACAGGAGGAGCTGGCTGTAGTCATTCTGTCCCTTTTGGAGATGGAGGCTAGGGCAGATTGCAAAAGGCTTCCCTGAAAGGGTCCCAGGAGAGATGTACCCAGCAAGGACGTGACTATAAAAAGCACAGTCCTATGAGCACTAATGGCCCCAGGCAAAGGAGAGACCAAAAAGGATATGGCTGCTAAGGTGCTACACTAGGGTGACCAGACATCCCTGGTATCCAGGGACAGTCCCCGGATTGAGGACACTGTCCCCGGATTTGTCCCCGGATTGCAGTGGCATGGAGGATCAACCGATCTACACTGTTCGTGTAGGGGGGGGTGTGAGCAGTGCAGGAATCAGGTAGGTCAGTGTAGTGGTCAGTATAGAACTCAGGTAGGTCAGTGTAGTGGTCAGTAGAGGAATCAGGTAGGTCAGTGTAGTGGTCGGTGTAGGAATCAGGTAGGTCAGTGTAGTGGTCGGTGTAGGAATCAGGTAGGTCAGTGTAGTGGTCGGTGTAGGAATCAGGTAGGTCAGTGTAGTGGTCAGTGTAGGAATCAGATAGGTCAGTGTAGTGGTCGGTGTAGGAATCGGGTAGGTCAGTGTAGTGGTTGGTGTAGGAATCAGGTAGGTCAGTTTAGTGGTCAGGTAGGTCAGTGTAGTGGTCGGTGTAGGAATCGGGTAGGTCAGTGGTCAGTTTAGTGGTCAGGTAGGTCAGTGTAGTGGTCAATGTAGGAATCATTTAGGTCAGTGTAGTGGTCAGTTTAGTGGTCAGGTAGGTCAGTGTAGTGGTCGGTGTAGGAATCGGGTAGGTCAGTGTAGTGGTCAGTTTAGTGGTCAGGTAGGTCAGTGTAGTGGTCGGTGTAGGAATCGGGTAGGTCAGTGTAGTGGTCAGCATAGGCGTGTGCACAGGGTGTGCCAGGTGTGCCCAGGCACACCCTAATCACCCTGTGCAGCAGAGATTCCCCCTACTGCCCTAGTAACCCTTCCACCCCCACTGCTGCTGGCTTCCCTCCTCTGCCGGTGGCTGATGCTGCGGGATGTTTTAGGATGAATGGGGGAAGGGGCTGGTAAATATGTAATTTACTGACCCCTTCCCTTTCTGAATGAACTCGGTGAGCGATCGGTAGTGTGTGTTTGAGCTTTGGGGTGCACACCCTAATGCCATAGGCTGCACACACCTATGGTGGTCAGGTAGGTCAGTGTAGTGGTCAATGTAGGAATCATTTAGGTCAGTGTAGTGGTCAGTGTAGGAATCAGGTAGGTCAGTGTAGGAATCAGGTAGGTCAGTATAGTGGTCAATGTAGGAATCATTTAGGTCATTGTAGTGGTCAATGTAGGAATCATTTAGGTCAGTGTAGTGGTCAGTGTAGGAATCGGGTAGGTCAGTGTAGGAATCAGGTAGGTCAGTGTAGTGGTCAGTGTAGGAATCAGGTAGGTCAGTGTAGTGGTCAGTGTAGGAATCAGGTAGGTCAGTGTAGTGGTCAATGTAGGAATCATTTAGGTCAGTGTAGTGGTCAGTGTAGGAATCGGGTAGGTCAGTGTAGTGGTCAGTGTAGTGGTCAGTGTAGGAATCGGGTAGGTCAGTGTAGTGGTCAGTGTAGTGGTCAGTGTAGGAATCGGGTAGGTCAGTGTAGTGGTCAGTGTAGTGGTCAGTGTAGGAATCGGGTAGGTCAGTGTAGTGGTCAGTGTAGTGGTCAGTGTAGGAATCAGGTAGGTCAGTGTAGTGGTCAGTGTAGTGGTCAGTGTAGGAATCAGGTAGGTCAGTGTAGTGGTCAATGTAGGAATCATTTAGGTCATTGTAGTGGTCAATGTAGGAATCATTTAGGTCAGTGTAGTGGTCAGTGTAGGAATCGGGTAGGTCAGTGTAGGAATCAGGTAGGTCAGTGTAGTGGTCAGTGTAGGAATCAGGTAGGTCAGTGTAGTGGTCAGTGTAGGAATCAGGTAGGTCAGTGTAGTGGTCAGTGTAGTGGTCAGTGTAGGAATCAGGTAGGTCAGTGTAGTGGTCAATGTAGGAATCATTTAGGTCATTGTAGTGGTCAATGTAGGAATCATTTAGGTCAGTGTAGTGGTCAGTGTAGGAATCGGGTAGGTCAGTGTAGGAATCAGGTAGGTCAGTGTAGTGGTCAATGTAGGAATCATTTAGGTCAGTGTAGTGGTCAATGTAGGAATCATTTAGGTCAGTGTAGTGGTCAGTGTAGGAATCGGGTAGGTCAGTGTAGTGGTCAGTGTAGGAATCGGGTAGGTCAGTGTAGTGGTCAATGTAGGAATCATTTAGGTCAGTGTAGTGGTTAGTGTAGGAATCGGGTAGGTCAGTGTAGTGGTCAGTGTAGGAATCGGGTAGATCAGTGTAGTGGTCAGTGTAGTGGTCAGTGTAGGAATCAGGTAGGTCAGTGTAGTGGTCAGTGTAGGAATCGGGTAGGTCAGTGTAGTGGTCAGTGTAGTGGTCAGTGTAGGAATCGGGTAGGTCAGTGTAGGAATCAGGTAGGTCAGTGTAGTGGTCAGTGTAGGAATCGGGTAGGTCAGTGTAGTGGTTAGTGTAGGAATCGGGTAGGTCAGTGTAGTGGTCAGTGTAGGAATCAGGTAGGTCAGTGTAGTGGTCAGTGTAGGAATCGGGTAGGTCAGTGTAGTGGTCAGTGTAGTGGTCAGTGTAGGAATCGGGTAGGTCAGTGTAGGAATCAGGTAGGTCAGTGTAGTGGTCAGTGTAGGAATCGGGTAGGTCAGTGTAGTGGTTAGTGTAGGAATCGGGTAGGTCAGTGTAGTGGTCAGTGTAGGAATCAGGTAGGTCAGTGTAGTGGTCAGTGTAGTGGTCAGTGTAGGAATCAGGTAGGTCAGTGTAGTGGTCAATGTAGGAATCATTTAGGTCAGTGTAGGAATCAGGTAGATCAGTGTAGGAATCAAGTTGGTCAGTACTAGTGGAAGGGACTCGGAGTGCTAAAAGTCTGGCGGGGGGGTGCAAATTTCTTGCCTTGTCCCGGGCGCTGACAACCCACGCTACACCACTGACTGCATATATAATTTGAGGAAAATATGCGTATAAAATAGTTTACCATTTGCCAATAAAAAAGAATATGTCCCTGGATTTCATTTTAAAAATCTGGTCACCTTATGCTACACATGCTTTCACGTGACTACTGCGGACCGTCCACTAAATGTGATTGCCTGTTTAATGTCAAGTGGCTTCAGAATGTATTTCCCTGTGATGTGGTGTGTATTGCTGTTTCCTAAACACCACAGTAAAGTGCAGCAAGCTATTTATTGTGTGGATATTCATTCCTTGGGATGTAAAGGTCTATGGCTGGGAATGTTGTGTGGAGGCCAATGGCAAGGCGCAGGGCATAAGATGGCAAAGGATTTGGCCTCAGCAGGAGGGACAGTGTTCTAGCAGGACTAGAGCGGGGGTAGGGACATGTGCTTTGGCGCCAAAACCAGAAAACCATGACGCCGCTGTTACACGGTCAACTGCCTGACTTCTTGATAACTTGGTGTTTTTCAGCTCCTGAATGTGCACAGCAGCCCAATAACATTTAAGAATGTTCAAATTCCAGGCAATGGATGTTTGGAAGGAACAGCCACGGTCAGCACTCCGGGGTTCTCTAAGCTTTAAGAGTCATCCTAACTGTAAGTCATTTTTGTTTCTAAGACTGACCATTCAGATTCTTACATAAGCCCACTTATGACTGGTTCTCTTTTCCGTGTTGATACATTGTGTACATTCTAAAGGAAGCTACTTACCAAGATGGGGAACCCCATTAGAAAGTCGTATATAAACACAATCCCAGATATCAAATAGGTAATTTGAAGAGAAGTCTTAATGGGCTCCGAGCCGTCTATGGATGACCTCCTCTTCCCATGAGCATCCTCCACCACAATGGTGGGCACGTTGAATTTGTTCTTGTCTGCGTTCTGCCCGGTTTGCATAGAAAACGTCTGAAAAAGTGAGATGCCGATACAGACCACTCCAACCACCACACTGCCACTGATCAGCAGGAGGAAACACAGGCCAAAGCCCAGTCCGATCTCCGTCACAATGAAGCGGCAGTCCCCGGCGTAGAACCTCTGGGTGGGATTGTGCCACCCGACAGCCGGTAAAGTGGAGAGAATGAACGACACCATCCATATGCCCATGACGGTGTGCACGGCTTGCTTCTTTGTATTGCTTAACCTGGAAACGTGACAAGAATTAAAGGGACACGTCACTCTTCTTCTTTTTTTTTTTTTTTTTTTTTTATTAATTATAACTCCACTTTTATTAAGAAAAAAAAAAAAACACTCCCCTCCGGGTGATCTCTGTACATTGCAGGAATTATAACAAACTTTGTAGCAGATACCTACCTATTTCTGTTCTGAAGAAAAAGCTGTTTGTTTTACCAAGTCCTTTAGAGCGGGAGTCGGCAAGCCGGCAATCCCGATCTGCCAGTCGACTGCGGGGAGCCGACAGGTAGATCGAGAACACCTCCCTGCATTGCCAATCCTTCCCCACTCAGCATCTGCCCCCCCCCCTCCACCACTGCAGAGCAGAGACTGGGACATATCACAGTACTGGATGGAGGGCTGGAGCTGCCAGAGTTAACTGTTCACATTAACCAGAAGGCGATTGGTTGCTAGGAAGCTGGGCGGTCCTAGCAACCAATTACCAGATTGTTCATGTGAAAGGTTAACTCTGGCAGCTCTCGCCTTGCACCGAGCACTGTGAAACCTCTCGCTCTCCACTCTGCTGCACAGTGTACACCAGTGTAATGTAGGAGTGTGTGTTGGGGGGGGTAGATGGGGGCAAATGACAGTGGTTTGGGGGGGGGGGCACAGGACAATACAGGGAGGAGTGATGTGATATGAAGGGGAAAGAGGAGAAGTGAACACTACAGTTGGGGGGGGGGGGGGTGATGTGAAGGGGGACAGGGGCAGACAAAGGACACTAGATTGGGGGGTGATGTGAAGGGGCAGACAACACTGCTTTAAGGGGGTATAGGACACTGCTATGGTGGGGGGGCAGAGGACACTACATTGGGGGATGTAAAGGGGGCAGAGGACACTATGGGGGTGATGTGGAGGGGGACAGGGGGAGGCAGAGGACACTACAGCGGGGGGGGTGATGTTAAGGGGGGGGGCAGAGGAGGATACTGCTATGGGGGGGAGGGCAGAGGACACTACATTGGGGGATGTAAAGGGGGGCAGAGGACACTATAGGGGTGATGTAAAGGGAGGCACAAGACACTGATTTGTGGGGGCACAGGACACTGTTATAGCAGGCTATTAAGTAGATCTCAACCTCTGAAAGTCTGCCTACCCCTGCTTTAGAGACTTATTCCAAAATGGGAGGGTCTGGTTCATTATAATCACCTGGTGCACTCTCAGTGTTCTAATGTGGAAAGCTGCTGTGTCTCCCTTTAGAAGTAATTAACTAATGGAGATTCTCTTACCAAAAATGTAATTCCCATTGCAGGGGGTGCCTAAAATATAACTTTTTTTGTTAGAAAAGACTCCCCTAGGTTGCCATTCTGCACTGAATGCTTCTAACATTTTTATAAAATTACAGCGAGTTTAGACTAAAATGGAAAGGTAATTTTTAATATGATTAAATAAGAATTTCAAGTGATATTAATACATAGTGACATTCTTCTAGCTTAGCTCCATATAATTATGAATACCATACTTGTGGGATCCCTCTAGAAGCTGGAGATTACTTTGGGCACCATTACTACACTACTACTCCAGTGATCTCCACTAGCTTCCAGGTTCCATGCTGAGTGGCCGCCCTGCTGCATTGTGAACACTGGAGGTCGACCACTCAGCACAGGCGCCAGAACCTTTAGGGCCCCAGTGCAAGAAACCATGAAGGGCCCCCCTGACCTCTGGCAGAATGCCAGGGCCCAGTCGCAAATGCGACCTTTGCAACCCTGGTAGTTCTGCTACTGGTGCCGGTAGAACTGTGAATGGTGTAAATGGATGTGGTCAGTAGAGCAGTAGATATGTTCAATAGGGCAGTGGATTGGGCATATCTCCCAACTGTCCCTGATTTCGAGGGACTGTCCCTGATTTGGAACATTGTCCCTCATTCCTCCTCATTTGTCCCTCATTTTGGTCTGATCTGTAGAGTTTTATAGAAAATGCACTTTTTATCTTTCAAAAAGTGTTTCCCGGTGCTAAACATTTCATCTAAATTCTAAATTGCTGCATTTGTAAATTCCAAAAGCCAATATAAAGGAATAGTAGTGGTAAAAAGTACTTGTGGGTTTAACCAATCATTTTTTTTGTATACAATTCTCCTTTAAGGGGGCGTGGTAGGGGGTGTGTCCTATGCCTACATACTTTTGCTAATAGGAGTCCCTCATTCCCATTTCAGAAAGTTGGGAGATATGGGATTGGGTCAGTAGAGCAGTGGAGGGTGCCAGTAGAGCAGTGGAGGGAGCCAGTAGAGCAGTGGATGGAGCCAGTAGAGCAGTGGAGGGTGCCAGTAGAGCAGTGGATGGAGGCAGTAGGGAGTGGATGTGGCACTAAGGCAGTGGATATGGTCAGTAGAGCAGTGGACAGGGTCAGCAGAGCAGTGGAGGGTGCCAGTAGAGCAGTGGGCTGAGCCAGCAGGGCAGTGGACAGTGCCAGCAGGGCAGTGGACAGTGCCAGTAGAGCAGTGGACAGTGCCAGTTGGGCAGTGGGCGCTGACAGTAGAGCAGTGGACGGAGACAGTAGGGAAGTGGATGTGGCCAGTAGGACAGTGGATGGAGCTAGTAGGGATTGGATGTGGCAGTAAGGCAGTGGATGAGGTCAGTAGAGCAGTGGATGGTGTCAGTAGGGCAGTGGACGGTGTAAGTAGGGCAGTGGACGGTGTAAGTAGGGCAGTGGACGGTGTAATTAGGGCAGTGGACGGTGTCAGTAGGGCAGTGGACGGTGTCAGTAGGGCAGTGGATGGTGTCAGTAGAGCAGTGGACGGTGTAAGTAGGGCAGTGGACTGCAGTGGACGGTGTCAGTAGAGCAGTGGACGGTGTCAGTAGAGCAGTGGACGGTGTCAGTAGGTCAGTGGACGGTGTCAGTAGGTCAGTGGACGGTGTCAGTAGGTCAGTGGACGGTGTCAGTAGGTCAGTGGATGGTGTCAGTAGGTCAGTGGATGGTGTCAGTAGAGCAGTGGATGGAGCCAGTAGGGAGTGAATGTGGCAGTAAGGAAGTGGACGGTGTCAGTAGGGCAGTAGATGGTGTCAGTAGAGCAGTGAATGTGTCAGTAGAGAAGTGGACGGTGTCAGTAGGGCAGTGGACGGTGTCAGTAAGGCAGTGGACGGTGTCAGTAGGGCAGAGGACGGTGTCAGTAGGGCAGTGGACGGTGTCAGTAGGGCAGTGGATGGTGTCAGTAAGGCAGTGGATGGTGTCAGTAGGTCAGTGGATGGTGTCAGTAGAGCAGTGGATGGAGCCAGTAGGGAGTGAATGTGGCAGTAAGGAAGTGGACGGTGTCAGTAGGGCAGTAGATGGTGTCAGTAGAGCAGTGAATGTGTCAGTAGAGAAGTGGACGGTGTCAGTAGGGCAGTGGACGGTGTCAGTAGGGCAGTGGACGGTGTCAGTAGGGCAGTGGACGGTGTCAGTAGGTCAGTGGATGGTGTCAGTAGGTCAGTGGATGGTGTCAGTAGAGCAGTGGATGGAGCCAGTAGGGAGTGAATGTGGCAGTAAGGAAGTGGACGGTGTCAGTAGGGCAGTAGATGGTGTCAGTAGAGCAGTGAATGTGTCAGTAGAGAAGTGGACGGTGTCAGTAGGGCAGTGGACGGTGTCAGTAGGGCAGTGGACGGTGTCAGTAAGGCAGTGGACGGTGTCAGTAGAGCAGTGGACGGTGTCAGTAGAGCAGTGGACGGTGTCAGTAGGGCAGTGGACGGTGTCAGTAGGGCAGTGGACGGTGTCAGTAGGGCAGTGGACGGTGTCAGTAGGGCAGTGGACGGTGTCAGTAGGGCAGTGGACGGTGTCAGTAGAGCAGTGGACGGTGTCAGTAGGGCAGTGGACGGAGTCAGTAGGGCAGTGGACGGTGTCAGTAGGGCAGTGGACGGTGTCAGTAGGGCAGTGGACGGTGTCAGTAGGGCAGTGGACGGTGTCAGTAGAGCAGTGGACGGTGTCAGTAGGGCAGTGGACGGTGTCAGTAGGGCAGTGGACGGTGTCAGTAGGGCAGTGGACGGTGTCAGTAGGGCAGTGGACGGTGTCAGTAGAGCAGTGGACGGTGTCAGTAGAGCAGTGGACGGTGTCAGTAGGGCAGTGGACGGTGTCAGTAGGGCAGTGGACGGTGTCAGTAGGGCAGTGGACAGTGTCAGTAGAGCAGTGGACGGTGTCAGTAGGGCAGTGGACGGTGTCAGTAGGGCAGTGGACGGTGTCAGTAGGGCAGTGGACAGTGTCAGTAGAGCAGTGGACGGTGTCAGTAGAGCAGGGGACGGTGTCAGTAGAGCAGTGGACGGTGTCAGTAGGGCAGTGGACAGTGTCAGTAGAGCAGTGGACGGAGCCAGTGGGGCAGTGGATGGGGTCAGTAGTTTTTTTATTTTTATTTTATTAAAATTTTTATTTTTACAATTTTTTCGCAAGCCCCTACTTACAAAGGCATGGCGATAAAGGCACCTATGGACAAAGAAACAGTCTAATTTTAATTATAACAAGACAGGCAGACCTGGTAAAGCAGCTTTATTAGGAAATATTGTCTTTCTTCATTGACAAACTTTCCACTCTGCACCTTCAGTTTCCAGTCTTGTAAAGGAATAATATTCATTCCATCTCCTGCACTTTCATCTCTCTCCCTGAACTTCTATATCCCTTCATATAATAATAATATAACACTCTATCCAAGCATGATATATCTCCCTCCACGTTCAAGGAGAGAACTACCCAGGCACCGAGCCATGAATTCATTGTAGATCTGAAGGTCATTGCAGGAACCTCGCTTTCTAGGTCAGCAAAGCTCATACATAAACATGCCGAGCTGCTATAAATGGGGAATTTATTATGGCATCCATTCTTAGCGTGACTGTGAGATCCATTAATGCGCGCTTTGTTGTAATATGCTTCACCTTAACCACTTTATTTTTAACTTTTTTTTTTTTTTTCTTTCTTGCAAGCTGAAAGAATTGATTGGGAAATTGTATATTTTCTTTTCTTTTGCCTTTTTTTTTTTTTTTGCTGGCTTTGGATTTCTGACGTCGCCTTTCTAATCTAGAATTTCCACATTACCAGAAGAGAAAAAAATAATGTCCAATAATCATCCGACACTGCTCTGCCCGGGCACCTTCCCTATGTAATTACTGCCTAATGCGGTCCTGGAAGCGGAGAGTAGCTTTGTGTAGATCGATACATATTTATTACTGCTGCACCTCCAGTATTGATTTATGTGTTTATTTGCTATTTTTTTTATTTTTTATGTAAGTCGGAAAATGGAAGATATCAGGCTGAAGCTTTGCCTAAGGGCTGACCAGTTTTTAAAGGGAATGAGCAATCCAAGTGTTCAGGGCCGTCTTTAAGGCAGGGCAAATAGGGGCAGCTGCCCCGGGCCTTGTCATTGTTGTGGGGCCCAAAGAAGCTGCCTCATACTTGCCAACTATACCAGTTTAAATTCCATTTTCCCTTGAAGTTTTAGTCCTGTGCTGTGTCCTGATATCTCAGTGGGAATTGATGGTCAGTGGTCAATGCTCCTTACACTTGTGGTCATTGGGAAGAATTACCCCCTTACAGAGAATGAAAAAGTTTGGTGGGAACTTATCTAAGAGACAAAAATTGCTCATTGGTCAAGAAATCCCTAGCAACCCCTGGAGGAACCCTATTTGAGAAAGGTTGCTCTAGAACAGGGGGTCTCAAAACTTTCTAAACAAAGGGCCAGTTTAGTGTCCTTCAGAATTTAGGAGGGCCGGACTGAGGTCAGTGGGAGTAGAAAATGTCCCGTCAGTGGTAAAAAATAATGCCTCATCGTTTGTTTCACTGAGAGTAATTGTGCCCCGCTATTGGTGTAAGTGGGAGGAATTGTGCCCCATTATTGATGTCATTGGACCCCATCGTTGGTGTCATTGGGAGGAATTGTACCTCATCGTTGATGTTATTGGGACCCACTATTGGCGTCATTAGGAGGAGTTGTGCCCCATTGTTGGTGTCCTTGGGAGGAATTGTGCCCCATTATTGATCTCATTGGACCCCATCGTTGGTGTCATTGGGAGGAATTGTGCCTCATCATTGATGTTATTAGGCCCCATCATTGGCGTCATTAGGAGGAGTTGTGCCCCATTGTTGGTGTCCTTGGGAGGAATTGTGCCCCATTATTGATGTTTTTTTTTGTTTTTTTTGGTTGAACTGGACGGACTTGTGTCTTTTTTCAACCTGACTAACTATGTCGTTGGACCCCATCATTGGTGTCATTGGGTGGAATTGTGCCTCATCATTGATGTTATTGGGCCCCATTATTGGCGTCATTAGGAGGAGTTGTGCCCCATTGTTGGTGTCCTTGGGAGGAATTGTGTCCCCTTTACTGGTGTCAGTGGGGGTAATTATGCCACATTGTTGGTTTCAGTGAATGAAGTAGTGCGTCAAAGGGCCACATCTGGCCCCTGGGCACAGTTTGGAGACCACTGCTCTAGAAGCTGGAAATCCCTGTATAGACACCCTACTACATCTCTACTACAGTGATCTCCACCAGCTTCCGGGTCCCATGCTGAGCAGCCGCTCTGCTGCATTGTGAACACAGGAGGTTGCCTACTAGGCACAAGCACCATTCAGAGAATGTGTTGCATTTTCTGAATAAATGCAAAGCATTTCCCGATTGGAGGAGCTGGAGAGTGACATCACACCCTGTCCAAAACTTTACATCTCCACATTGTCCAAACTCTGTGCTAGCAAGCTTCTCCTGTCCTCACCAGGGCCGTCTTAAAGGCAGGGCAAAAGGGGCAGCTGCCCTGGGCCCTGTCATTGTTGTGGGGTCCAAAGCAGCTGCCTCATACTTGTCAACTATCCCAGTTTAAATTCCCTTGTCCCTTGAAGTTTTTTGTCCTTTGCTGTGTCCCGATATCTCAGTGTGAAGTGCTGTTACTAATGCTGCCCAGCTCTGCCCTATTGTTGTGTACAGATGACTCACCTGCAGACCCTGTGTTTACATGTAAATAACCAGCATTCATATGTAAATAATGTGAGCATTCATATGTAAATAGCTGAGGCCGGCAGAATTCTTATGTAAATAAAGGCGGCATTCATATGTATATCATGCCCCTCTGCAGTGAGGAGATGATGTGCTGTAACCTCTAGCAACCAATCAGTGAGCAGTATTACTGTACAGTAATCTCTAGCAACCAATCAACAAGAAGAAATCATGTGCTGTAACCTCTAGCAACTAATCATTGAGCCGTAATGTGTGCTGTAACCTCTAGCATCCAGCCAGTAAGTGATATCGATATGCTGTCTCTAGGGCTGGGCGATATTGGGCCAAAAAAAAATCTGTGATTTTTGAAAAAAAAACTAGATTCACGATTCGAATCAAGTTCTTATTTTTCCCTGATGTACACTGCGCCGGTCCTAAGGAGCTGCGGGCAGGAGTTTTTAGGCGAGGCTGCGGCTTCGGCCTAGTCTGCCGTGATCCCGGGAAAAGGCCGCAGACTAGGCCGAAGCCGCGGCCTCGCCTAAAAACTCCTGCCCGCATTTTCTTAGGACCGGCGCCCGCAGCTTGCCGCAATGCTGGGAAAAGGCCGCGCCTTCGGCCTAGTCCGCGGCGTCCGGCCTCACGGCCTTTTCCCAGGATCGCGGCGAGCTGCGGGCAGGATTTTTTAGGCGAGCCCGCCGCTTTGACCCAGTCCGCAGAGTGCCGGTCCTATGGAAAAAAAAAAAAACCATTTGGTCAAAATTATTTTGAATCGATTTGCTCTTGCAACTCGATTCAAGATTTAAATCAATTTTTTTTCCCAGCCCTAGCTGTAACCTCTGGCAACCAATCAGTAAGTGGTATTGATATGCTGTAACCTCTAGCAACCAATCGCAATCACTGCCTGATCTGATACAGTAAACTGATTTTACGTCTAGCTGATATTTATTGTATGTCTCAGAGCAAGAAAATTTTTGCCCAGGGTCCAATTAACATTAAAGACGGCCCTGGTCCTCACCATAAGGATGCCCAATCTAAAAATGAATGAAAGAAGTCCTACCTGTAGTTCACTGGCCAGCGTACCATCCACATGCGGTGATAGGACAAGGAAGTGACAGAAAAGCAGGTGACGAGGCTCAGAGTGTAGAAGGTAGACACAAACACTTTGCAGACCCCTTCGTTCCACTCGTAATCGGAGTGTTGCTTCCTCAGCTGGACCACAGAGTACATGGTGATTGGTATGGCCACATTAAGGATATGAGTTCCGGCCAGGGTGCAGATTAAAAACTCCAAAGGCTTCCATTTCTTCTGTTTGGCACTGATGCTAAGAATCCCCCAGGCATTGGCTAGAAGTGAGATCCCTGAACAAATCAGCCAGGCTACCGCGTTGTTGTGCAGTCTCTGCTCATCATTCATGGTGGAGGGTGAAGGCACCATTAGGAGAAGAGCTTTGCGGTTCAGATAAAAAAAAAAACAGTGACTGCAAATGCATCTTCTGGTAACTTTAGGCTAGTCGTGATATGTTTCGGAAAATGAGAGTACTTCCATTGTGACTGGATAGCCTGCAAGATAAGAATAAACAAAAAAAAAAAACTATGAATTTCGTTACTGTTGGTAAAATTACCACAACATTTATTATAATCCTAACCCTTTCACCAGATCATAAGTTCTGAGAATACGATCGATGACCCGAGCAGAGCCAATGGAAAAAATAGGGAGGGTCTGTATAATCTTATCTGTCCAACCATATTGTGTATTATCAAATGCAATACTCATAAAAGATGAAGCCACTCCTAGGACCCCTGCAATCCTGAACTCTCTGATGAAGTCACGTGGCTCGTGACGACACGCGTTGGATAGACGGAACCCGGAAGTGACGTCAGATCGCGAGCTCGGCACTCGTTTTATTATGTGCATTGTTTTATTTTACTAAATGTGAGTACCTCTTGCAGGTGCTCACTTCTCCAGGGCCCCTCTCTCCCACATGCTCAGGGCTGTGGATAAGCGGGTACCACCTGTCCTCTTGTACAGAGCATGGGCCAGCAGGGGGGCCCAGGCAGCAGGGGGAATCAGATGTGGGCAGGGAGGGTGATCAATGTGGTAGGGCGGCAATTGCTGGCACCGATCCCCTGTATGGGCTCTTCTCCTCTCCCTCCTGCCTGCTTTCAGCTGCTACAGAGAGAATCATACAGGGTAGACACGTGCAATTTGTTTAGTTCGGAATTAGTTTTTTAACAAATTTTGACAAATTTGAATATTCGAAAATTCGTAAATTAAAAAAAAATCGAAAAATGTAACAATTCGTAAATTTGAACATTCGTAAATTTGAACATTCGAACATTTGTAAATTGGAAAACTCAAACATTTGTAAATTGGAAAACTCAAACATTTGTAAATTGGAAAACTCAAACATTTGTAAATTGGAAAACTCAAACATTTGTAAATTGGAAAATTCAAACATTTGTAAATTGGAAAATTCAAACATTTGTAAATTGGAAAATTCAAACATTTGTAAATTGGAAAATTCAAACATTTGTAAATTGGAAAATTCAAACATTTGTAAATTGGAAAATTCAAACATTTGTAAATTGGAAAATTCAAACATTTGTAAATTGGAAAATTCAAACATTCGTAAATTTGAAAATTCAAACATTCGTAAATTCAAAAATCTGAAATCACAACTAACTAATAACTTACTGTATTTATTGGCATATAACACTCACTTTTTTACCCTGAAAATAGAGGGTAAACTGTGCCTGCGTGTTATATGCAGGGGGCTGTGGAAAGTTTTTTTCCTGAAACTTCCCTCTTAGGCCTCTTACACACGGCCGAGAATCTCGTCAGGAAAAAACACGTTGTTTTTCTTGACGAGATTCTTGGACAAGAAACTTGTCCCGGCCGAGTGTACACACGCTCGATTCAAAGAACCCGCGGTTCTTTGAATGGAGTGAATGCGGTGACGCCACCATCTTGCTACACCCTACCTATGCCTAGGAAGCTACCGCGCATGCGTCAGTCATTTCGAGCATGCGTGGGTTTTCCACAGCGACAGGTAAGTGTACACGCACTCACTTTTCTCGTCGAGAAACAAGCTGACGAGAAAATGGAGAATCCTGACGAGAAAATAGAGAGCGGGTTCTCCATTTTTCTCGTCGAGATTCTTGTCGGTTTTCTTGACGAGAAACCAGATAGCCGCGTACACACGACCGAGTTACTCTGCAAGAAAGCTCTGCCAGCAAGTTTCTTGTCGTTTTTTGACGAGAAACTCGGTCGTGTGTACGAGGCTTTAAAGTTAGGGTGCGTGTTATACGCCGATAAATACGGTAACTATTACTAAATATGAAATTATAGGTATTGGAATTTCCTTTCAAATTTGGCTGTCAGTGAACATAACGAATACGAATTTATCCAAAGTTACAAATTATCCAAAATAACGAATGCCGCATCTAAACAGATTACCTGAATATAATTGCTGGTGTTCTCATACTAATACCACAGGCAGGGAGTTCAAAATTACAAACAGATTCTACGTAACAACAAACCTACAGTCCCTGTCTTGTTTGCACCGCCTGTATACGGCTGTTCAGAGTATATAGGGCCTGGGGGCCCCACGCCTTTCCTTTTTTAAATTTGGGTACGGGATTCCCCTTAATATCCATACAAGACCCAAAGGGGATGTGGTAATGGGCTGGGCTGGGGGGGGGGGGGTACCCATGCCATTTTTCTCAAAGATTTTCATCCATATTACCGGGACCAGACATTACATTAAAGCCGCAAGCAGTTTTAAATGACTTTTTTTCCTTTAGAAATGTAATTTTGTGCAGGGACAGTTCTAAACACGGGAAACATGTGCCACTCCACAGGCATACTATACACACCCCCCAGGTATGATATTTAAAGGAATATACTTTTTTTTTTTTTTTCACTTTATGCATCATTAAAATCACTGCTCCCGAAAAAACAGACGTTTTTAAAACTTCTTTTTGCATTGATACATGTCCCCTGGGGCAGAACCCGGGTTCCCAAACCCTTTTTAGGACAATAACTTGCATATTAGTCGTTATAATTAGCACTTTTGATTTCGAACGTTCAAGTCTATTGTATTTAATAGGGTTCTAAAGTTTGCGCAAACTTTTGGTCCGTTCGCAGGTTCTGGTGCGAACCGAAACCGGGGGGTGTTCGGCTCATTCCTATTGCTGAGCCGCGCTCGGCTGATCCCCACAGCTCTCCTCTTCTCAGCGGGGGATCTTGGCCCCCTCTACCACTGCAGGGCTTATGTCAGGGAAGATGATCAGGGGAGGTCACGGAAGCTCCAAACTGCGCTATAGGAAGGTTTGTGGCACAACACAGATTGCAGACACACATACTTTTTACATTACATTGTACTGTGGTGGTGAGGATTCTAGCAATTTGTAAGCATTTTTACTCTCTGTTAACACTGGGGATTAAATGGCAAGCCCTACCCCGAAAATAAGCCCTAGTGTGTTTTTGGGTGCCAAAATTAATATAAGACCCGGGCTTATTTTCAGGGAAACACGGTAGAGGGATCGGGACCTCCTGCCTCTTGCTAATGACCCCTGTAGCACACTCACCCTTTTTCCCACCTTTGGCTCACTTGCAGGAAAAAGGGCACACCGTACTATATGCCCGTACCCTCCTGTTTGAAGAGGTTGAGTGGTGTCATGTATTTGGGTCCCGCAGCGAGTTGCTTCCCTCCACTGGTTCTCCCCTCTAGACTATAGAGGCAAGTCTTTACCTTTCCCAAAGAAGGCCAATGTCCACACAACACTTCAACTCCAACAAGAGTTTATTTTCCTTGCTTGTTGCTTCAGTAACCAGAAAGTTGAAGAGAAGAAAGGGGTTAGCAGAATAGGATGGATTCAGGCACACTCTTGGCTTCGTCGCCGCTCGCTCCCGAGTGGGTACAGCTCACCCGGATAGTCCCTCAATAGCACTAGCAGCCGGCATGAAGCTCGAACAGTGACTTAGTCCCCTCCAAGGACAAAGTCAAGGAGATCCCTCCTTTAGTAACAACACTCCGCAAGGGCAGTCTGCGAAGCAAGGAATCCTTCCCTCCGACAGGTCACCAGGCCTCTCCCGAGACAGCAATCTTGTATTACTCGTCTCCTGCTATGGGACCGATCCTCCCCTGTCTTCCTCTTGGTCAGCTGGGCTCCCTGGGTTTCCTTCCTGGTTGTAGACCCACTTAAAGGTACTGGGCCTACCTGGAACTCCGTAGCCTCAGTCAAAATGGGCGCACCCCCCCTCCCCTTGAGGGGCACACTCCTCCGGGTACAGGTCCCCAGACTCTCATCCTGACCAATGGCGTCTGCCCCTTATATACCCTCTCCCGGCATGCACAGCAGGCCGAACCACCCACTGCATGGTAGCCGAGAGAGGACATCCAATCGCCACAACGCCGTCTGTGGTTCCACCCTAGACCCGGGCGACAGCACCACCCACAGGCCAAAGGGGAACTGCACACCAGACAACACGCAGCAGAGCAGAGTCCAGCACAATTAGAAGACCCGAACCAATTATTGCTCGGGTCGCCCCCTAAATTTAAGTATAGCGACCCCCTAAATTAAGGGGTCCGCTACACCCCTCTAGCGATCCATCCTAGAATTATGTTCGCCTTTCGCCCTGCATGGCCACACTTGATTACTCATTTCACAATCATCTGAATAAAAATTCCAGATCTTTGTCTATGCAAAAATAGTCACGTATCTTTGATTCAACTGTATTAGCTGTTTGCCTGGAGTTCAGCTTTCAGTAGTTCACCGGGGTATCAAAAACCCTTTACTAGACCACAATTCCATACACTTATTTTTACCAGCTCCGTTAATCTTCTTGTGGAAACATTTTTTTGACAGGAAGCCGAACACCTTTCCTTCAAAGTACAAAATGTAATAAAAAAACGATGATTCACCAAAGTGTGGGCTTTTTTAATGCAACAGACAAGAGTAAGCCAAGCGCGGCGATACTTATGTCAAGTGACCTTTACATCTTAATAATCACGCTCTGCCATCACGCTAATCTCCACTCCATGCATAATCTTTTAAACACCTTGTTTAAATGGAAAATGCTGTCTATTTATAATGCTGTGATTTTCCTTGTTATTTTATACCGCATGAGCCGAGGAAATACAAGACCAGAATGCAAAGCTTAGCTGTTCACTTCTATATGAATGAATGATGATTCCTCCTTCTCCACCTACACAAGGGTCTCGGTCAGCTTATTAAAAGTTAGAACCTTGGCCTCCCATTAAAATAAGAATATGTGCTACAGCACCTAATTATAAATGCATATGCACAATTTTCTCTTGGCTCCTCTGAGAAGTCCAACAAAAATATGTATGGATTCTGCCAGTGAAGTCCACATAATGGAGCTTCCTGTGATGGGGTGGCAATGATGCTGCACCGCTCCTGAATTCAGAGCAGAGTTGCCACTCTTGTGTAGGCTGTGCCTGATTGCAATACAGTGGGATGAATCAATGATGTTGAAGGGGGTGTGACTATTAGCGTTGTCACTGCAAAAATCACAAGCCTGTAGTGTAGATGGTCAATCAGCACCCGCCCACACCTAGTCCTGCCCACTGCTGTCTGGTTTGGCAGCACTGCCTCTGTTGCTGAAACCCCTCCCACTTTGAGCTGCAGTGCCTGGTAAGGGGAGAGTGTGAGACACAAATGAAGGAAGATTTGGCTCAGTCAGGGGAGTAAGGATGATGATTTGAGCTATCTGTAAGGGTGGAATTATTTTCAATGGTCATCATTGGTAGGGGCATTCTTCCCACTGATCACCAATGTAAGGAACATTCTTCCCACTGATCACCAATGTAAGGAACATTCTTCTCACTGATCACCAATGTAAGGAACATTCTTCCCACTGATCACCAATGTAAGGAACATTCTTCTCACTGATCACCAATGTAAGGAACATTCTTCCCACTGATCACCAATGTAAGGAACATTCTTCTCACTGATCACCAATGTAAGGGACATTCTTCCCACTGATCACCAATGTAAGGGACATTCTTCTTACTGATCACCAATGTAAGGAACATTCTTCTCACTGATCACCAATGTAAGGAACATTCTTCTCACTGATCACCAATGTAAGGAACATTCTTCTCACTGATCACCAATGTAAGGAACATTCTTCCCACTGATCACCAATGTAAGGAACATTCTTCCCACTGATCACCAATGTAAGGAACATTCTTCCCACTGATCACCAATGTAAGGAGCATTCTTCTCACTGATCACCAATGTAAGGGACATTCTTCTCACTGATCACCAATGTAAGGAACATTCTTCTCACTGATCACCAATGTAAGGAACATTCTTCTCACTGATCACCAATGTAAGGAACATTCTTCCCACTGATCACCAATGTAAGGAACATTCTTCCCACTGATCACCAATGTAAGGAACATTCTTCCCACTGATCACCAATGTAAGGAGCATTCTTCTCACTGATCACCAATGTAAGGGACATTCTTCTCACTGATCACCAATGTAAGGAACATTCTTCCCACTGATCACCAATGTAAGGAGCATTCTTCTCACTGATCACCAATGTAAGGGACATTCTTCCCACTGATCACCAATGTAAGGAACATTCTTCCCACTGATCACCAATGTAAGGAACATTCTTCCCACTGATCACCAATGTAAGGAACATTCTTCCCACTGATCACCAATGTAAGGAACATTCTTCTCACTGATCACCAATGTAAGGGACATTCTTCCCACTGATCACCAATGTAAGGAACATTCTTCTTACTGATCACTAGGGATGAGCTTCGTGTTCGAGTCGAACATACGTTCGACTCGAACATCGGCTGTTCGATCGTTCGACGAAGATCGAACGATTTGGGCCGTTCGCGCCAAATTCGAGTGACGCGAACGGCCCACAATGCACTACGCCATCGCAGTGTCATCCAGGCGCTGTGATTGGCCAAGCATGCACTGTGACCCCGCATGCTTGGCCAATCACAGCGCCGGCAGCGAGGAGAGCAATGATTGGCCACAGGCAGGATGCCTGTGGCCAATTATTGCTGAGGGTGTTTAGTACACGCCCCACACTATAAAAGGCCGCCAGCACGGCGGCCTAGTGTAGTGTGTTCCGGAGCAGGGATAGAGCAGCATAGGCAGGGACAGTGACTGTTATTTCTTTCTTGCTTAACCTGGATTCCTTTAGTTTAGGGAAAGAGAAGGATAGGTAGGGAGAGTGTCAGTGTGTTTTGTGCTTGTGCTATAGTGTGCTTAAAAAAAACATTTATTCTAGGGACAGAAAACTGTAGGTAGGGACAGTGTCAGTTTCTTTCACTCTGCAAGTCCTTGTTTCCAGGGACCTGGAAGGACAGTGAGTGAATTGTCCTTGTGCTATATTGTGCTTAAAAAAACATTTATTCTAGGGACAGAAAACTGTAGGTAGGGAGAGTGTCAGTTTCTTTCACTCTGCAAGTCCTTGTTTCCAGGGACCTGTAAGGACAGTGAGTGAATTGTCCTTGTGCTATATTTTGCTTAAAAAAAACATTTATTCTAGGGACAGAAAACTGTAGGTAGGGAGAGTGTCAGTTTATTTCACTCTGCAAGTCCTTGTTTCCAGGGACCTGGAAGGACAGTGAGTGAATTCTCCTTGTGCTATATTGTGCTTAAAAAAAACATTTATTCTAGGGACAGAAAACTGTAGGTAGGGACAGTGTCAGTTTCTTTCACTCTGCAAGTCCTTGTTTCCAGGGACCTGGAAGGACAGTGAGTGAATTGTCCTTGTACTATATTGTGATTAAAAAAAACATTTTTTCTAGGGACAGAAAACTGTAGGTAGGGAGAGTGTTTTTTTTCTTTCACTCTGCAAGTCCTTGTTTCCAGGGACCTGGAAGGACAGTGAGTGAATTCTCCTTGTGCTATATTGTGCTTAAAAAAAACATTTATTCTAGGGACAGAAAACTGTAGGTAGGGAGAGTGTCAGTTTATTTCACTCTGCAAGTCCTTGTTTCCAGGGACCTGTAAGGACAGTGAGTGAATTGTCCTTGTGCTATATTGTGATTAAAAAAAACATTTTTTCTAGGGACAGAAAACTGTAGGTAGGGAGAGTGTTTTTTTTCTTTCACTCTGCAAGTCCTTGTTTCCAGGGACCTGTAAGGACAGTGAGTGAATTGTCCTTGTGCTATATTGTGATTAAAAAAAACATTTTTTCTAGGGACAGAAAACTGTAGGTAGGGAGAGTGTTTTTTTTCTTTCACTCTGCAAGTCCTTGTTTCCAGGGACCTGTAAGGACAGTGAGTGAATTGTCCTTGTGCTATATTGTGCTTAAAAAAAACATTTATTCTAGGGACAGAAAACTGTAGGTAGGGAGAGTGTCAGTTTATTTCACTCTGCAAGTCCTTGTTTCCAGGGACCTGGAAGGACAGTGAGTGAATTGTCCTTGTGCTATATTGTGATTAAAAAAAACATTTTTTCTAGGGACAGAAAACTGTAGGTAGGGAGAGTGTTTTTTTTCTTTCACTCTGCAAGTCCTTGTTTCCAGGGACCTGTAAGGACAGTGAGTGAATTGTCCTTGTGCTATATTGTGCTTAAAAAAAACATTTATTCTAGGGACAGAAAACTGTAGGTAGGGAGAGTGTCAGTTTATTTCACTCTGCAAGTCCTTGTTTCCAGGGACCTGGAAGGACAGTGAGTGAATTGTCCTTGTGTTATATTGTGATTAAAAAAAACATTTTTTCTAGGGACAGAAAACTGTAGGTAGGGACAGTGTTTTTTTTCTTTCACTCTGCAAGTCCTTGTTTCCAGGGACCTGGAAGGACAGTGAGTGAATTCTCCTTGTGCTATATTGTGCTTAAAAAAAACATTTATTCTAGGGACAGAAAACTGTAGGTAGGGAGAGTGTCAGTTTATTTCACTCTGCAAGTCCTTGTTTCCAGGGACCTGTAAGGACAGTGAGTGAATTGTCCTTGTGCTATATTGTGCTTAAAAAAAACATTTATTCTAGGGACAGAAAACTGTAGGTAGGGAGAGTGTCAGTTTATTTCACTCTGCAAGTCCTCGTTTCCAGGGACCTGGAAGGACAGTGAGTGAATTGTCCTTGTGCTATATTGTGATTAAAAAAAACATTTTTTCTAGGGACAGAAAACTGTAGGTAGGGAGAGTGTTTTTTTTCTTTCACTCTGCAAGTCCTTGTTTCCAGGGACCTGGAAGGACAGTGAGTGAATTGTCCTTGTGCTATATTGTGCTTAAAAAAACATTTATTCTAGGGACAGAAAACTGTAGGTAGGGAGAGTGTCAGTTTCTTTCACTCTGCAAGTCCTTGTTTCCAGGGACCTGTAAGGACAGTGAGTGAATTGTCCTTGTGCTATATTTTGCTTAAAAAAAACATTTATTCTAGGGACAGAAAACTGTAGGTAGGGAGAGTGTCAGTTTATTTCACTCTGCAAGTCCTTGTTTCCAGGGACCTGGAAGGACAGTGAGTGAATTCTCCTTGTGCTATATTGTGCTTAAAAAAAACATTTATTCTAGGGACAGAAAACTGTAGGTAGGGACAGTGTCAGTTTCTTTCACTCTGCAAGTCCTTGTTTCCAGGGACCTGGAAGGACAGTGAGTGAATTGTCCTTGTACTATATTGTGATTAAAAAAAACATTTTTTCTAGGGACAGAAAACTGTAGGTAGGGAGAGTGTTTTTTTTCTTTCACTCTGCAAGTCCTTGTTTCCAGGGACCTGGAAGGACAGTGAGTGAATTCTCCTTGTGCTATATTGTGCTTAAAAAAAACATTTATTCTAGGGACAGAAAACTGTAGGTAGGGAGAGTGTCAGTTTATTTCACTCTGCAAGTCCTTGTTTCCAGGGACCTGTAAGGACAGTGAGTGAATTGTCCTTGTGCTATATTGTGATTAAAAAAAACATTTTTTCTAGGGACAGAAAACTGTAGGTAGGGAGAGTGTTTTTTTTCTTTCACTCTGCAAGTCCTTGTTTCCAGGGACCTGTAAGGACAGTGAGTGAATTGTCCTTGTGCTATATTGTGATTAAAAAAAACATTTTTTCTAGGGACAGAAAACTGTAGGTAGGGAGAGTGTTTTTTTTCTTTCACTCTGCAAGTCCTTGTTTCCAGGGACCTGTAAGGACAGTGAGTGAATTGTCCTTGTGCTATATTGTGCTTAAAAAAAACATTTATTCTAGGGACAGAAAACTGTAGGTAGGGAGAGTGTCAGTTTATTTCACTCTGCAAGTCCTTGTTTCCAGGGACCTGGAAGGACAGTGAGTGAATTGTCCTTGTGCTATATTGTGATTAAAAAAAACATTTTTTCTAGGGACAGAAAACTGTAGGTAGGGAGAGTGTTTTTTTTCTTTCACTCTGCAAGTCCTTGTTTCCAGGGACCTGTAAGGACAGTGAGTGAATTGTCCTTGTGCTATATTGTGCTTAAAAAAAACATTTATTCTAGGGACAGAAAACTGTAGGTAGGGAGAGTGTCAGTTTATTTCACTCTGCAAGTCCTTGTTTCCAGGGACCTGGAAGGACAGTGAGTGAATTGTCCTTGTGTTATATTGTGATTAAAAAAAACATTTTTTCTAGGGACAGAAAACTGTAGGTAGGGAGAGTGTTTTTTTTCTTTCACTCTGCAAGTCCTTGTTTCCAGGGACCTGGAAGGACAGTGAGTGAATTCTCCTTGTGCTATATTGTGCTTAAAAAAAACATTTATTCTAGGGACAGAAAACTGTAGGTAGGGAGAGTGTCAGTTTATTTCACTCTGCAAGTCCTTGTTTCCAGGGACCTGTAAGGACAGTGAGTGAATTGTCCTTGTGCTATATTGTGCTTAAAAAAAACATTTATTCTAGGGACAGAAAACTGTAGGTAGGGAGAGTGTCAGTTTATTTCACTCTGCAAGTCCTCGTTTCCAGGGACCTGGAAGGACAGTGAGTGAATTGTCCTTGTGCTATATTGTGATTAAAAAAAACATTTTTTCTAGGGACAGAAAACTGTAGGTAGGGAGAGTGTTTTTTTTCTTTCACTCTGCAAGTCCTTGTTTCCAGGGACCTGTAAGGACAGTGAGTGAATTGTCCTTGTGCTATATTGTGCTTAAAAAAAACATTTATTCTAGGGACAGAAAACTGTAGGTAGGGAGAGTGTCAGTTTATTTCACTCTGCAAGTCCTTGTTTCCAGGGACCTGGAAGGACAGTGAGTGAATTGTCCTTGTGTTATATTGTGATTAAAAAAAACATTTTTTCTAGGGACAGAAAACTGTAGGTAGGGAGAGTGTTTTTTTTCTTTCACTCTGCAAGTCCTTGTTTCCAGGGACCTGGAAGGACAGTGAGTGAATTCTCCTTGTGCTATATTGTGCTTAAAAAAAACATTTATTCTAGGGACAGAAAACTGTAGGTAGGGAGAGTGTCAGTTTATTTCACTCTGCAACTCCTTGTTTCCAGGGACCTGGAAGGACAGTGAGTGAATTGTCCTTGTACTATATTGTGATTAAAAAAAACATTTTTTCTAGGGACAGAAAACTGTAGGTAGGGAGAGTGTTTTTTTTCTTTCACTCTGCAAGTCCTTGTTTCCAGGGACCTGGAAGGACAGTGAGTGAATTCTCCTTGTGCTATATTGTGCTTAAAAAAAACATTTATTCTAGGGACAGAAAACTGTAGGTAGGGAGAGTGTCAGTTTATTTCACTCTGCAAGTCCTTGTTTCCAGGGACCTGTAAGGACAGTGAGTGAATTGTCCTTGTGCTATATTGTGATTAAAAAAAACATTTTTTCTAGGGACAGAAAACTGTAGGTAGGGAGAGTGTTTTTTTTCTTTCACTCTGCAAGTCCTTGTTTCCAGGGACCTGTAAGGACAGTGAGTGAATTGTCCTTGTGCTATATTGTGATTAAAAAAAACATTTTTTCTAGGGACAGAAAACTGTAGGTAGGGAGAGTGTTTTTTTTCTTTCACTCTGCAAGTCCTTGTTTCCAGGGACCTGTAAGGACAGTGAGTGAATTGTCCTTGTGCTATATTGTGCTTAAAAAAAACATTTATTCTAGGGACAGAAAACTGTAGGTAGGGAGAGTGTCAGTTTATTTCACTCTGCAAGTCCTTGTTTCCAGGGACCTGGAAGGACAGTGAGTGAATTGTCCTTGTGCTATATTGTGATTAAAAAAAACATTTTTTCTAGGGACAGAAAACTGTAGGTAGGGAGAGTGTTTTTTTTCTTTCACTCTGCAAGTCCTTGTTTCCAGGGACCTGTAAGGACAGTGAGTGAATTGTCCTTGTGCTATATTGTGCTTAAAAAAAACATTTATTCTAGGGACAGAAAACTGTAGGTAGGGAGAGTGTCAGTTTATTTCACTCTGCAAGTCCTTGTTTCCAGGGACCTGGAAGGACAGTGAGTGAATTGTCCTTGTGTTATATTGTGATTAAAAAAAACATTTTTTCTAGGGACAGAAAACTGTAGGTAGGGAGAGTGTTTTTTTTCTTTCACTCTGCAAGTCCTTGTTTCCAGGGACCTGGAAGGACAGTGAGTGAATTCTCCTTGTGCTATATTGTGCTTAAAAAAAACATTTATTCTAGGGACAGAAAACTGTAGGTAGGGAGAGTGTCAGTTTATTTCACTCTGCAAGTCCTTGTTTCCAGGGACCTGTAAGGACAGTGAGTGAATTGTCCTTGTGCTATATTGTGATTAAAAAAAACATTTTTTCTAGGGACAGAAAACTGTAGGTAGGGAGAGTGTTTTTTTTCTTTCACTCTGCAAGTCCTTGTTTCCAGGGACCTGTAAGGACAGTGAGTGAATTGTCCTTGTGCTATATTGTGATTAAAAAAAACATTTTTTCTAGGGACAGAAAACTGTAGGTAGGGAGAGTGTTTTTTTTCTTTCACTCTGCAAGTCCTTGTTTCCAGGGACCTGTAAGGACAGTGAGTGAATTGTCCTTGTGCTATATTGTGCTTAAAAAAAACATTTATTCTAGGGACAGAAAACTGTAGGTAGGGAGAGTGTCAGTTTATTTCACTCTGCAAGTCCTCGTTTCCAGGGACCTGGAAGGACAGTGAGTGAATTGTCCTTGTGCTATATTGTGATTAAAAAAAACATTTTTTCTAGGGACAGAAAACTGTAGGTAGGGAGAGTGTTTTTTTTCTTTCACTCTGCAAGTCCTTGTTTCCAGGGACCTGTAAGGACAGTGAGTGAATTGTCCTTGTGCTATATTGTGCTTAAAAAAAACATTTATTCTAGGGACAGAAAACTGTAGGTAGGGAGAGTGTCAGTTTATTTCACTCTGCAAGTCCTTGTTTCCAGGGACCTGGAAGGACAGTGAGTGAATTGTCCTTGTGTTATATTGTGATTAAAAAAAACATTTTTTCTAGGGACAGAAAACTGTAGGTAGGGAGAGTGTTTTTTTTCTTTCACTCTGCAAGTCCTTGTTTCCAGGGACCTGGAAGGACAGTGAGTGAATTCTCCTTGTGCTATATTGTGCTTAAAAAAAACATTTATTCTAGGGACAGAAAACTGTAGGTAGGGAGAGTGTCAGTTTATTTCACTCTGCAAGTCCTTGTTTCCAGGGACCTGGAAGGACAGTGAGTGAATTGTCCTTGTGCTATATTGTGATTAAAAAAAACATTTTTTCTAGGGACAGAAAACTGTAGGTAGGGAGAGTGTTTTTTTTCTTTCACTCTGCAAGTCCTTGTTTCCAGGGACCTGGAAGGACAGTGAGTGAATTCTCCTTGTGCTATATTGTGATTAAAAAAAACATTTTTTCTAGGGACAGAAAACTGTAGGTAGGGAGAGTGTTTTTTTTCTTTCACTCTGCAAGTCCTTGTTTCCAGGGACCTGGAAGGACAGTGAGTGAATTGTCCTTGTGCTATATTGTGATTAAAAAAAACATTTTTTCTAGGGACAGAAAACTGTAGGTAGGGAGAGTGTCAGTTTCTTTCACTGTGAAAGTCCTTGTTTCAAGGGACAGAGAAGGACACCTGAAGGTAGCCCTTATTGCTTTTTTCCCATCTCCCTGCAGGCCATCTATTAGAATGTCTGGAAGGCAAACAAGGAGAGGCAGACAGTCAGGAGGCAATAAAAGAGGGCAAGCAGGCTCTGTGTCTGGGGGCAACAGTGCTGGTCGTGGACGCGGTGCATTGTCATCAGCACATGGCCATGGGACACGCTTGTCCTTCTTTTCGGCAGCTGGACATGTTGAGCCACATCATGCCGAAGACTTGGTAGAGTGGATGACCAAGCCCTCCTCCTCCTCCTCATCCTCTCTCACCCAGGCTCAGGGTACTGGAAAAGCAGCTGCCAAAGCGTCGTCTTCCCTGGTATCAATGTCAGACAAATCATCAGTCACTCCTTCCCTAGACCCACCATGTCCTCCTCCTGAGGAGTCCCCCGAACTGTTTCAGCACAGTGTTGGGTACATGCTCCAGGAGGATGCCCAGCGTTTCGAAGGGTCTGATGATGAAACCCAGCTAGAGGAAGGCAGTAGCGTGAGAGCAGACAGAGGGGATGCTCAAGAAGGACACCAATCTGGCAGTCATGTTCCAGCAGCTGCAGCATACTGCCAGATTGGCTCCAGTGATGAGGAGGGAGGTGATGATGAGGTCACTGACTCCACGTGGGTGCCTAATAGGAGAGAGGAGGAGGAGGAGGAGGCACATCTCCAACGAGGCAGGATGCCCTTTGGTGGCCAGCGTAAGGGCAGTACACCGACGGAATCACACCGCAGAGCTCCGCCTGTGCAGGGCGCTGCCTCTGCCCGTCATTCAAAAAGTTCTTTGGTGTGGGCCTTTTTTGAGGCTAGTGCATCAGATCGCACAGCTGCTGTTTGCAACATATGTCTCAAGCGTATATCGCGTGGCCAAAACATCAGCCGCTTGGGTACCACATGCCTGACCAGACATATGTTGACCTGCCATGCAGCTCGTTGGCAAGCCTACCTCAAAGACCCACACCAAAGAACAAAGCGGACCTCTCCTTGCACCGCATCAGCTGGGATCTCCAACCCCACTATAACTTCAGTCCTCTCTGAAACATGCACTGAGAGGAATGAAGGTGTAGAATTAGGTGTGTCACAGCCAAGTACTTGCGGCCACTCTGCTAGCAGTACACCGACGTCCGATTCTAGCAGGCAAATTTCCCTGCCCCAGCTGCTGGACCGTCGAAAGAAGTTCACTCCCAGCCATCCACATGCCCAGCGGTTGAATGCTAGCTTGGCTAAATTGCTAGCGCTTCAACTGCTGCCTTTTCAGTTGGTAGACTCGGCCCCCTTCTGTGAGTTTGTGCAATGTGCGGTTCCTCAGTGGCAGGTTCCCAAACGCCACTTTTTCTCACGGAAGGCTATTCCGGCTCTCTACCGGCATGTGGAAGGCAATGTCTTGGCCTCGCTGGACAGGGCGGTCAGCGGTAAGGTGCATATTACCGCTGACTCATGGTCCAGCAGGCATGGACAGGGACGTTACCTTTCTTTCACGGCCCATTGGGTCACTCTTTTGGCAGCTGGGAAGGATGCAGGACAAGGTGCAGTAGTGTTGGAGGTTGTCCCACCGCCACACCTCCAAAATGCTACTACTGGTTGTGACACACCTCTCTCCTCCACCCCCTCCTCTTCTTCTTCCTCCATGGCCTCTTCCTGTGGTTTGTCCTATGAACCAGCGGTGCTCCGTAGCCGTTCACGGGGCTACGCAAGTACGCAGGCAAAAAGATGCCATGCCGTGCTTGCGCTGGTGTGTTTGGGGGACAGAAGCCACACTGGGGCAGAGGTCCTGTCTGCTCTGCAGGGCCAGGCCGAGAGGTGGTTGACGCCACGCCAGCTTAAGCCAGGAATGGTGGTTTGCGACAATGGCACCAACCTCCTCTCCGCCCTCCGACAGGGACAACTGACCCATGTGCCCTGTGTGGCTCACGTCCTTAACCTGGTGGTGCAGCGGTTCTTGGGCAGGTACCCGGGCTTACAGGATGTCCTGAGGCAGGCCAGGAAAGTCTGTGTGCATTTCCGCAGATCTTATAATGCCAGTGCTCGCCTGGCTGAGCTGCAAAAGGAGTTGAACCTGCCCAAGAACCGCCTTATATGTGACATGCCCACCAGGTGGAACTCAACGTTGGCCATGCTGCAGCGGCTGCACACGCAGCAGAGGGCCATCAATGAGTACCTGTGCGACTACGGCACCAGGACAGGGTCAGGGGAGCTTGGTTTTTTTTCTCCACGCCAGTGGGGCATGATCAGGGATGCATGCACTGTCCTGGCACCATTTGAGGAGGCCACGAGGATGGTGAGCAGTGACAGTGCATGCATCAGTGACACTGTACCTCTTGTCCACCTGTTGGAGCACACGCTGCGTGGAATAATGGACAGGGCACTTGAGGCAGAACAGAGGCAGGAAGAGGAGGACTTCCTTGCCTCTCAAGGCCCCCTTTACCCAGACAGTGTTCCTTCTGTCCCACCCATCGCACAGGAAGAGGAGGAGGAGGAGGAGGAGGAGGAGGATTGTGTCAGCATGGAGGTGGAGGCTGGCACTCAGCATCATCAGCAGCAGTCTTTTAGGGATGATTTACAGTCCCAAGAAACCAGTGGACTTGTACGTGGCTGGGAGGAGGTGGCTGCGGATCATGTCGTCCTTAGTGACCCAGAGGACTCCGGAGCGAATGCCTCAGCAAACCTACGCTGCATGGCCTCCCTGATCCTGCAAAGTCTGCGGAAGGATCCTCGTATTCTTCGGATCAAGGAGAGGGACCATTACTGGCTGGCCACTCTCCTTGATCCACGGTACAAGGGTAAGGTTGCGGACCTTATGTTACCGTCGCAGAGGGAGCAGAGGATGAGACAACTCCGGGAGGCCTTGCAGAAAGGTCTGTGCAACGCGTTCCCAGAGACTGGGAGGTTACAAACTCCTGGTCCTGGACAACGAGTTCCTGAGGCTTCGGCCAGTCAAAGAAGGAGCGGTGGGGAAGGTGGCCGTCTGACCGATGCGTTCAGACAATTCTTTAGTCCGCAGCCCCAAAGTATGATCGGTTCCAGCAACCATCGCCAGCGTCTGATAAACATGGTGCAGGAATATTTAGGGGCAAGGTCAGACTTGGACACCTTCCCCACCGAAAATCCTCTGGCTTACTGGGTCTTGAGGATGGATCACTGGCCAGAGCTTGCACAGTATGCAATTGAGCTACTGGCCTGTCCTGCATCCAGCGTTCTTTCGGAACGCACATTCAGTGCTGCTGGAGGATTTGTCACGGATCACAGGGTGCGCCTGTCCACCGACTCGGTTGATCGACTGACTTTCATCAAGATGAACCAGTCTTGGATCACCACCAGCTACCACACACCTGATGCTGATATAACAGACTAATTGATTTTAACATGTCACATCCCTTCAAGACTGATGCTGATGCTGAGTGCCTGTGCTGTTATGTTGACTGGCTATCCTCCTCCTCCGAGTCCTCAATGATACGATTGATGATGATAGCTTGGAAGATCATTTTTGTTTATGGGTGCCGCCACCAGTGGCTAAGGCCCAATTTTTCAGCCCCTGTTTTACAGGGGCGTGTAATTACAATTTTTTTTAGCAATAATTTGCCATAGGGCTCATTGCTGTGCTCCAAGTACAGTATCTGTGAGGGGTTGGAGTGTTGTGGCACCAGTGCCTAAGGCCCAATTTTTCAGCCCCTGTTCAACAGGGGCGTGTCATTACAATTTTTGAAGCAATACTTTGCAACAGGGCTCATTGCTGTGCTCCAAGTACAGTATCTGTGAGGGGTTGTAGTGTTGTGCCACCAGTGCCTAAGGCCCAATTTTTCAGCCCCTGTTCAACAGGGGCATGCAATTACAATTCTTTATCTAATAATTCACAGCAGGGTCCATTGCTGCACCCACCAAGAGTAACTCTGAGGGCTTACAGTCTTGTGGCAACGCCACCACCACCACCACCACGAAAGGCCCAATTTTTCAGCCCCTGTTCAAAAGGGGCATGTAATTACAATTCTTGATCTAATAATTCACAGCAGGGCCCATTGCTGCACCCACCAAGAGTAACTGTCAGGGCTTACAGTGTTGTGGCACCAGCACCACCATCAAAGCCCCAATTTTTACTACCACTGTTCAACAATTATATGTAATTAAAATTCCTGATATAATAGTTGACAGCAGGGCGTTCCAGCACCAACCAAGAGTAACTGAGTGCTTACAGTGTTGTGCCAACACCAACAACTAAGGGGCCTATTTCTGCAGAGTATATACGGCAGGTCCCTACTTTCAAACATCCAACTTACAAACGACTCCTACTTGCAAACGCAAGAAGACAACAGGAAGTGAGAGGAAATCTACCCCTAGAAAGGAAAATTCTCTCCTGTAAGAATAAATATGGGAGAAAGGGGTCTCATCTGTACTGATGCTTTATCAGCAATCCTTGTTTCAAGAAAAACACCACATTTCAAAAACAGTTGTCATTGGGACGGAAAGTGAGGTGAAATGTTCTGAACAGGGGCACAGACAGCAAAACAAATGTTACAGGGGTGATAACCCTTACCTATGTTTCCCAAAAAGTTTAAAAATAGATTTTTGGGCTGGAGCTACACTTCAACAATGTACCTGTTCAAAATTACAAACAGATTCTACATAAGAACAAACCTACAGTCCCTGTCTTGTATGCACCGCCTGTATACGGCTGTTCAGAGTATATAGGGCCTTTTTTATTTTATGTGCGGGGTTCCCCTTAATATCCATACAAGACCCAAAGGGGCTGGTAATGGGCTGGGGTAGGGGGGGGGGGTCATGGGGTAGCTATGCCATTTTTCTTAAAGAATTTCATCCATATTACCGGGACCAGACATTACATTAAAGCCGCAAGCAGTTTTAAATGGCTTTTTTTTCCTTTAGAAGTGTCATTTTGTGCAGGGACAGTTCTAAACACGGGAAACACGTGGCACTTCACAGGCATACTTTAGACACCCCCCAGGTACGATATTTAAAGGAATATTTGACTTTTTTTTTTTCACTTTATGCATCATTAAAATGACTGCTCCCGAAAAACGACCGTTTTTAAAACTTCTTTTTGCATTGATACATGTCCCCTGGTGCAGAACCCGGGTTCCCAAACCCTATTTAGGACAATAACATGCATAATAGTTGTTATAATTAGCACTTTAGAATTTCGGTCCGTTCGCGGGTTCTGGTGCGAACCGAACCCGGGGGTGTTCGGCTCATCACTACCACTGATCACCAATGTAAGGAACATTCTTCCCACTGATCACCAATGTAAGGAACATTCTTCCCACTGATCACCAATGTAAGGAGAATTCTTCCCACTGATCACCAATGTAAGGAACATTCTTCCCACTGATCACCAATGTAAGGGACATTCTTCCCACTGATCACCAATGTAAGGAACATTCTTCTCACTGATCACCAATGTAAGGAACATTCTTCTCACTGATCACCAATGTAAGGAACATTCTTCCCACTGATCACCAATGTAAGGAACATTCTTCCCACTGATCACCAATGTAAGGAGAATTCTTCCCACTAATCACCAATGTAAGGGACATTCTTCCCACTGATCACCAATGTAAGGAACATTCTTCCCACTGATCACCAATGTAAGGAACATTCTTCCCACTGATCACCAATGTAAGGGACATTCTTCTCACTGATCACCAATGTAAGGAGAATTCTTCCCACTGATCACCAATGTAAGGAACATTCTTCTCACTGATCACCAATGTAAGGGACATTCTTCTCACTGATCACCAATGTAAGGAGAATTCTTCCCACTGATCACCAATGTAAGGAACATTCTTCCCACTGACCCCCAATGTAAGGAACATTCTTCCCACTGATCACCAATGTAAGGGACATTCTTCTCACTGATCACCAATGTAAGGGACATTCTTCCCACTGATCACCAATGTAAGGAACATTCTTCTTACTGATCACCAATGTAAGGAACATTCTTCCCACTGATCACCAATGTAAGGGACATTCTTCCCACTGATCACCAATGTAAGGAACATTCTTCTCACTGACCACCAATGTAAGGAACATTCTTCCCACTGATCACCAATGTAAGGGACATTCTTCCCACTGATCACCAATGTAAGGAACATTCTTCCCACTGATCTCCAATGTAAGGAACATTCTTCCCACTGATCACCAATGTAAGGAACATTCTTCTCACTGATCACCAATGTAAGGAGCATTCTTCTCACTGATCACCAATGTAAGGGACATTCTTCCCACTGATCACCAATGTAAGGAACATTCTTCTAACTGATCACCAATGTAAGGAACATTCTTCTCACTGATCACCAATGTAAGGAACATTCTTCCCACTGATCACCAATGTAAGGAACATTCTTCCCACTGATCACCAATGTAAGGAACATTCTTCTTACTGATCACCAATGTAAGGAACATTCTTCCCACTGATCACCAATGTAAGGGACATTCTTCCCACTGATCACCAATGTAAGGAACATTCTTCTCACTGACCACCAATGTAAGGAACATTCTTCCCACTGATCACCAATGTAAGGAACATTCTTCCCACTGATCACCAATGTAAGGAGAATTCTTCCCACAGATCACCAATGTAAGGGACATTCTTCTCACTGATCACCAATGTAAGGAACATTCTTCCCACTGATCACCAATGTAAGGAACATTCTTCCCACTGATCACCAATGTAAGGAGAATTCTTCCCACTAATCACCAATGTAAGGAACATTCTTCTCACTGACCACCAATGTAAGGAACATTCTTCCCACTGATCACCAATGTAAGGAACATTCTTCCCACTGATCACCAATGTAAGGAACATTCTTCTTATTGATCACCAATGTAAGGAACATTCTTCCCACTGATCACCAATGTAAGGGACATTCTTCCCACTGATCACCAATGTAAGGAACATTCTTCTCACTGACCACCAATGTAAGGAACATTCTTCCCACTGATCACCAATGTAAGGAACATTCTTCTCACTGACCACCAATGTAAGGAACATTCTTCCCACTGATCACCAATGTAAGGGACATTCTTCCCACTGATCACCAATGTAAGGAACATTCTTCCCACTGATCTCCAATGTAAGGAACATTCTTCCCACTGATCACCAATGTAAGGAACATTCTTCTCACTGATCACCAATGTAAGGAGCATTCTTCTCACTGATCACCAATGTAAGGGACATTCTTCCCACTGATCACCAATGTAAGGAACATTCTTCTAACTGATCACCAATGTAAGGAACATTCTTCTCACTGATCACCAATGTAAGGAGCATTCTTCCCACTGATCACCAATGTAAGGAACATTCTTCTCACTGATCACCAATGTAAGGAACATTCTTCCCACTGATCACCAATGTAAGGAACATTCTTCTCACTGATCACCAATGTAAGGGACATTCTTCCCACTGATCACCAATGTAAGGAACATTCTTCCCACTGATCACCAATGTAAGGAACATTCTTCCCACTGATCACCAATGTAAGGAGAATTCTTCCCACTAATCACCAATGTAAGGAACATTCTTCTCACTGACCACCAATGTAAGGAACATTCTTCCCACTGATCACCAATGTAAGGGACATTCTTCCCACTGATCACCAATGTAAGGAACATTCTTCCCACTGATCTCCAATGTAAGGAACATTCTTCTCACTGATCACCAATGTAAGGAGCATTCTTCTCACTGATCACCAATGTAAGGAACATTCTTCTCACTGATCACCAATGTAAGGAGCATTCTTCTCACTGATCACCAATGTAAGGAACATTCTTCCCACTGATCACCAATGTAAGGAACATTCTTCTCACTAATCACCAATGTAAGGAACATTCTTCCCACTGATCACCAATGTAAGGAACATTCTTCTCACTGATCACCAATGTAAGGAGCATTCTTCTCACTGATCACCAATGTAAGGAACATTCTTCCCACTGATCACCAATGTAAGGAACATTCTTCTCACTAATCACCAATGTAAGGGACATTCTTCCCACTGATCACCAATGTAAGGAACATTCTTCTCACTGATCACCAATGTAAGGAGAATTCTTCCCACTAATCACCAATGTAAGGAACATTCTTCTCACTGACCACCAATGTAAGGAACATTCTTCCCACTGATCACCAATGTAAGGGACATTCTTCCCACTGATCACCAATGTAAGGAACATTCTTCCCACTGATCTCCAATGTAAGGAACATTCTTCCCACTGATCACCAATGTAAGGAACATTCTTCTCACTGATCACCAATGTAAGGAGCATTCTTCTCACTGATCACCAATGTAAGGGACATTCTTCCCACTGATCACCAATGTAAGGAACATTCTTCTCACTGATCACCAATGTAAGGAACATTCTTCTCACTGATCACCAATGTAAGGGACATTCTTCCCACTGATCACCAATGTAAGGAACATTCTTCTCACTGATCACCAATGTAAGGAACATTCTTCTCACTGATCACCAATGTAAGGAGAATTCTTCCCACTAATCACCAATGTAAGGAACATTCTTCTCACTGACCACCAATGTAAGGAACATTCTTCCCACTGATCACCAATGTAAGGGACATTCTTCCCACTGATCACCAATGTAAGGAACATTCTTCCCACTGATCTCCAATGTAAGGAACATTCTTCCCACTGATCACCAATGTAAGGAACATTCTTCTCACTGATCACCAATGTAAGGAGCATTCTTCTCACTGATCACCAATGTAAGGGACATTCTTCCCACTGATCACCAATGTAAGGAACATTCTTCTCACTGATCACCAATGTAAGGAACATTCTTCCCACTGATCTCCAATGTAAGGAACATTCTTCCCACTGATCACCAATGTAAGGGACATTCTTCTAACTGATCACCAATGTAAGGAACATTCTTCCCACTGATCACCAATGTAAGGAGAATTCTTCCCACTGATCACCAATGTAAGGAACATTCTTCCCACTGATCACCAATGTAAGGAACATTCTTCTTACTGATCACCAATGTAAGGAACATTCTTCCCACTGATCACCAATGTAAGGAACATTCTTCTTACTGATCACCAATGTAAGGAACATTCTTCTTACTGATCACCAATGTAAGGAACATTCTTCCCACTGATCACCAATGTAAGGAACATTCTTCTTACTGATCACCAATGTAAGGGACATTCTTCTCACTGATCACCAATGTAAGGGACATTCTTCCCACTGATCACCAATGTAAGGAGCATTCTTCCCACTGACCACCAATGTAAGGAACATTCTTCTCACTAATCACCAATGTAAGGAACATTCTTCCCACTGATCACCAATGTAAGGAACATTCTTCTTACTGATCACCAATGTAAGGAACATTCTTCCCACTGATCACCAATGTAAGGAACATTCTTCCCACTGATCACCAATGTAAGGAACATTCTTTTTACTGATCACCAATGTAAGGAACATTCTTCTTACTGATCACCAATGTAAGGAACATTCTTCCCACTGATCACCAATGTAAGAAACATTCTTCTTACTGATCACCAATGTAAGGGACATTCTTCTCACTGATCACCAATGTAAGGGACATTCTTCTCACTGATCACCAATGTAAGGAGCATTCTTCCCACTGATCACCAATGTAAGGAACATTCTTCCCACTGATCATCAATGTAAGGAACATTCTTCTCACTGATCACCAATGTAAGGAACATTCTTCTCACTGATCACCAATGTAAGGGACATTCTTCTCACTGATCACCAATGTAAGGGACATTCTTCCCACTGATCACCAATGTAAGGAGCATTCTTCCCACTGACCACCAATGTAAGGAACATTCTTCTCACTAATCACCAATGTAAGGAACATTCTTCCCACTGATCACCAATGTAAGGAACATTCTTCTTACTGATCACCAATGTAAGGAACATTCTTCCCACTGATCACCAATGTAAGGAACATTCTTTTTACTGATCACCAATGTAAGGAACATTCTTCTTACTGATCACCAATGTAAGGAACATTCTTCCCACTGATCACCAATGTAAGGAACATTCTTCTTACTGATCACCAATGTAAGGGACATTCTTCTCACTGATCACCAATGTAAGGAGCATTCTTCCCACTGATCACCAATGTAAGGAACATTCTTCTCACTGATCACCAATGTAAGGAACATTCTTCTCACTGATCACCAATGTAAGGAACATTCTTCTCACTGATCACCAATGTAAGGAACATTCTTCTCACTGATCACCAATGTAAGGAACATTCTTCCCACTGATCACCAATGTAAGGAGCATTCTTCCCACTGATCACCAATGTAAGGAACATTCTTCTTACTGATCACCAATGTAAGGGACATTCTTCCCACTGATCACCAATGTAAGGAACATTCTTCTCACTGATCACCAATGTAAGGAACATTCTTCTCACTGATCACCAATGTAAGGGACATTCTTCCCACTGATCACCAATGTAAGGAACATTCTTCCCACTGATCACCAATGTAAGGAACATTCTTCCCACTTATCACCAATGTAAGGAGCATTCTTCTCACTGATCACCAATGTAAGGAACATTCTTCCCACTGATCACCAATGTAAGGAACATTCTTCCCACTGATCACCAATGTAAGGAACATTCTTCTCACTGATCACCAATGTAAGGAACATTCTTCCCACTGATCACCAATGTAAGGAGCATTCTTCCCACTGATCACCAATGTAAGGAACATTCTTCCCACTGATCACCAATGTAAGGGAAATTCTTCCCACTGATCACCAATGTAAGGAACATTCTTCCCACTGATCACCAATGTAAGGAACATTCTTCCCACTGATCACCAATGTAAGGAGCATTCTTCCCACTGATCACCAATGTAAGGAACATTCTTCCCACTGATCACCAATGTAAGGGAAATTCTTCCCACTGATCACCAATGTAAGGAACATTCTTCCCACTGATCACCAATGTAAGGAACATTCTTCCCACTGATCACCAATGTAAGGAACATTCTTCCCACTGATCACCAATGTAAGGAACATTCTTCTTACTGATCACCAATGTAAGGAACATTCTTCTTACTGATCACCAATGTAAGGAACATTCTTCCCACTGATCATCAATGTAAGGAACATTCTTCCCACTGATCACCAATGTAAGGAACATTCTTCTCACTGATCACCAATGTAAGGAACATTCTTCTCACTGATCACCAATGTAAGGAACATTCTTCTCACTGATCACCAATGTAAGGAACATTCTTCTCACTGATCACCAATGTAAGGAACATTCTTCCCACTGATCACCAATGTAAGGAGCATTCTTCCCACTGATCACCAATGTAAGGAGCATTCTTCTTACTGATCACCAATGTAAGGAACATTCTTCCCACTGATCACCAATGTAAGGAACATTCTTCTCACTGATCACCAATGTAAGGAACATTCTTCCCACTGATCACCAATGTAAGGGACATTCTTCTCACTGATCACCAATGTAAGGAACATTCTTCCCACTGATCATCAATGTAAGGAGCATTCTTCTCACTGATCACCAATGTAAGGAACATTCTTCTCACTGATCACCAATGTAAGGAACATTCTTCCCACTGATCACCAATGTAAGGGACATTCTTCTCACTGACCACCAATGTAAGGAACATTCTTCTCACTGATCACCAATGTAAGGAACATTCTTCTCACTGATCACCAATGTAAGGAACATTCTTCTCACTGATCACCAATGTAAGGAACATTCTTCTTACTGATCACCAATGTAAGGGACATTCTTCCCACTGATCACCAATGTAAGGAACATTCTTCCCACTGATCACCAATGTAAGGAGCATTCTTCCCACTGATCACCAATGTAAGGGACATTCTTCTCACTGATCACCAATGTAAGGAGCATTCTTCTTACTGATCACCAATGTAAGGAACATTCTTCCCACTGATCACCAATGTAAGGAACATTCTTCCCACTGATCACCAATGTAAGGGACATTCTTCTCACTGATCACCAATGTAAGGAACATTCTTCCCACTGATCACCAATGTAAGGAACATTCTTCTCACTGATCACCAATGTAAGGAACATTCTTCTCACTGATCACCAATGTAAGGAACATTCTTCTTACTGATCACCAATGTAAGGAGCATTCTTCCCACTGATCACCAATGTAAGGAACATTCTTCTCACTGATCACCAATGTAAGGGACATTCTTCCCACTGATCACCAATGTAAGGAACATTCTTCTCAGTGATCACCAATGTAAGGGGCATTCTTATCACTGATCACCACATAGGCAGCTGAGGATATTGTAATTATTGGTTATTTCAAGGTTCTCTCATGTCAAAAAAGGATGACTCCCGTTTAATGCTGAGGATCCTAAACCTCATGAAAACAAGGTCCTGTACTGTGTAGAAGCATCTTCTCATGATATTTGGGATACGCAGTGTTCTTAGATCTCGCAAGAAGGACATTGATGTCCCCCTCTCTAGTGTTGGGGCTGGGGATAAGGTGAGTATATTTTTTTACTTTTTTCCCCACAGGTGCTTTTATTTTTTAGCTGGAAAAATAGAGGAGGGAAGCACTCACATTGCCACATCCGTAAATTTAGAGGGGAAACAAGAACGGTGCTCAAAGAGTCACCATTAGGCCGGACTTTAGAGGCATGGAACTCAATGGAGAGGTAGAAAAAAAAATGTAATAAAAAAAGTACATGATATAGTCAACAATGCTCAAAATGTATAAAAATCATATAAAATGATACAATTTGTACAGTGAGCCCTTGTGCATCAACGTGTTTCACCCTTAGGCTTCTTCAGGATACAGTCAAGGTTCAGAGAAGTAACAAAAAGAGAACGAGTCTTATAGTGGACTTGGCCTCGTCTGCAAATATCCAGTGGTCAGAGCGTTTCAAGCCAAAAATATCCAATATATGGAGAATTCCAAAGGACTGCAGAGATTAAATGATCAGCAAACGGCCAGGCTGTCTCCCAAGGCCAAACCCATTCATCTGATCACGGATATCTTTCCCTAATGGGTATAGTGTCCAGTTTTGCTATACAATACCCCATCAGCATTTAGGAGCTCCGTGTTGGTTGCTCTCCTTTCTATCTTGGATCTTTTTAATATGGTCCTTTGCTTGATGTTATATGAGACATCCACATGCCCCTGCTCAGCAATCTTCTAATCTCAGGAAACCTACAGCGGGTAACACACTGCTAAGAGCAGACTCAGCACACCCCAGTCACACTATAAGAGGGGTGCCTTATGGGCAATTCCTCAGGCTCAAACGCCTTTGTAGTGAGCCTGGCAATTTTGATGAGGAGGCCGATAAAATGGCTAAGCGATTCGAATGCAGAGGATACTCCACCAAAATTGTTGGCAAAGCCCTTTCTGCTGCCAATGCAGTACAAAGGGACAGTTTGTTAATAGACACTGGTCCCCACAGGAATACCAAGATTACACAGGAAGTTTACAAAAATATACCAGTCTTTTCTACTCCTTACAGTAGTGAATTCACTAAAATCAGAAACACTGTCACCAAATATCTGCCCATATTGCTCAATGATCCTATCTACAATGAGATATTGTCTAAAGGTATAAAAACAATATCCCGACGAGCACCCACTTTGGGAAGCTTTTTTTCACCTAGCTTATTTTCCAGCAAAGCCATAAATAAAAATTGGTTGACATTTAAAGGAACATTCAAATGTGGCATTAAAAGCTGTGACTATTGCAGGTATATTAAGAAAGGTGATAAGATTTTGTCTTGTACGAACGGAAAAACATTTAATATTACACAGTTCATCAATTGTAATACCAAATATGTAGTCTATGTTATCACATGTGAACTCTGTAATATACAATATGTCGGGCGCACGATACGCCGACTTAGAGATCGCTTGAGAGATCACCTATATGATATTGAGATAAACAAAAAAACCAATGTGGCCCAACATTGGAATACTGTACATCTAAAAGATACTTCTCATCTTCGTTTGCAAGGTATAGAATATATAAAGGTTCCCATTAGAGGAGGAGACAAATTCCGGATGCTATGCAAACGCGAAGTATTTTGGATTTTCTTTTTACACACGAGAATACCACTAGGTTTGAATTTTGAGTGGGATGTATCCCATTTTTATGAATAACCACTGGATTAATAACATAATAATCAATAATTTTATAATAATAATTTTGTTGGTCCATTAACGAGTACAGTGTTCTATTCTTTATATTCCCACGAAGAAGCCGCATTAGATAGGAGGGCACTCTTTTAAACACGACCAGCTATATAATAAAATCTCTAATAATAAAATCTTTAATATTATTTTCCCCATCTTACACATTCTGCAATATGAGCTATGCAATATGATCTCTGCTTACCCTTCATCATTTACATAGTGTAAGGTTTCCCTTCTTTTTTGATGTGTTTCCGCCCTCTACTTATGACGGAGATCCAGCTACCTATACAGATTAACGTTATTTAATGTGTAGTGTCTTACGGTTATATTATGGTCTTGAAGATTTAACAAACATACCAGGTATCATATTCGTCTAGCTATATGCATGACACGGTTGTCTAACCGATTGTCAACTATCCTTTATTTCTGTACATTTCCATTTTTACCATCTTTATCATTTTCTTCTATTTTCCATTTTGCTTTCATTTAGTTCCATACATATTTATATGTCCTTGCCAGAAATTGTGTCCCATTAAAGCCGATTATTGCTTTTAAGGTCCATTATATTTTTGATTTTTTTATATCTTATATTTTACTAATTGTATCATTATCGCAGTTTATCTGCCTCATATGGCATCAATTTAAAAGTTCTGCTTAAATTTTATAGCATCTCTTCTCTTTCCGTTTTGTCCATACATACAACATTTTACCAGTATTAACGGATTGCACATAGGTTCAGTCCGAGAATTCTCATTTTCACCTATGTATTTGGACATATTACTATATTATGAAGAGATACACATATTGCACATTGTCACACATTCGTTTGCATAAAGATGCTACGACCTAAACGGCCATAAGATCTTTATTGAATGCACATACATGGCCACAATCATGCCCGATAAGGTTATAGAACCGACCAGATGAAATTTTTTAATTTTTTTAATTTTTGTGTACATTTGTATACGTTTACAATACTCCTCTGCTTTTTCGGCATTGGATGCAGTTTACTAAGCTTAATAATAATAATGTCCGCATTATTATCTTTAATACATAGTTGGAAATTACTTTGGGATTGGAAGCCAGCCTTTGCTAATTGGGTGTATGCCATTCATTTACTTATGCACCACTGCATTTGCTTACGATCTTTTCACTAATTGCCCGTTTGTGTCCTAATTGTGTCATCCATATAATTTATATTTTTACTTTTTCATATTATATACACGAAAAACACTTCACTCTGTCTTATAATAATCTATTATTTTATTTATATCATTCAACACCCAAGCAAGACATCTTTTCACTTTTAAAAAAATTTTTTTACTCTTTTCTTCACTTTATAATTTAATGTATTTTGTTTTATGACACAAAAAGAATTTGAGAAGAGGAAGAAAAGTTTTTTATTTTTCATTTTCAATTGTTATATAATTAGGTGATTTATTCATATGTGCATATTTGTGTGATATATACACATGTATTCTATAAGTCATATAGATATAAGTACACCAAGAGTCACATTTAATTATGGTTTTCAATGAATTTGCGTATGTGTGATATTTGTATATTCTTGTTCACATGATGTTCCCTAAACGGCACTGATAGCATACACCTGTCAGTCCACTAATTAATTAATTGAGGTTTAATTACCTAATCACTTTTTCAATTGTTTTGCTTTTGTTTCAATACCATTTGGGAACATATATTAGAGGTGCATTTAAAATTGTTCAATAGCTATGATTAAGCACTGAGTCACAGTGCGAAACGCGTCAGCTCCTGTTTGCTGCTTTCCATGCTGTGATATGTTTTTCACATTTTTGTTTTAATAAACAACCATTTTTGGAGTGCGGCTGTCCAAGCATTTTTTCCTGTTTTCTGCAATCTTCTAATCTCGGTGTGATTAGAATTAGCCGTTTGCTGATCATTTCTCTGCAGTCCTTTGGAATTCTCCATATATTGGATATTTTTGGCTTGAAACGCTCTGACCACTGGATATTTGCAGACAAGGCCAAGTCCACTATAAGACAGCGAGACTCGTTCTCTCGTTTTGATACTTCTCTAAACCTTGACTGTATCCTGAAGAAGCCTAACGGTGAAACGCGTTGATGCACAAGGGCTCACTGTACAAATTGTATAATTTTATATGATTTTTATCAATTTTGAACATTGTTGACTATATCATGTACTTTTTTTTCAATAAAATTGTTATTTTTTCGACCTCTCCATTGTTTTCCATACCTCTAAAGTCCAGCTTAATGGTGACTCTTTAAGCACAGTTCTTCTTGTTTCCACTCTTTATTTTTTAGCTTTAATGCTACAATTTAAGATGGAGGGTTGAGACACTAGAGCAGACTTTCTCAGCCTTTCAACACAAAGGAACCCTTGAAATAACTTTCCGGTCTCAGGCAACCCCTGCTAAAAATGACTATATCTACACATCGGGATACATCATTGTGATGGTCAGTGTGAAGAATGCTCCTTACACTTGTGGTCATTGGAAAGAATTGTTCCCTTACAGATAGCTAACTAGGTCAATGATGTCAGTGGGAACTTATTTGAGGGGCCAAAATTGCTTATTGCTCAAGGGCCCTCTAGCGACCTCTGGAGGAACCCTGGTTGAGAAACCCGGCGCTAGAGGGTCAACTTTGATTTGACTTGTCTATATTTCAGAATCTGATTATTTTTGCACATGGTTTTCTCTGAAGGTAACTCCTACTTATAGATTTCACCACCAAATGCTTAGTTTAAATTGCCCAGGCTTCTGTGTCTAGGTATATACCCTCAGACTCTTCACTTTGCCAACAAGTATTTTCTCTTTCCCTGGCCACTGCTTTAAGTACATGTTCCCAGGTCTTACCCCCATGCTGCTGCCTTTTATCCAAAACGCAGTTCCCTATGCTATGCAGCTTCAAAGACCATCTTTTCTAAAAAGGTCAACAATCATGACAGCAACATGTCTATGCAAACCTATGATGTTCCCAGACTTTTCCCAAAAGACTTTTTCTACAACCTAGCTTCTGCTGCCAAATTTGCCATCCCTATCGACTTTATTTTTCCTTTTTTTTTTTTATAGTGTGTTTATATAACTTGGGCAAATTAAAGTACATACTAATGCCCAGACATGCTCTAGTATTCCCTAATGAAACCACATGCATTTGTGTTCATTATTTCCCTGGAGTTATTATTGGCACTGGCTGAAGATATTGGAAGCAGCAAAATCTGGACTTACAGTATCTGACAAAAGTAAGTACACCCCTCACATTTTTGCAAATCTTTTCATGTGACAACACTGAAGAAATGACACTTTGCTACAATGTAAAGTAGTGAGTGTACAGCTTGTATAACGGTGTAAATTTCCTCTCCCTTCAAAATAACTCAACACACAGCCATTAATGTCTAAACCACTGGCAGCAAAAGTGAGTACACCCCCAAGTGAAAATGTCCAAATTGGGCCCAAAGTGTCAATATTTTGTATGGCCACCATTATTTTCCAGCACTGCCTTAACCCTCTTGGGCATGGAGGTCACCAGAGCCTCACAGGTTGCCACCGGAGTCCTCTTCCCCTCCTCCATGACAACATCACGGAGCTGGTGGATGTTGGAGACCTTGCGCTCCTCCACCTTCCGTTTGAGGATGCCCCACAGATGATCAATAGGGTTTGGGTCTGGAGACATGATTGGCCAGTCCATCACCTTTACCCTCAGCTTCTTTAGCAAGGCAGTGGTGGTCTTGGAGGTGTGTTTGGGGTCGTTATCATGTTGGAATACTGCCCTGCAGCCCAGTCTCCGAAGGGAGGGGATCATGATCTACTTCAGTAAGTCACAGTACATGTTGGCATTCATGGTTCCCTCAATGATCTGTAGCCCCCCAGTGTCTGCAGCACTCATGCAGCCCCAGACCATAACACTCCCACCACCATGCTTGACTGTAGGCAAGACACACTTTTCCTGGTAAACCACTTTATGGTCTTGGCCACCGTGCTGCAGCTCAGTTTCAGGGTCTTGGCAATCTTCTTATAGCCCCGGCCATCTTTATGTAGAGCAACAATTCTTTTTTTCAGATCCTCAGAGAGTTCTTTGCCATGAGGTGCCATGTTGAACTTCCAGTGACCAGTATGAGAGAGTGAGAGCGATAACATCAAATTTATCACACCTGCTCCCCATTCACACCTGAGACCTTGTAACACTAACGAGTCACATGACACCGGGGAGGGAAAATGGCTAATTGGACCCAATTTGGACATTTTCACTTGGGGTGTACTCACTTTTGTTGCCAGCGGTTTAGACATTAATGGCTGTGTGTTGCGTTATTTTGAGGGGACAGAAAATTTACACCGTTATACAAGCTGTACACTCACTACTTTACATTGTAGCAAAGTGTCATTTCTTCAGTGTTGTCACATGAAAAGATACAAGAAAATATTTACACAAATGTGAGGGGTGTACTTACTTTTGTGAGATACTGTAGATGATTGAGTGGTTCATGTCTTCCTAGGAAGGAGGGTGTATCAGATGTAGGTAGAAGAGATGATGAAAGTAAGGAAGGATCCATCATATGCAATGAGAAGGAATGGATTCATCAGATGTAGGGATAATAGGATAAAGGAAGGATCCATCAGATGTAGAGAGAAGGAATGATGGGATAAAGGAAGGATCCATCAGATGTAGAGAGAAGGAATGATGGGATAAAGGAAGGATCCATCAGATGTAGAGAGAAGGAATGATGGGATAAAGGAAGGATCCATCAGATGCAGAGAGAAGGAATGATGGGATAAAGGAAGGATCCATCAGATGCAGAGAGAAGGAATGATGGGATAAAGGAAGGATCCATCAGATGTAGAGAGAAGGAATGATGGGATAAAGGAAGGATCCATCAGATGTAGAGAGAAGGATTGATGGGAAAAAGGAAGGATCCATCAGATGTAGAGAGAAGGATTGATGGGAAAAAGGAAGGATCCATCAGATGTAGAGAGAAGGAATGATGGGATAAAGGAAGGATCCATCAGATGTAGAGAGAAGGATTGATGGGAAAAAGGAAGGATCCATCAGATGTAGAGAGAAGGAATGATGGGATAAAGGAAGGATCCTTTAGATGTAGAGAGAAGGATTGATGGGATAAAGGAAGGATCCATCAGATGTAGAGAGAAGGAATGATGGGATAAAGGAAGGATCCATCAGATGTAGAGAGAAGGAATGATGGGATAAAGGAAGGATCCATCAGATGTAGAGAGAAGGAATGATGGGATAAAGGAAGGATCCATCAGATGTAGAGAGAAGGATTGATGGGATAAAGGAAGGATCCATCAGATGTAGAGAGAAGGATTGATGGGATAAAGGAAGGATCCATCAGATGTAGAGAGAAGGAATGATGGGATAAAGGAAGGATCCATCAGATGTAGAGAGAAGGAATGATGGGATAAAGGAAGGATCCATCAGATGTAGAGAGAAGGATTGATGGGAAAAAGGAAGGATCCATCAGATGTAGAGAGAAGGAATGATGGGATAAAGGAAGGATCCATCAGATGTAGAGAGAAGGAATGATGGGATAAAGGAAGGATCCATCAGATGTAGAGAGAAGGAATGATGGGATAAAGGAAGGATCCATCAGATGTAGAGAGAAGGATTGATGGGAAAAAGGAAGGATCCATCAGATGTAGAGAGAAGGATTGATGGGATAAAGGAAGGATCCATCAGATGTAGAGAGAAGGATTGATGGGAAAAAGGAAGGATCCATCAGATGTAGAGAGAAGGATTGATGGGATAAAGGAAGGATCCATCAGATGTAGAGAGAAGGAATGATGGGATAAAGGAAGGATCCATCAGATGTAGAGAGAAGGAATGATGGGATAAAGGAAGGATCCATCAGATGTAGAGAGAAGGAGAGATGGGATAAAGGAAGGATCCATCAGATGTAGAGAGAAGGATTGATGGGATAAAGGAAGGATCCATCAGATGTAGAGAGAAGGATTGATGGGAAAAAGGAAGGATCCATCAGATGTAGAGAGAAGGATTGATGGGATAAAGGAAGGATCCATCAGATGTAGAGAGAAGGAATGATGGGATAAAGGAAGGATCCATCAGATGTAGAGAGAAGGAATGATGGGATAAAGGAAGGATCCATCAGATGTAGAGAGAAGGAATGATGGGATAAAGGAAGGATCCATCAGATATAGAGAGAAGGATTGATGGGAAAAAGGAAGGATCCATCAGATGTAGAGAGAAGGAATGATGGGATAAAGGAAGGATCCATCAGATGTAGAGAGAAGGATTGATGGGATAAAGGAAGGATCCATCAGATGTAGAGAGAAGGAATGATGGGATAAAGGAAGGATCCATCAGATGTAGAGAGAAGGATTTATGGGATAAAGGAAGGATCCATCAGATGTAGAGAGAATGATTGATGGGATAAAGGAAGGATCCATCAGATGTAGAGAGAAGGAATGATGGGATAAAGGAAGGATCCATCAGATGTAGAGAGAAGGAATGATGGGGTAAAGGAAGGATCCATCAGATGTAGAGAGAAGGAATGATGGGATAAAGGAAGGATCCATCAGATGTAGAGAGAAGGATTGATGGGATAAAGGAAGGATCCATCAGATGTAGAGAGAAGGAATGATGGGATAAAGGAAGGATCCATCAGATGTAGAGAGAAGGAATGATGGGATAAAGGAAGGATCCATCAGATGTAGAGAGAAGGAATGATGGGATAAAGGAAGGATCCATCAGATGTAGAGAGAAGGATTGATGGGAAAAAGGAAGGATCCATCAGATGTAGAGAGAATGATTGATGGGATAAAAGAAGGATCCATCAGATGTAGAGAGAAGGAATGATGGGATAAAGGAAGGATCCATCAGATGTAGAGAGAAGGAATGATGGGATAAAGGAAGGATCCATCAGATGTAGAGAGAAGGAATGATGGGATAAAGGAAGGATCCATCAGATGTAGAGAGAAGGATTGATGGGATAAAGGAAGGATCCATCAGATGTAGAGAGAAGGAATGATGGGATAAAGGAAGGATCCATCAGATGTAGAGAGAAGGATTTATGGGATAAAGGAAGGATCCATCAGATGTAGAGAGAAGGAATGATGGGATAAAGGAAGGATCCATCAGATGTAGAGAGAAGGATTGATGGGATAAAGGAAGGATCCACCAGATGTAGGTAGAAGGAATGATGGGTTAAAGGAAGGACCCATGAGATGTAAAGAGAAGGATTGATGGGGAAAAAAGAAGTATTCATCAGATGTAGAGAGAAGGAATGATGGGATAAAGGAAGGATCCATCAGATGTAGAGAGAAGGATTGATGGGATAAAGGAAGGATCCATGAGATGTAGAGAGAAGGAATGATGGGATAAAGGAAGGATCCATCAGATGTAGAGAAAAGGATTGATGGGATAAAGGAAGGATCCATTAGATGTAGAGAGAAGGATTGATGGGATAAAGGAAGGATCCATCAGATGTAAAGAGAAGGATTGATGGGATAAAGGAAGGATCCATCAGATGTAGAGAGAAGGAATGATGGGATAAAGGAAGGATCCATCAGATGTAGAGAGAAGGATTGATGGGATAAAGGAAGGATCCATCAGATGTAGAGAGAAGGAATGATGGGATAAAGGAAGGATCCATCAGATGTAGAGAGAAGGAATGATGGGATAAAGGAAGGATCCATCAGATGTAGAGAGAAGGAATGATGGGATAAAGGAAGGATCCATCAGATGTAGAGAGAAGGATTTATGGGATAAAGGAAGGATCCATCAGATGTAGAGAGAATGATTGATGGGATAAAGGAAGGATCCATCAGATGTAGAGAGAAGGAATGATGGGATAAAGGAAGGATCCATCAGATGTAGAGAGAAGGAATGATGGGATAAAGGAAGGATCCATCAGATGTAGAGAGAAGGAATGATGGGATAAAGGAAGGATCCATCAAATGTAGAGAGAAGGATTGATGGGATAAAGGAAGGATCCATCAGATGTAGAGAGAAGGAATGATGGGATAAAGGAAGGATCCATCAGATGTAGAGAGAAGGATTTATGGGATAAAGGAAGGATCCATCAGATGTAGAGAGAAGGATTGATGGGATAAAGGAAGGATCCATCAGATGTAGAGAGAAGGAATGATGGGATAAAGGAAGGATCCATCAGATGTAGAGAGAAGGAATGATGGGATAAAGGAAGGATCCATCAGATGTAGAGAGAAGGAATGATGGGATAAAGGAAGGATCCATCAGATGTAGAGAGAAGGATTGATGGGAAAAAGGAAGGATCCATCAGATGTAGAGAGAATGATTGATGGGATAAAAGAAGGATCCATCAGATGTAGAGAGAAGGAATGATGGGATAAAGGAAGGATCCATCAGATGTAGAGAGAAGGAATGATGGGATAAAGGAAGGATCCATCAGATGTAGAGAGAAGGAATGATGGGATAAAGGAAGGATCCATCAGATGTAGAGAGAAGGATTTATGGGATAAAGGAAGGATCCATCAGATGTAGAGAGAAGGATTGATGGGATAAAGGAAGGATCCATCAGATGTAGAGAGAAGGAATGATGGGATAAAGGAAGTATCCATCAGATGTAGAGAGAAGGATTGATGGGATAAAGGAAGGATCCACCAGATGTAGGTAGAAGGAATGATGGGTTAAAGGAAGGATCCATCAGATGTAAAGAGAAGGATTGATGGGGAAAAAGGAAGTATTCATCAGATGTAGAGAGAAGGAATGATGGGATAAAGGAAGGATCCATCAGATGTAGAGAGAAGGATTGATGGGATAAAGGAAGGATCCATGAGATGTAGAGAGAAGGAATGATGGGATAAAGGAAGGATCCATCAGATGTAGAGAGAAGGATTGATGGGATAAAGGAAGGATCCACCAGATGTAGGTAGAAGGAATGATGGGTTAAAGGAAGGATCCATCAGATGTAAAGAGAAGGATTGATGGGGAAAAAGGAAGTATTCATCAGATGTAGAGAGAAGGAATGATGGGATAAAGGAAGGATCCATGAGATGTAGAGAGAAGGATTGATGGGATAAAGGAAGGATCCATGAGATGTAGAGAGAAGGAATGATGGGATAAAGGAAGGATCCATCAGATGTAGAGAGAAGGATTGATGGGATAAAGGAAGGATCCATTAGATGTAGAGAGAAGGATTGATGGGATAAAGGAAGGATCCATCAGATGTAGAGAGAAGGATTGATGGGATAAAGGAAGGATCCATCAGATGTAGAGAGAAGGAATGATGGGATAAAGGAAGGATCCATCAGATGTAGAGAGAAGGATTGATGGGATAAAGGAAGGATCCATCAGATGTAGAGAGAAGGAATGATGGGATAAAGGAAGGATCCATCAGATGTAGAGAGAAGGAATGATGGGATAAAGGAAGGATCCATCAGATGTAGAGAGAAGGATTGATGGGATAAAGGAAGGATCCATCAGATGTAGAGAGAAGGATTGATGGGATAAAGGAAGGATCCATCAGATGTAGAGAGAAGGAATGATGGGATAAAGGAAGGATCCATCAGATGTAGAGAGAAGGAATGATGGGATAAAGGAAGGATCCATCAGATGTAGAGAGAAGGAATGATGGGATAAAGGAAGGATCCATCAGATGTAGAGAGAAGGAATGATGGGATAAAGGAAGGATCCATCAGATGTAGAGAGAAGGATTGATGGGATAAAGGAAGGATCCATCAGATGTAGAGAGAAGGATTGATGGGATAAAGGAAGGATCCATCAGATGTAGAGAGAAGGAATGATGGGATAAAGGAAGGATCCATCAGATGTAGAGAGAAGGATTGATGGGATAAAGGAAGGATCCATCAGATGTAGAGAGAAGGATTGATGGGATAAAGGAAGGATCCATCAGATGTAGAGAGAAGGAATGATGGGATAAAGGAAGGATCCATCAGATGTAGAGAGAAGGATTGATGGGATAAAGGAAGGATCCATCAGATGTAGAGAGAAGGAATGATGGGATAAAGGAAGGATCCATCAGATGTAGAGAGAAGGAATGATGGGATAAAGGAAGGATCCATCAGATGTAGGTAGAAGGAATGATGGAACGAAGGAAGGATCCATCATATGCAGGAAGAAGGAATGACTAACTAAAGGCAGGATTCATCAGATGCAGGTATAATGGGATAAAGAAAGGATCCATCAGGTGTAAAGAGAAGGATTGGAGGGATACAAGAAGGGTGTAAGGAGTATAGGGGATGGTTGCTACTAGTTACTAACATCCACCATGTTCTCCCCGCTGCCAGACTTCCATACATCACTCTTCCAAGGACAATGAACCTTTGCTTTTGTTTTGTTTTTGTTTATTCGGCGGATATAACTTGGTTGGGGAAAGGCTATGGGATGCCCATAGAACAGATCACTTTGCCATCGTTATTAAAGATTTGTTGAACATTTGTACTTTAAGTAAATGATGGAATCTAACATTTACAGTCTCTCCCCTGCACCAACTCCTGCAGACTGTTACTCGTCCTCTGCACCAACTCCTGCAGACCGTTACTCCTCCTCCTGCACCAACTCCTGCAGACCGTTACTCCTCCTCCTGCACCAACTCCTGCAGACCGTTACTCGTCCTCTGCATCAACTCCTGCAGACCGTTACTCCTCCTCCTGCACCAACTCCTGCAGACCGTTACTCGTCCTCTGCACCAACTCCTGCAGACCGTTACTCGTCCTCTGCACCAACTCCTGCAGACCGTTACTCGTCCTCTGCACCAACTCCTGCAGACCGTTACTCCTCCTCCTGCACCAACTCCTGCAGACCGTTACTCCTCCTCCTGCACCAACTCCTGCAGACCGTTACTCGTCCTCTGCACCAACTCCTGCAGACCGTTACTCGTCCTCTGCACCAACTCCTGCAGACCGTTACTCGTCCTCTGCACCAACTCCTGCAGACCGTTACTCCTCCTCTGCACCAACACCTGCAGACCGTTACTCCTCCTCTGCACCAACACCTGCAGACCGTTACTCCTCCTCTGCACCAACACCTGCAGACCGATACTCGTCCTCTGCACCAACACCTGCAGACCGTTACTCGTCCTCTGCACCAACTCCTGCATACCGTTACTCGTCCTCTGCACCAACTCCTGAAGACCGTTACTCCTCCTCTGCACCAACTCCTGCATACCGTTACTCGTCCTCTGCACCAACTCCTGCAGACCGTTACTCCTCCTCTGCACCAACACCTGCAGACCGTTGCTCGTCCTCCTGCACCAACTCCTGCAGACCGTTACTCGTCCTCTGCACCAACTCCTGCAGACCGTTACTCCTCCTCTGCACCAACACCTGCAGACCGTTACTCCTCCTCTGCACCAACACCTGCAGACCGTTACTCCTCCTCTGCACCAACACCTGCAGACCGTTACTCCTCCTCTGCACCAACACCTGCAGACCGTTACTCGTCCTCTGCACCAACTCCTGCAGACCGTTACTCGTCCTCTGCACCAACTCCTGCAGACCGTTACTCCTCCTCTGCACCAACACCTGCAGACCGTTACTCCTCCTCTGCACCAACACCTGCAGACCGTTACTCCTCCTCTGCACCAACACCTGCAGACCGTTACTCGTCCTCTGCACCAACTCCTGCAGACCGTTACTCGTCCTCTGCACCAACTCCTGCAGACCGTTACTCGTCCTCTGCACCAACTCCTGCAGACCGTTACTCGTCCTCTGCACCAACTCCTGCAGACCGTTACTCCTCCTCTGCACCAACTCCTGCAGACCGTTACTCCTCCTCTGCACCAACTCCTGCAGACCGTTACTCCTCCTCTGCACCAACTCCTGCAGACCGTTACTCCTCCTCTGCACCAACTCCTGCAGACAGTTACTCCTCCTCTGCACCAACTCCTGCAGACCATTACTCGTCCTCTGCACCAACTCCTGCAGACCGTTACTCGTCCTCTGCACCAACTCCTGCAGACCGTTACTCGTCCTCTGCACCAACTCCTGCAGACCGTTACTCGTCCTCTGCACCAACTCCTGCAGACCGTTACTCGTCCTCTGCACCAACTCCTGCAGACCGTTACTCGTCCTCTGCACCAACTCCTGCAGACCGTTACTCCTCCTCTGCACCAACTCCTGCATACCATTACTCCTCCTCTGCACCAACTCCTGCAGACTGTTACTCCTCCTCTGCACCAACACCTGCAGACCGTTACTCGTCCTCTGCACCAACTCCTGCAGACCGTTACTCGTCCTCTGCACCAACTCCTGCAGACCGTTACTCGTCCTCTGCACCAACTCCTGCAGACCGTTACTCGTCCTCTGCACCAACTCCTGCAGACCGTTACTCGTCCTCTGCACCAACTCCTGCAGACCGTTACTCGTCCTCTGCACCAACTCCTGCAGACCGTTACTCGTCCTCTGCACCAACTCCTGCAGACCGTTACTCGTCCTCTGCACCAACTCCTGCAGACCGTTACTCGTCCTCTGCACCAACTCCTGCAGACCGTTACTCGTCCTCTGCACCAACTCCTGCAAACCGTTACTCCTCCTCTGCACCAACTCCTGCAGACCGTTACTCCTCCTCTGCACCAACTCCTGCAGACCGTTACTCCTCCTCTGCACCAACACCTGCAGACCTTTACTCGTCCTCTGCACCAACTCCTGCAGACCGTTACTCCTCCTCTGCACCAACTCCTGCAGACCGTTACTCGTCCTCTGCACCAACTCCTGCAGACCGTTACTCGTCCTCTGCACCAACTCCTGCAGACCGTTACTCGTCCTCTGCACCAACTCCTGCAGACCGTTACTCGTCCTCTTCACCAACTCCTGCAAACTGTTACTCCTCCTCTGCACCAACTCCTGCAGACCGTTACTCCTCCTCTGCACCAACTCCTGCAGACCGTTACTCCTCCTCTGCACCAACACCTGCAGACCTTTACTCGTCCTCTGCACCAACTCCTGCAGACCGTTACTCCTCCTCTGCACCAACTCCTGCAGACCGTTACTCGTCCTCTGCACCAACTCCTGCAGACCGTTACTCGTCCTCTGCACCAACTCCTGCAGACCGTTACTCGTCCTCTGCACCAACTCCTGCAGACCGTTACTCGTCCTCTGCACCAACTCCTGCAGACTGTTACTCGTCCTCTGCACCAACTCCTGCAGACCGTTACTCGTCCTCTGCACCAACTCCTGCAGACCGTTACTCCTCCTCTGCACCAACTCCTGCAGACCATTACTCGTCCTCTGCACCAACTCCTGCAGACCGTTACTCGTCCTCTGCACCAACTCCTGCAGACCGTTACTCGTCCTCTGCACCAACTCCTGCAGACCGTTACTCGTCCTCTGCACCAACTCCTGCAGACCGTTACTCGTCCTCTGCACCAACTCCTGCAGACCGTTACTCCTCCTCTGCACCAACTCCTGCATACCGTTACTCCTCCTCTGCACCAACTCCTGCAGACTGTTACTCCTCCTCTGCACCAACACCTGCAGACCGTTACTCGTCCTCTGCACCAACTCCTGCAGACCGTTACTCGTCCTCTGCACCAACTCCTGCAGACCGTTACTCGTCCTCTGCACCAACTCTTGCAGACCGTTACTCGTCCTCTGCACCAACTCCTGCAGACCGTTACTCATCCTCTGCACCAACTCCTGCAGACCGTTACTCGTCCTCTGCACCAACTCCTGCAGACCGTTACTCGTCCTCTGCACCAACTCCTGCAGACCGTTACTCGTCCTCTGCACCAACTCCTGCAGACCGTTACTCGTCCTCTGCACCAACTCCTGCAGACCGTTACTCGTCCTCTGCACCAACTCCTGCAAACTGTTACTCCTCCTCTGCACCAACACCTGCAGACCGTTACTCCTCCTCTGCACCAACACCTGCAGACCGTTACTCCTCCTCTGCACCAACACCTGCAGACCGTTACTCGTCCTCTGCACCAACACCTGCAGACCGTTACTCCTCCTCTGCACCAACACCTGCAGACCGTTACTCGTCCTCTGCACCAACTCCTGCAGACCGTTACTCGTCCTCTGCACCAACTCCTGTAAACCGTTACTCGTCCTCTGCACCAACGTACACACCCACGTTTTTAATGCCATTTTTTAAGCCAACGTTTTTCTCGTCGTTTTTTTTCTTGTTTCCTCTCAAGCCTGACTTGCGTACACACGATCATTAAAAAAACCGCTCGAGCAAAGCGCGGTGACGTACAACACGTACGACGGCACTATAAAGGGGAAGTTCCGTTCGAATGGCGCCACCCTTCATGTTAGTAAACTTTATTGAGCGGCGATTCACGCTTTTCAGCCTCGTGCTTTTCAGTCCGTTACAGCGTGACGAATGTGCTATCTCCATTACGAACGCTAGTTTTACCAGAACGAGCGCTTCCGTCTCGTACTTGATTCTGAGCATGCGCGTTTTTTTTCCCCTCGTAAAAGCATACACACTATCGTTTTTCACGTCGTTAAAAAATACAACATGAAAAACGACGTGAAAAAAATAGAGCATGTTCGAAATTTTTAATGGCCGTTTTTCACGCCGTTAAAAATGCTCTGGGGCATACACCCGATCGGTTTTAATGGGCATTTTTAACGGCATGAAAAACGATCGTGTGTATGCGGCATAAGGCCCGTTTCACACTAGTGCGACTTCAAAGTCGTGCGATTTTACCGCGATTCGCAGCCGTGATTTTAGGGAATGCCTATGCATCAAAATCGGACCAAATTAGTGCAGGGACTACTTAGAAGTCGGAATGACTTGAAGTCGTACCAATATGAATGGTTGTCATTGGAAATCATGGGGAACGACTTGTCATGCTACTTCGCCATCACAAATCGCGGGACAAGTCCTATAAGTGTGAAAGGGGCCTAAAGAACATTTGGTTTTTTTTCCCAAGTCGCACCGAGCGAATGTACATGTAGATTTTCTGGATAAAAATTTCTGCACGTTTTTTTTAAATAAATAGATCCCTTATTTTATTTATTTTTTGGTATGAATGTGTGGAAGCGGGGGAAGGGCTTTACATCAGATGAAGCCACCTGGGGATGGAGGAAGCCCTGGCTACTTACACTTGTAATGGAAAATTAACTACAGAGCTCCGAGCATCTGGCAAAGTCCAAACTTTTGGTTTTGTAATGGAAAACACAATCAGCGGACGGCTAAGATTAAAGCATGCCCCCCCCCCATCCTCCACCCCCCCCCCCCCCCCCCCCCCATCGCCCCCCTACTAACCCAATGCAGCGCACAGCATAGCCAGGAGCCACTCTGAAGATGCAAGTCCATAAAACCCACATCTGTGGACGAGGTCTGTTTATCTCAGACACGTGCAAAACCAAATGGTTCCAATTAGACCGGCGATGGAAAATGTGATTCAGAATTTCTAACGAGGGCCAAGTCCAGGAAAACTTTCTTTTCAGTTAATGAAACGCCATGAAAACCCGACCTGTGCCGTCCCTTTATCTACGGGGAAATCGGAGCGCAAAATGAACGAGAGATTCAGCAACATCTTTTTATACTTTACAAAACGTACAGCTAAAGACACGGGTGACGCGCATACAGAATCTGACAAAAGTAAGTACACCCCTCAGTCACATTGGTGTAAATCTTTTCATGTGACAACACTGAAGAAATGACACTTTGCTACAATGTAAAGTAGTGAGTGTACACAGGGGGGAGGAGTGTACACAGGGGGGAGGAGTGTACACAGGGGGGGAGGAGTGTACACAGGGGGAGGAGTGTACACAGGGGGAGGAGTGTACACAGGGGGGAGGAGTGTACACAGGGGGGAGGAGTGTACACAGGGGGGAGGAGTGTACACAGGGGAGGAGTGTACACAGGGGGAGGAGTGTACACAGGGGGGAGGAGTGTACACAGGGGGGAGGAGTGTACACAGGGGGGAGGAGTGTACACAGGGGGGAGGAGTGTACACAGGGGGAGGAGTGTACACAGGGGGGAGGAGTGTACACAGGGGGGAGGAGTGTACACAGGGGGAGGAGTGTACACAGGGGGGAGGAGTGTACACAGGGGGAGGAGTGTACACAGGGGGGAGGAGTGTACACAGGGGGGGAGGAGTGTACACAGGGGGGAGGAGTGTACACAGGGGGGAGGAGTGTACACAGGGGGAGGAGTGTACACAGGGGGAGGAGTGTACACAGGGGGAGGAGTGTATACAGGGGGGAGGAGTGTATACAGGGGGGAGGAGTGTACACAGGGGGGAGGAGTGTACACAGGGGGAGGAGTGTATACACGGGGAGGAGTGTACAGCTTGTATAACGGTGTAAATTTCCTCTCCCCTCAAAATAACTCAACACACAGCCAATAATGTCTAAACCGCTGGCAACAAAAGTGAGTTCACCCCTAAGTGAAAATGTCCAAATTGGGCCCAAAGTGGCAATATTTTGTGTGGCCGCCATTATTTTCCAGCACTGCCTGAACCCTCTTGGGCATGGAGGTCACCAGAGCTTCACATGTTGCCACTGGAGTTCTCTTCCCCTCCTCCATGATGACATCACGGAGCTGGTGGATGTTGGAGACCTTGCGCTCCTCCACCTTCCATTTCAGGATCCCCCACAGATGATCAATAGGGTTTAGGTCTGGAGACATGCTTGGCCAGTCCATCACCTTTACCCTCAGCTTCTTTAGCAAAGCAGTGGTGGTCTTGGAGGTGTGTTTGGGGTGGTTATCATGTTGGAATACTACCCTGCGGTCCAGTCTCTGAAGGGAGGGGATCATGCTCTGCTTCAGTATGTCACAGTACATGTTGGCATTCATGGTTCCCTCAATGATCTGTAGCCCCCCAGTGCCGGCAGCACTCATGCAGCCCCAGACCATGACACTCCCACCACCATGCCTGACTGTAGGGAAGACACACTTGTCTTTGTCCTCCTCACCTGGTTGCCGCCACACACGCCTGACACCATCTGACCCAAATACGTTTATCTTGGTCTCATCAGACCACAGGACAGGGTTCCAGTAATCCATGTCCATAGTCTGCTTGTCTTCAGCAAACTGTTTGTGGGATTTCTTGTGCATCATCTTTAGAAGAGGCTTCCTTCTGGGACGACAGCCATGCAGACCAATTTGATGCAGTGTGCGGCGTATGGTCTGAGCACTGACAGGCTGACCCCTCCCCCACCCCTTCACCCTCTGCAGCAATGCTGGCAGCACTCATACGTCTATTTCCCAAAGACAACCTCTGGATATGACGCTGAGCACGTGACCTCAACTTCTTTGGTGGACCGTGGCGAGGCCTGTTCTGAGGGGAACCTGTCCTGTTATACCGCTGGATGGTCTTGGCCACCGTGCTGCAGATCAGTTTCAGGGTCTTGGCAATCTTCTTATAGCCCCGCCCATCTTTATGTAGAACAACAATTCTTTTCTTCAGATCCTCAGAGAGTTCTTTGCCATGAGGTGCCATGTTGTACTTCCAGTGACCAGTATGAGAGAGTGAGAGCGATAACACCAAATTTATCACACCTGCTCCCCATTCACACCTGAGACCTTGTAACACTAACGAGTCACATGACACCGGGGAGGGAAAATGGCTAATTGGGCCCAATTTGGACATTTTCACTTAGGGGTGTACTGACTTTTGTTGCCAGCGGTTTAGACATTAATGGCTGTGTGTTGAGTTATTTTGAGGGGAGAGGAAATTTACACCGTTATACAAGCTGTACACTCCTCCCCCCTGTGTACACTCCTCCCCCCTGTGCACACTCCTCCCCCCTGTGTACACTCCTCCCCCCCCTGTGTACACTCCTCCCCCTGTGTACACTCCTCCCCCCCTGTGTACACTCCTCCCCCTGTGTACACTCCTCCCCCCCTGTGTACACTCCTCCCCCTGTGTACACTCACTACTTTACATTGTAGCAAAGTGTCATTTCTTCTGTGTTGTCACATGAAAAGATTTACACCAATGTGACTGAGGGGTGTACTTACTTTTGTTAGATGCTGTATAAAGGAATGTCTTTACCTGCTGAATGATTTGTAATCATGTCCATCCAGTCCTGGGATTTACACAGCCCTATCTTAATTTTTCTCTGCTAAAACATACACTCACCGGCCACTTTATTAGGTACACCTGTTTAATTGCTTGGTAACACAAATCAGCCAATCACATGGCGGCAACTCTTTTTTATATGCATTTAGGCATATAGACGGGATGAAGACGACTTTCTGAGGTTCAAACTGAGCATCAGACTGGGAAAGAAAGGGGATCTCGGTGACTTTGAACGTGGAATGGTTGTTGGTGGCAGACGGGCTGGTCTGAGTATTTCTGGGATTTTCACACACAACCATCTCTCGGGATTACAGAGAATGGTGGGAAAAAGAGAAAATATCCAGTGAGCGGAGGTTGTGTGGAGGAAAATGCCTTGTCAGAGGTCAGAGGAGAATGGGCAGACTGGTTCCGGATGATAGAAAGACAACAGTAACTCCAATAACCCCTCGTTACATCCAAGGTATGCAGAATACCATCTCTGAACACACAGCACATCCAACCTTGAAGCAGATGGGCTACAGCAGCAGAAGACCACACCGGGTGCCACTCCTGTCAGCTAAGAACAGGAAACTGAGGCTACAATTGGCACAGGATCACCAAAACTGGACAATAGAAGATTGGAAAAACGCTTCCTGGTCTGATGAGTCTGGATTTCAGCTGCGACATTCAGATGGTGGGGTCAGAATTTGGCGCATGGATCCATCCTGCCTTCTATCACCGGTTCAGGCTGGTGGTGGGGGTGTAATGGTGTGGGGGATGGGATATCACCGGTTCAGGCTGGTGGTGGGGGTGTAATGGTGTGGGGGGATGGGGTATCACCGGTTCAGGCTGGTGGTGGGGGTGTAATGGTGTGGGGGATGGGCTATCACCGGTTCAGGCTGGTGGTGGGGGTGTAATGGTGTGGGGGATGGGATATCACCGGTTCAGGCTGGTGGTGGGGGTGCAATGGTGTGGGGGATGGGATATCACTGGATCAGGCTGGTGGTGGGGGTGTAATGGTGTGGGGGGATGGGGTATCACCGGTTCAGGCTGGTGGTGGGGGTGTAATGGTGGGGGGGATGGGGTATCACCGGTTCAGGCTGGTGGTGGGGGTGTAATGGTGTGGGGGATGGGATATCACCGGTTCAGGCTGGTGGAGGGGGTGTAATGGTGTGGGGGATGGGATATCACCGGTTCAGGCTGGTGGTGGGGGTGTAATGGTGTGGGGGATGGGGTATCACCGGTTCAGGCTGGTGGTGGGGGTGTAATGGTGTGGGGGGGATGGGATATCACCGGTTCAGGCTGGTGGTGGGGGTGTAATGGTGTGGGGGATGGGATATCCCTGGTTCAGGCTGGTGGTGGGGGTGTAATGGTGTGGGGGATGGGATATCACCGGTTCAGGCTGGTGGTGGGGGTGTAATGGTGTGGGGGATGGGATATCAACGGTTCAGGCTGGTGGTGGGGGTGTAATGGTGTGGGGGATGGGGTATCACCGGTTCAGGCTGGTGGTAGGGGTGTAATGGTGTGGGGGATGGGATATCACCGGTTCAGGCTGGTGGTGGGGGTGTAATGGTGCGGGGGATGGGGTATCACCGGATCAGGCTGGTGGTGGGGGGTGTAATGGTGTGGGGGATGGGGTATCACCGGTTCAGGCTGGTGGTGGGGGTGTAATGGTGTGGGGGATGGGATATCACCGGTTCAGGCTGGTGGTGGGGGTGTAATGGTGTGGGGGATGGGGTATCACCGGTTCAGGCTGGTGGTGGGGGTGTAATGGTGTGGGGGATGGGATATCACCGGTTCAGGCTGGTGGTGGGGGTGTAATGGTGTGGGGGGGATGGGGTATCACCGGTTCAGGCTGGTGGTGGGGGTGTAATGGTGTGGGGGATGGGGTATCACCAGTTCAGGCTGGTGGTGGAGGTGTAATGGTGTGGGGGATGGGGTATCACCGGTTCAGGCTGGTGGTGGGGGTGTAATGGTGTGGGGGATGGGGTATCACCGGTTCAGGCTGGTGGTGGGGGTGTAATGGTGTGGGGGATGGGATATCACCGGTTCAGGCTGGTGGTGGGGGTGTAATGGTGTGGGGGGGATGGGGTATCACCGGTTCAGGCTGGTGGTGGGGGTGTAATGGTGTGGGGGATGGGGTATCACCGGTTCAGGCTGGTGGTGGGGGTGTAATGGTGTGGGGGATGGGGTATCACCGGTTCAGGCTGGTGGTGGGGGTGTAATGGTGTGGGGGGATGGGGTATCACCGGTTCAGGCTGGTGGTGGGGGTGTAATGGTGTGGGGGATGGGATATCACCGGGTCAGGCTGGTGGTGGGGGTGTAATGGTGTGGGGGATGGGGTATCACCGGTTCAGGCTGGTGGTGGGGGTGTAATGGTGTGGGGGGGATGGGGTATCACCGCTTCAGGCTGGTGGTGAGGGTGTCATGGTGTGGGGGATGGGGTATCACCGGTTCAGGCTGGTGGTGGGGGTGTAATGGTGTGGGGGGGATGGGGTATCACCGCTTCAGGCTGGTGGTGGGGGTGTAATGGTGTGGGGGATGGGGTATCACCGGTTCAGGCTGGTGGTGGGGGTGTAATGGTGTGGGGGGGATGGGGTATCACCGCTTCAGGCTGGTGGTGAGGGTGTCATGGTGTGGGGGATGGGGTATCACTGGTTCAGGCTGGTGGTGGGGGTGTAATGGTGTGGGGGGGATGGGGTATCACCGCTTCAGGCTGGTGGTGGGGGTGTCATGGTGTGGGGGGATGGGATATCACTGGTTCAGGCTGGTGGTGGGGGTGTAATGGTGTGGGGGGGATGGGGTATCACCGCTTCAGGCTGGTGGTGGGGGTGTAATGGTGTGGGGGATGGGGTATCACCGGATCAGGCTGGTGGTGGGGGTGTAATGGTGTGGGGGATGGGATATCACCGGGTCAGGCTGGTGGTGGGGGTGTAATGGTGTGGGGGATGGGGTATCACCGGATCAGGCTGGTGGTGGGGGTGTAATGGTGTGGGGGATGGGGTATCACCGGTTCAGGCTGGTGGTGGGGGTGTAATGGTGTGGGGGATGGGATATCACCGGTTCAGGCTGGTGGTGGGGGTGTAATGGTGTGGGGGATGGGATATCACCGGTTCAGGCTGGTGGAGGGGGTGTAATGGTGTGGGGGATGGGGTATCACCGGTTCAGGCTGGTGGTGAGGGTGTAATGGTGTGGGGGATGGGGTATCACCGGTTCAGGCTGGTGGTGGGTGTGTAATGGTGTGGGGGATGGGGTATCACCGGTTCAGGCTGCTGGTGGGGGTGTAATGGTGTGGGGGATGGGGTATCACCGGTTCAGGCTGGTGGTGGGGGTGTAATGGTGTGGGGGGTGGGATATCACGGGTTCAGGCTGGTGGTGGGGGTGTAATGGTGTGGGGGATGGGGTATCACCGGTTCAGGCTGGTGGTGGGGGTGTAATGGTGTGGGGGATGGGATATCACCGGATCAGGCTGGTGGTGGGGGTGTAATGGTGTGGGGGATGGGATATCACCGGATCAGGCTGGTGGTGGGGGTGTAATGGTGTGGGGGGTGGGATATCACGGGTTCAGGCTGGTGGTGGGGGTGTAATGGTGTGGGGGATGGGATATCACCGGGTCAGGCTGGTGTTGGGGGTGTAATGATGTGGGGGATGGGGTATCACCGGTTCAGGCTGGTGGTGGGGGTGTAATGGTGTGGGGGATGGGGTGTCACCGGTTCAGGCTGGTGGTGGGGGTGTAATGGTGTGAGGGATGGGATATCACCGGTTCAGGCTGGTGGTGGGGGTGTAATGGTGTGGGGGATGGGATATCACCGGATCAGGCTGGTGGTGGGGGTGTAATGGTGTGGGGGATGGGGTATCACCGGTTCAGGCTGGTGGTGGGGGTGTAATGGTGTGGGGGGTGGGATATCACGGGTTCAGGCTGGTGGTGGGGGTGTAATGTGTGGGGGATGGGGTATCACCGGTTCAGGCTGGTGGTGGGGGTGTAATGGTGTGGGGGATGGGGTATCACCCGTTCAGGCTGGTGGTGGGGGTGTAATGTGTGGGGGGATGGGGTATCACCGGTTCAGGCTGGTGGTGGGGGTGTAATGGTGTGGGGGGATGGGGTATCACCGGTTCAGACTGGTGGTGGGGGTATAATGGTGTGGGGGGTGGGGTATCACCGGTTCAGGCTGGTGGTGGGGGTGTAATGGTGTGGGGGATGGGGTATCACCGGTTCAGGCTGGTGGTGGGGGTATAATGGTGTGGGGGATAGGGTATCACCGGGTCAGGCTGGTGGTGGGGGGTAATGGTGTGGGGGATGGGGTATCACCGGTTCAGGCTGGTGGTGGGGGGTAATGGTGTGGGGGATGGGGTATCACCGGTTCAGGCTGGTGGTGGGGGTGTAATGGTGTGGGGGGATGGGATATCACCGGTTCAGGCTGGTGGTGGGGGTGTAATGGTGTGGGGGATGGGGTATCACCGGTTCAGGCTGGTGGTGGGGATGTAATGGTGTGGGGGATTGATATCACCGGTTCAGGCTGGTGGTGGGGGTGTAATGGTGTGGGGGATGGGATATCACTGGTTCAGGCTGGTGGTGGGGGTGTAATGGTGTGGGGGATGGGGTATCACCAGTTCAGGCTGGTGGTGGGTGTGTAATGGTGTGGGGGATGGGGTATCACCGGTTCAGGCTGGTGGTGGGGGTGTCATGGTGTGGGGGATGGGGTATCACCGGTTCAGGCTGGTGGTGGGGGGTAATGGTGTGGGGGATGGGATATCACCGGGTCAGACTGGTGGTGGGGGGTGTAATGGTGAGGGGGATGGGGTATCACTGGTTCAGGCTGGTGGTGGGGGTGTAATGGTGTGGGGGATGGGGTATCACCGGTTCAGGCTGGTGGTGGGGGGTGTAATCGTGTGGGGGATGGGGTATCACCGGTTCAGGCTGGTGGTGGGGGTATAATGGTGTGGGGGATGGGGTATCACCGGTTCAGTCTGGTGGTGGGGGGTGTAATGGTGTGGGGGATGGGGTATCACCGGTTTAGTCTGGTGGTGGGGGTGTAATGGTGTGGGGGATGGGGTATCACCGGTTCAGGCTGGTGGTGGGGGTATAATGGTGTGGGGGATGGGGTATCACCGGTTCAGGCTGGTGGTGGGGGTATAATGGTGTGGGGGATGGGGTATCACCGGATCAGGCTGGTGGTGGGGGTGTAATGGTGTGGGGGATGGGATATTTTCGGTTCAGGCTGGTGGTGGGATGTAATGGTGTGGGGGATGGGGTATCACCGGTTCAGGCTGGTGGTGGGGGTGTAATGGTGTGGGGGATGGGATATCACCGGGTCAGGCTGGTGGTGGGGGGTGTAATGGTGAGGGGGATGGGGTATCACCGGTTCAGGCTGGTGGTGGGGGTGTAATGGTGTGGGGGATGGGGTATCACCGGTGCAGGCTGGTGGTGGGGGGTGTTATGGTGTGGGGGATGGGGTATCACCGGTTCAGGCTGGTGGTGGGGGTGTAATGGTGTGGGGGATGGGGTATCACCGGTTCAGGCTGGTGGTGGGGGGTGTAATCGTGTGGGGGATGGGGTATCACTGGTTCAGGCTGGTGGTGGGGGTGTAATGGTGTGGGGGATGGGGTATCACCAGTTCAGGCTGGTGGTGGGGGTGTAATGGTGTGGGGGATGGGGTATCACCGGTTCAGGCTGGTGGTGGGGGTGTAATGGTGGGGGGGGATGGGGTATCACCGGTTCAGGCTGGTGGTGGGGGTATAATGGTGTGGGGGATGGGGTATCACCGGGTCAGGCTGGTGGTGGGGGTATAATGGTGTGGGGGATGGGGTATCACCGGGTCAGGCTGGTGGTGGGGGTATAATGGTGTGGGGGATGGGGTATCACCGGGTCAGGCTGGTGGTGGGGGTATAATGGTGTGGGGGATGGGGTATCACCGGGTCAGGCTGGTGGTGGGGGTATAATGGTGTGGGGGAGGGCATTCATACGTGTGTAGCACCCTCGATGTACAGTGTAGGAAAATTTTAGTTGGGTTCTTCTGTAGGCAGAGGAGGCGGGGTTAATTTGTTCAGAGTTAGTTGGCAGAGCTCCAAGGGTAGAGTCTCTGTTCCCTCCCCCTCGTTTCTGGAACTGCTGGAGAGTTCTAGAATGTAGAGGGCGGAGGAGCAGAGATGAGGCCTGAATATTTATGGAGTCTCCGCTAATCCCTGGTTAAGGACGGCCCAGAAGGTGGAGGGACAAGCCATAAATATTCTGGAGCCAGGCCATGTGGGGGGCAGAGTTTAGGGTCCAGTTGCCTGGAGGGGGACTCCTGTGCTGGGGGGGGGGCTCTGGCCCTGGGCAGAAGAAAGGAGCCAAAGGAAAAGAGAGAGAGACCAGAAGCAGCCGAAGCCTCACACCCTTTCAGCCTCAGCTAGGCTTAGATGAAGCCATCCCAGGAGCCATTGGGACCTGTCCAGCAGGAGGCCTGTCCAGTAGTCACGTGTACTTCAGGGTCCACCAAAGGGACTGAGTTAGTAACTGTAACCACTTGCCGAATAACAGCTACAGCGCGGTCATCCTGTTCTGGGAGGGCGTCTAGTGACATCCTCCCAGAACCGTGCCCCACGCTCACTCGGTGCACTCTGTGATCACTGATCGGGGCAAAGAGCCAATCACAGCTGATCACGATGTAAGCACACTTGTTGGTTATCGGCATTCCTTTTCTCAGATTGTCACAGCGTGAGGAGAGGAGAAAGCTAGAAACCGGCTAGTGTGAAAGGGGACATCTACACTACTATTCAGGGCACTGATCATCATTGTCCTGATTATCAGTGCAGCCCCAACAGTGCCAATCAGTGCCCCTTTTCTGTGCCGACCAGTGCCACCTCATCAGTGCCCACCAATGCTGCCTATTAGTGCCCATCAGTGCTGCCTATTAGTGCCCATCAGTGCAACCTAATCAGTGCCCATCAGTGCTGCCTATCAGGGCTGCCTATTCGTGCCCATCGGTGCAACCTCATCAGTGCTGCCTATCGCTGCCTATTAGTGCCCATCAGTGCAGCCTGTCAGTGCTGCCTATTAGTGCCCACCAGTGCTGCCCATCAGTGCTGCCTATCAGTGCCCATCAGTGCAACCTATCAGTGCCTATCAGTGCTGCCTATTAGTGCCGGTCAGTGCAGTCTATCCGTGCTGCCTATCAGTGTCCATCCGTGCTGCCTATCAGTGCCCATCAGTGCAACCCTTAGCAGTGCCCATCAGTGCAACATCATTAGTGCCCATAAGTGCTGCCTATTAGTGTCCATCAGTGCTGCCTATTAGTGTCAATCAGTACAGCCTATCAGTGACCATCAGTGCAGCCTCTTCAGTACTTATCAGTGAAGGAGAAAATTACCTGTTTGCAACATTTTATAACAGACATTTTTCATTTTTTCAAAATTTTTGGTCTTTTTTTTTTTTTTTTTCATTTGTTTAGCCAAAAAAAAAAACCCTCAGTGATGATTAAATACCACCAGAAGAAAGCTCTATTTGTGTGAAAAATATATAAAAATGTCACATGGGGCACGGGGACCCTCCGAGAGCCGTGGTGGGAAGAAGAGTCCTACTACGACTCCCCTTTTCCAGCTTCTCTCGCCTTCCTTACTGTCCTGTTCTCAACCCCGCTCTGCTCCCACACTCCGACCTCTCCTTCCCTGCCAACCCACTCCCAACTGTACGCACTCCTGTTGACGCTGTACCACTCTTTCTATCTGAATTGCCCTTTCTAGCTACTATTTGATAATGTTCAACCCCTCCTGGTACCCGATTCCCACTAGGTTTCTATGACTGTATATACCCTTTTTAAAATCTTCCTCCCCTACCCCTAAACTTTGCACGCCCGCCCCTTAGACCCCTGACTCACCATACACCGCCATGTCGCTACATGACCCCACTTTTTACATGATGTTAACCTTCATTTGATTTATCAGCCACTTTCTTAGAGTTGTATTCAGACATATGTTAATTCTTCCTGTTACCCGTTACATTTCACTAATAAGAAGTAGCAGTACATATTTAGGCGTTGTTGCATTTGTTTACCATATTCGCCATAATTGGCGGCTGCGCCCGCTACCTTGTTTGGCGGCTGAGCCCGCTACCTTGTTTGGCGGCTGAGCCCGCAACTAAGTGCTCTACTGTATACTTTGTTTTCAAACTCAATAAAAATCTGTTTTCAATAAAAATGTCACATGGGTACAGCGTCACACGACCGCGCAATTGTCATTCAAAGTGTGACAGCGCTGAAAGCTGAAAATTGTCCTGGGCAGGAAGGGGGTGAATGTGCCCGGTAGGCACCACACCCCTGAGCATCTGCATACAGTGTTGGGAATATTGGTGCCATCAGTTCAGCTGATCCATTCATCCCGCCGGAGGACAGCGTAGTGACTTTTGGCAGCCAGAAGTTTAGCAAGTCCTCAAGTTGGAATCCAAGTTACCGTTTCCGGGCTTCCCATCCCTTCCCATCCCATCCCTTCCCTTCCCTTCCCATCCCTTCCCATCCCATCCCTTCCCATCCCATCCCTTCCCATCCCTTCCCTTCCCATCCCTTCCCATCCCTTCCCATACCTTCCCATCCCTTCCCATCCCATCCCTTCCCATCCCTTCCCATCCCTTCCCATCCCATCCCTTCCCATCCCTTCCCATCCCATCCCTTCCCATCGCATCCCATCCCATCCCATCCCATCCCTTTCCATCCCATCCCTTTCCATCCCTTCCCATCCCTTCCCATCCCATCCCTTCCCATCCCTTTCCATCCCATCCCTTCCCATCCCTTCCCATCCCATCCCTTCCCATCCCTTCCCATCCCATCCCTTTCCATCCCATCCCTTCCCATCCCTTCCCATCCCTTCCCTTCCCATCCCTTCCCATCCCTATCCAAGTTCATCCCCTAATAAAATAAAACGGTGGACTGGTTTTTGACGAGAGTTGGGCCTTAAATATACCCAGAGCTGTGATGAAGTTCCATCTCAGACGGGACTGATGACGGGACTGATGACGGGACTGATGACGGGACTGATGAAGGGACTGATGAAGGGACTGATGACGGGACTGATGAGGGACTGATGAAGGGACTGATGACGGGACTGATGACGGGACTGATGACGGGACTGATGTGACGGGACTGATGACGGGACTGATGACGGGACTGATGTGACGGGACTGATGACGGGACTGATGACGGGACTGATGTGACGGGACTGATGACGGGACTGATGACGGGACTGATGACGGGACTGGATCACCATTTCTACTGCAGCGTGCATGTGGAGGACCAGGTAGGATTGGTGACTTTTTACCCCCAACGGAGTGCCCCTTTAACACAGAGATTTCTCACCGCCGAAAGTAAAACAAATGATCTCCAGGTTGCCTAATATAACCGGATTCCTATTAAGAATTGACACAACCCACACACAGCTGGAAATGAGAAGAGGATTGAAATGCCGGTCTCATTACAGCAGAATGGAATCTTCAATAATGTATCCCGGCAATCTCAATCTAAGGGAAAAAATAGATTTATAACAGTCGCCGTGTCACTGAGAAAATTACAATATATACTCCTAAAATATAAAATGTAAGAAGTATCTTATTTAAAAAAAAAGGTTAAAACTAAAATTATAAAAAACACTTAAATATAAAACAAGATAAATATATTTTATATAATATACATCTTTTTATATTTATATTATTTAAAAAACATATTTTACATATAAAAATATAAACTTTTAAATATAAAACGTTATAAATATATTTTAAATATTATTTTTTTTTAAATATTTGTATTATTCTAAAAAATATTTTAAATTTAAAATGATAAAATATATGTACCTAAATTTAAAGTGATATAAATGTTTTTTTAAATATTTTTTTATATATTTATATTATTTAAAACTATATTTTACATATTAAAAATATAAAATATATGTACTTAGATTTAAAACAATATAAATATATTTAAAATATTTTTTTAAATATTTGTATTATTAAAAAATATATATTTTACAATTAAAAATATACGCACTTAAATATAAAATGATATATAATGATAAATGATATATAAAAGTATATTTAAAAAAAAATATATATATATATAATATAAATTTTAAAATGAAATAAAAACTCATATATATATATATATATATATATATATATATATATATATATATATATATATGGATTTTAATATGTTTTAAATATTCTATATTTTTAATATTATATGAAAATTATATTTTACATATAAAAATATAAAATATATGCACTTAAAGCGGAGTTCTGCCAAATTCTTTTTTTATTTTTTTTAAAAGTCAGCAGCTCCAAATACTGCAGCTGCTGACTTTTAAAATAAGGACACTTACCTGTCCAGGGCGCCCACGATGTCGGCACCCAATGCCGATCTGTCCCTCGGCTCTCGGGTGCTGCCGCCGCCATCTTTGGTAAGGGAATCAGAAATTCTTTATATTTTACATATAAAAATATAAACCCTTTAATATATAAAACATTATAAATTATATTTTAAATATTTAATTTTTTTAAGTATTTGTGTTATTCAAAAAATATATTTTAAAATTATAAAATATATGTACCTAAATTTAAAGTGATATAAATGTTTTTTTTATATATATATTTATATTATTTAAAACTATATTTTACATATTAAAAATATAAAATATATGTACTTGGATATAAAACAATATAAATATATTTTAAATATATTTTAAAATATTTGTATTATTAAAAAATATATATTTTTCAATTAAAAATATAAGCACTTAAATATAAAATGATATAAGTATATTTAAAAAGAAAAAAATAAATATATATATATATATATATATATATATATATATTAAAAATATATTTTACATATAGAAATAAAAACTCTTATATATAAAAGGATTTTAATATATTTTTAATATTATATATTTTTTATATTATATGAAAATTATATTTTACATATAAAATATATGCACTTAAAGCGGAGTTCTGCCAATTTTTTTTTTTTTTTAAAAGTCAGCAGCTCCAAATACTGCAGCTGCTGACTTTTAAAACAAGGACACTTACCTGTCCAGAGTGCCCACGATGTCGGCACTTGATGCCGATCTGTCCCTCGGCTCTCGGGTGCTGCAGCCGCCATCTTCGGTAAGGGAATCAGGAAGTGAAGCGATCCCACTGGTCCCTGCTGTCTTCTGGGACCTGTGTGTCTCCCAGAATTCAACGAGAGGGGGGACGGGACGGAGGAGGCGCCGGAAGTAGCAAAGATAGCCACGGGTGGCTCGGCTATCTATGCCTGGAAGTGAGGGCAAAATACCTATCTGCTCCTCCCTGAAAGGTGCCAAATGTGATACCAGATGGGCGGAGGGTTCCGAAAAGCAGAATTTCCATTTTCGGGTGGAACTTCGCTTTAAACATAAAATGATATAAATATATTTTATCTATTTCTTTATATTTATATATTTTTTAAATAGATTTTACATTTATACATATAAAATATATGTACCTAAATATAAAATGATATGAATATATTTTAAATATATATTGTTTTATATTTATATTATTTTAAATATATATTTTAAATTTAAAAACAATATCAAATATATACACTTAAATATAAAACAATGTCATTTTTTTATATATATTTAAATTTTTCAAAATATAGATTTTATATATAGAAATATAAACTCCTAATCCATATATATATACATATATATATATATTTTAAATATTTATATTAATTAAAAATATATTTTACTTAAATATAAAATATATGCACTTAAATACAAAGCAATACAAATTAATCCAAAGTATATATACTGCACATGGTGAACAACCTGAGATGTCCATTCAAGGCTCACCAGTAAATTTCCATTAGAAATAAAATAAAATAATAATAAAAATAAAATTAAAAAAAATAACAAAATAATTACTTTCTCTTAAACATAGTTTAGCTTGATTTAAAACGATGTAGCTTTCTGTAACAAATGTTTAGTTTACATTATGTATCATAAACAATTGAACAATTGCTGTTTTGTTTTGTTTTTAGTTTTTTGTACGGTTGCCTCTTTGCAGCCACTTCCTGCAGTTATGGCTACATGCCATGTCTCAGATGGTGACAACAGCGGACCTTTCCTATCTAATGTGTGTTGGCCGGTCTGCAAGAATCAGTCTGTGCCGGTGTTCCGGAGATCATTCTAATTATACATTTGGGGGAAATTGAAGCGGACTATTGGACAGATTGAAACTTTTTTTTTTTCGATCTCGTAGTACCTTGTGTGCCAAATATAATTTTTTTCATTGTTGTTTTTTGCACTTCTAAATTTTGATCGAAAGTGTTGGCCTTTGACACAGAGAATCCTGAGCCGTCAGAGAACCCTGAGGCATCAGAGAGCCCTGAGACATCAGAGAATCAGGGAGCCCTGAGGCATCAGAGAACCCTGAGGCATCAGAGAACCCTGAGACATCAGAGAACCCTGAGGCGTCAAACAACCCTGAGGCATCAGGGAGCCCTGAGGCATAAGAGAACCCTGAGTCATCGGAGAACCCTGAGACATCAGAGAACCCTGAGACATCAGAGAACCCTGAGACATCAGAGAACCCTGAGGCATCAGAGAACCCTGAGGCATAAGAGAACCCTGAGGTGTCAGAGAATCAGGGAACCCTGAGGGGTCAGAGAGCCCTGAGGCGTCAGAGAGCCCTGAGGCATCAAAGAATCAGAGAGCCCTGAGGCGTCAGAGAACCCTGAGGCGTAAGAGAGCCCTGAGGCGTAAGAGAGCCCTGAGGCGTCAGAGAGCCCTGAGGCGTAAGAGAGCCCTGAGGCGTCAGAGAGCCCTGAGGCGTAAGAGAGCCCTGAGGCGTAAGAGAGCCCTGAGGCGTCAGAGAGCCCTGAGGCGTAAGAGAGCCCTGAGGCGTAAGAGAGCCCTGAGACGTCAGAGAGCCCTGAGACGTCAGAGAGCCCTGAGGCGTCAGAGAGCCCTGAGGCGTCAGAGAGCCCTGAGGCGTCAGAGAGCCCTGAGGCATAAAAGAGCCCTGAGGCGTCAGAGAGCCCTGAGGTGTAAGAGAGCCCTGAGGCGTAAGAGAGCCCTGAGGCGTCAGAGAGCCCTGAGGCGTCAGAGAGCCCTGAGGCGTCAGAGAGCCCTGAGGCGTAAGAGAGCCCTGAGGCGTAAGAGAGCCCTGAGGCGTCAGAGAGCCCTGAGGCGTCAGAGAGCCCTGAGGCGTAAGAGAGCCCTGAGGCGTAAGAGAGCCCTGAGGCATCAGAGAGCCCTGAGACGTAAGAGAGCCCTGAGGCGTAAGAGAGCCCTGAGGCGTAAGAGAGCCCTGAGGCGTCAGAGAGCCCTGAGGCGTCAGAGAGCCCTGAGGCATCAGAGAGCCCTGAGGCGTCAGAGAGCCCTGAGGTGTCAGAGAGCCCTGAGGCATCAGAGAGCCCTGAGGCGTCAGAGAGCCCTGAGGCGTAAGAGAGCCCTGAGGCGTAAGAGAGCCCTGAGGCGTAAGAGAGCCCTGAGGCGTAAGAGAGCCCTGAGGCGTCAGAGAGCCCTGAGACGTAAGAGAGCCCTGAGGCGTCAGAGAGCCCTGAGGCGTAAGAGAGCCCTGAGGCATCAGAGAGCCCTGAGGCGTCAGAGAGCCCTGAGGCGTCAGAGAGCCCTGAGGCGTCAGAGAGCCCTGAGGCGTAAGAGAGCCCTGAGGCGTAAGAGAGCCCTGAGACGTAAGAGAGCCCTGAGGCGTCAGAGAGCCCTGAGGCATCAGAGAGCCCTGAGGCGTCAGAGAGCCCTGAGGCGTAAGAGAGCCCTGAGGCGTAAGAGAGCCCTGAGGCGTAAGAGAGCCCTGAGGCGTCAGAGAGCCCTGAGGCGTCAGAGAATCAGAGAGCCCTGAGGCATCAGAGAACCCTGAGGCATCAGAGAACCCTGAGGCGTTAGAGAGCCCTGAGGCATCAGAGAACCCTGAGGCGTTAGAGAGCCCTGAGGCATCAGAGAACCCTGAGGCGTTAGAGAGCCCTGAGGCGTCAGAGAATCAGAGAACCCTGAGGCGTCAGAGAACCCTGAGGCGTCAGAGAACCCTGAGGCGTCAGAGAACCCTGAGGCGTTAGAGAGCCCTGAGGCGTCAGAGAATCAGAGAACCCTGAGGTGTCAGAGAACCCTGAGGTGTCAGAGAACCCTGAGGCGTCAGAGAACCCTGAGGTGTCAGAGAACCCTGAGGCGTCAGAGAACCCTGAGGCATCTGAGAACCCTGAGGCGTTAGAGAGCCCTGAGGCGTCAGAGAATCAGAGAACCCTGAGGTGTCAGAGAACCCTGAGGTGTCAGAGAACCCTGAGGCATCAGAGAACCCTGAGGCGTCAGAGAACCCTGAGGCGTTAGAGAGCCCTGAGGCGTCAGAGAATCAGAGAACCCTGAGGTGTCAGAGAACCCTGAGGTGTCAGAGAACCCTGAGGCATCAGAGAACCCTGAGGCGTCAAAGAATCAGAGAGCCCTGAGGCGTCAGAGAATCGGGGAACCCTGAGGGGTCAGAGTGCCCTGAGGCATCAAAGAATCAGAGAGCCCTGAGGCGTAAGAGAGCCCTGAGGCGTAAGAGAGCCCTGAGGCGTCAGAGAGCCCTGAGACGTAAGAGAGCCCTGAGGCGTAAGAGAGCCCTGAGGCGTCAGAGAGCCCTGAGGTGTAAGAGAGCCCTGAGGCGTCAGAGAGCCCTGAGGCGTCAGAGAGCCCTGAGGCGTAAGAGAGCCCTGAGGCGTCAGAGAGCCCTGAGGCATCAGAGAGCCCTGAGGCGTAAGAGAGCCCTGAGACGTCAGAGAGCCCTGAGACATAAGAGAGCCCTGAGGCGTAAGAGAGCCCTGAGGCGTCAGAGAGCCCTGAGGCGTCAGAGAGCCCTGAGGCGTAAGAGAGCCCTGAGGCGTAAGAGAGCCCTGAGACATCAGAGAGCCCTGAGGCGTCAGAGAGCCCTGAGGCGTCAGAGAGCCCTGAGGCATCAGAGAGCCCTGAGGCGTCAGAGAGCCCTGAGGCGTAAGAGAGCCCTGAGGCGTAAGAGAGCCCTGAGGCATCAGAGAGCCCTGAGGCGTCAGAGAATCAGAGAGCCCTGAGGCATCAGAGAACCCTGAGGCATCAGAGAACCCTGAGGCATTAGAGAGCCCTGAGGCGTCAGAGAACCCTGAGGCGTTAGAGAGCCCTGAGGCATAAGAGAGCCCTGAGGCGTCAGAGAGCCCTGAGGCGTCAGAGAATCAGAGAGCCCTGAGGCATCAGAGAACCCTGAGGCATCAGAGAACCCTGAGGCATCAGAGAACCCTGAGGCATTAGAGAGCCCTGAGGCATCAGAGAACCCTGAGGCGTTAGAGAGCCCTGAGGCGTCAGAGAATCAGAGAACCCTGAGGTGTCAGAGAACCCTGAGGCGTCAGAGAACCCTGAGGCGTCAGAGAACCCTGAGGCGTCAGAGAACCCTGAGGCGTTGGAGAGCCCTGAGGCGTCAGAGAATCAGAGAACCCTGAGGTGTCAGAGAACCCTGAGGTGTCAGAGAACCCTGAGGTGTCAGAGAACCCTGAGGCGTCAGAGAACCCTGAGGCGTCAGAGAACCCTGAGGCGTCAGAGAACCCTGAGGCGTTGGAGAGCCCTGAGGCGTCAGAGAATCAGAGAACCCTGAGGTGTCAGAGAACCCTGAGGTGTCAGAGAACCCTGAGGTGTCAGAGAACCCTGAGGCGTCAGAGAACCCTGAGGCGTCAGAGAACCCTGAGGCATCTGAGAACCCTGAGGCGTTAGAGAGCCCTGAGGCGTCAGAGAATCAGAGAACCCTGAGGTGTCAGAGAACCCTGAGGTGTCAGAGAACCCTGAGGCATCAGAGAACCCTGAGGCGTCAGAGAACCCTGAGGCGTTAGAGAGCCCTGAGGCGTCAGAGAATCAGAGAACCCTGAGGTGTCAGAGAACCCTGAGGTGTCAGAGAACCCTGAGGCATCAGAGAACCCTGAGGCGTCAAAGAATCAGAGAGCCCTGAGGCGTCAGAGAATCGGGGAACCCTGAGGGGTCAGAGTGCCCTGAGGCATCAAAGAATCAGAGAGCCCTGAGGCGTAAGAGAGCCCTGAGGCGTAAGAGAGCCCTGAGGCGTCAGAGAGCCCTGAGACGTAAGAGAGCCCTGAGGCGTAAGAGAGCCCTGAGGCGTCAGAGAGCCCTGAGGTGTAAGAGAGCCCTGAGGCGTCAGAGAGCCCTGAGGCGTCAGAGAGCCCTGAGGCGTAAGAGAGCCCTGAGGCGTCAGAGAGCCCTGAGGCATCAGAGAGCCCTGAGGCGTAAGAGAGCCCTGAGACGTCAGAGAGCCCTGAGACATAAGAGAGCCCTGAGGCGTAAGAGAGCCCTGAGGCGTCAGAGAGCCCTGAGGCGTCAGAGAGCCCTGAGGCGTAAGAGAGCCCTGAGGCGTAAGAGAGCCCTGAGACATCAGAGAGCCCTGAGGCGTCAGAGAGCCCTGAGGCGTCAGAGAGCCCTGAGGCATCAGAGAGCCCTGAGGCGTCAGAGAGCCCTGAGGCGTAAGAGAGCCCTGAGGCGTAAGAGAGCCCTGAGGCATCAGAGAGCCCTGAGGCGTCAGAGAATCAGAGAGCCCTGAGGCATCAGAGAACCCTGAGGCATCAGAGAACCCTGAGGCATTAGAGAGCCCTGAGGCGTCAGAGAACCCTGAGGCGTTAGAGAGCCCTGAGGCATAAGAGAGCCCTGAGGCGTCAGAGAGCCCTGAGGCGTCAGAGAATCAGAGAGCCCTGAGGCATCAGAGAACCCTGAGGCATCAGAGAACCCTGAGGCATCAGAGAACCCTGAGGCATTAGAGAGCCCTGAGGCATCAGAGAACCCTGAGGCGTTAGAGAGCCCTGAGGCGTCAGAGAATCAGAGAACCCTGAGGTGTCAGAGAACCCTGAGGCGTCAGAGAACCCTGAGGCGTCAGAGAACCCTGAGGCGTCAGAGAACCCTGAGGCGTTGGAGAGCCCTGAGGCGTCAGAGAATCAGAGAACCCTGAGGTGTCAGAGAACCCTGAGGTGTCAGAGAACCCTGAGGTGTCAGAGAACCCTGAGGCGTCAGAGAACCCTGAGGCGTCAGAGAACCCTGAGGCGTCAGAGAACCCTGAGGCGTTGGAGAGCCCTGAGGCGTCAGAGAATCAGAGAACCCTGAGGTGTCAGAGAACCCTGAGGTGTCAGAGAACCCTGAGGTGTCAGAGAACCCTGAGGCGTCAGAGAACCCTGAGGCGTCAGAGAACCCTGAGGTGTCAGAGAACCCTGAGGCGTCAGAGAACCCTGAGGTGTCAGAGAACCCTGAGGCGTCAGAGAACCCTGAGGCGTCAGAGAACCCTGAGGCGTCAGAGAACCCTAAAACGTTAGAGAGCCCTGAGGCGTCAGAGAATCAGAGAACCCTGAGGTGTCAGAGAACCCTGAGGTGTCAGAGAACCCTGAGGCATCAGAGAACCCTGAGGCGTCAAAGAATCAGAGAGCCCTGAGGCGTCAGAGAATCGGGGAACCCTGAGGGGTCAGAGTGCCCTGAGGGGTCAGAGTGCCCTGAGGCATCAAAGAATCAGAGAGCCCTGAGGCGTCAGAGAACCCTGAGGCGTCAGAGAACCCTGAGGCATCAGAGAGCCCCGAGGCATCAGAGAGCCCCGAGGCATCAGAGAGCCCTGAGGCATCAGAGAGCCCTGAGGCATCAGAGAGCCCTGAGGCGTCAGAGAGCCCTGAGGCATCAGAGAACCAGAGAGCCCTGAGGCGTGAGAGAACCCTGAGGCGTCAGAGAGCCCTGAGGCGTCAGAGAGCCCTGAGGCGTCAGAGAGCCCTGAGACGTCAGAGAGCCCTGAGGCGTCAGAGAACCCTGAGACGTCAGAGAGCCCTGAGGCGTCAGAGAACCCTGAGACGTCAGAGAGCCCTGAGGCGTCAGAGAGCCCTGAGGCGTCAGAGAACCAGAGAGCCCTGAGACGTAAGAGAGCCCTGAGGCATCAGAGAGCCCTGAGGCGTAAGAGAGCCCTGAGGCATCAGAGAGCCCTGAGGCGTCAGAGAGCCCTGAGGCATCAAAGAATCAGAGAGCCCTGAGGCGTAAGAGAGCCCTGAGGCGTCAGAGAGCCCTGAGGCGTAAGAGAGCCCTGAGGCGTCAGAGAGCCCTGAGGCGTAAGAAGGGTTTGTATAAACAAGGAGGTAATTTAAGGTTAGTGTTATTCTGGGTTCACACTGTAGTGATGCGGGACCCGGAGCGATTCCAGCGCCGGTTCTCGCATCGCATCTCTCCCACAGGCAGTTCACACAGACAACACACATGCGATCCAATTCCAGTGCGGGGGAAAAAAATTCCCTGCACCTTTTTAATGCAAATCCAATGCAAGTTCAGGGAGGGTTAGTGTTTTTACAGTCAGGCTTAGTATTAGGGTTACAGGGAGGATTAGTATTGGGGTTACAGGGAGAATTAGTGTTAGGGTTACAGGGAGGATTAGTGTTGGGGTTACAGGGAGGATTAGTGTTAGGGTTACAGGGAGGATTAGTATTAGGGTTACAGGGAGGATTAGTGTTGGGGTTACAGGGATGATTAGTATTGGGGTTACAGGGAGGATTAGTGTTGGGGTTTCAGGGAGGATTAGTATTGGGGTTACAGGGAGGATTAGTGTTGGGGTTACAGGGAGGATTAGTGTTAGGGTTACAGGGAGAATTAGTGTTAGGGTTACAGGGAGGATTAGTATTGGGGTTACAGGGAGGATTAGTGTTAGGGTTACAGGGAGAATTAGTGTTAGGGTTACAGGGATGATTAGTATTGGGGTTACAGGGATGATTAGTGTTAGGGTTACAGGGAGGATTAGTATTGGGGTTACAGGGAGAATTAGTGTTAGGGTTACAGGGATGATTAGTATTGGGGTTACAGGGAAGATTAGTGTTAGGGTTTCAGGGAGGATTAGTATTGGGGTTACAGGGAAGATTAGTGTTAGGGTTACAGGGAGGATTAGTGTTAGGGTTACAGGGAGGATTAGTATTGGGGTTACAGGGATGATTAGTGTTAGGGTTACAGGGAAGATTAGTGTTGGGGTTACAGGGATGATTAGTATTGGGGTTACAGGGAGGATTAGTATTGGGGTTACAGGGAGAATTAGTGTTAGGGTTACAGGGATGATTAGTATTGGGGTTACAGGGATGATTAGTGTTAGGGTTACAGGGAAGATTAGTATTGGGGTTACAGGGATGATTAGTGTTAGGGTTACAGGGAGGATTAGTATTGGGGTTACAGGGATGATTAGTGTTAGGGTTACAGGGAGGATTAGTATTGGGGTTACAGGGATGATTAGTATTAGGGTTACAGGGATGATTAGTGTTAGGGTTACAGGGAAGATTAGTATTGGGGTTACAGGGATGATTAGTGTTAGGGTTACAGGGAGGATTAGTATTGGGGTTACAGGGATGATTAGTGTTAGGGTTACAGGGATGATTAGTGTTAGGGTTACAGGGATGATTAGTGTTAGGGTTACAGGGATGATTAGTGTTAGGGTTACAGGGAGGAATACAGAGATGATTAGTGTTAGGGTTACAGGGAGGATTAGTGTTGGGGTTACAGGGAGGATTAGTATTGGGGTTACAGGGAGGATTAGTGTTAGGGTTACAGGGATGATTAGTATTGGGGTTACAGGGAGGATTAGTGTTGGGGTTTCAGGGAGGATTAGTATTGGGGTTACAGAGAAGATTAGTGTTAGGGTTACAGGGAGGAATACAGAGATGATTAGTGTTAGGGTTACAGGGATGATTAGTATTGGGGTTACAGGGAGGATTAGTATTGGGGTTACAGGGAGAATTAGTGTTAGGGTTACAGGGATGATTAGTATTGGGGTTACAGGGAGGATTAGTGTTGGGGTTTCAGGGAGGATTAGTATTGGGGTTACAGAGAAGATTAGTGTTAGGGTTACAGGGAGGAATACAGAGATGATTAGTGTTAGGGTTACAGGGATGATTAGTATTGGGGTTACAGGGAAGATTAGTGTTAGGGTTACAGGGAGGAATACAGGGATGATTAGTGTTAGGGTTACAGGGAGGATTAGTGTTAGGGTTACAGAGATGATTAGTGTTAGGGTTACAGGGAGGATTAGTATTGGGGTTACAGGGAGGATTAGTGTTGGGGTTACAGGGAGGATTAGTGTTAGGGTTACAGGGATGATTAGTGTTAGGGTTACAGGGATGATTAGTGTTAGGGTTACAGGGAAGATTAGTATTAGGGTTACAGGGATGATTAGTGTTAGGGTTACAGGGAGGATTAGTGTTGGGGTTACAGGGAAGATTAGTGTTAGGGTTACAGGGATGATTAGTGTTAGGGTTACAGGGAAGATTAGTGTTGGGGTTACAGGGATGATTAGTGTTAGGGTTACAGGGATGATTAGTGTTAGGGTTACAGGGAAGATTAGTGTTAGGGTTACAGGGATGATTAGTGTTAGGGTTACAGGGAGGATTAGTATTAGGGTTACAGGGAGGATTAGTGTTGGGGTTACAGGGATGATTAGTGTTAGGGTTACAGGGATGATTAGTGTTAGGGTTACAGGGAGGATTAGTATTAGGGTTACAGGGATGATTAGTGTTAGGGTTACAGGGAAGATTAGTGTTGGGGTTACAGGGATGATTAGTGTTAGGGTTACAGGGAGGATTAGTGTTAGGGTTACAGGGAGGATTAGTATTGGGGTTACAGGGATGATTAGTGTTAGGGTTACAGGGAAGATTAGTGTTGGGGTTACAGGGATGATTAGTGTTAGGGTTACAGGGAGGATTAGTATTAGGGTTACAGGGATGATTAGTGTTAGGGTTACAGGGAAGATTAGTGTTGGGGTTACAGGGATGATTAGTATTAGGGTTACAGGGAAGATTAGTGTTAGGGTTACAGGGATGATTAGTGTTAGGGTTACAGGGAGGAATACAGAGATGATTAGTGTTAGGGTTACAGGGAGGATTAGTATTGGGGTTACAGGGAAGATTAGTGTTAGGGTTACAGGGATGATTAGTGTTAGGGTTACAGGGAAGATTAGTATTAGGGTTACAGGGATGATTAGTGTTAGGGTTACAGGGAAGATTAGTGTTAGGGTTACAGGGATGATTAGTGTTAGGGTTACAGGGAGGATTAGTATTGGGGTTACAGGGAGGATTAGTGTTGGGGTTACAGGGAAGATTAGTGTTGGGGTTACAGGGATGATTAGTGTTAGGGTTACAGGGATGATTAGTGTTAGGGTTACAGGGAAGATTAGTGTTAGGGTTACAGGGATGATTAGTGTTAGGGTTACAGGGAGGAATACAGAGATGATTAGTGTTAGGGTTACAGGGATGATTAGTATTGGGGTTACAGGGAAGATTAGTGTTAGGGTTACAGGGATGATTAGTGTTAGGGTTACAGGGAAGATTAGTGTTAGGGTTACAGGGAGAATTAGTGTTAGGGTTACAGGGAGGATTAGTGTTAGGGTTACAGGGAGGATTAGTATTGGGGTTACAGGGATGATTAGTATTAGGGTTACAGGGATGATTAGTGTTAGGGTTACAGGGATGATTAGTGTTAGGGTTACAGGGAAGATTAGTGTTAGGGTTACAGGGATGATTAGTGTTAGGGTTACAGGGAGGATTAGTATTGGGGTTACAGGGATGATTAGTATTAGGGTTACAGGGATGATTAGTGTTAGGGTTACAGGGATGATTAGTGTTAGGGTTACAGGGAGGATTAGTATTGGGGTTACAGGGAAGATTAGTGTTAGGGTTACAGGGATGATTAGTGTTAGGGTTACAGGGAGGAATACAGAGATGATTAGTGTTAGGGTTACAGGGATGATTAGTATTGGGGTTACAGGGAAGATTAGTGTTAGGGTTACAGGGAGGATTAGTGTTAGGGTTACAGGGAGGATTAGTATTGGGGTTACAGGGATGATTAGTGTTAGGGTTACAGGGAGGATTAGTGTTGGGGTTACAGGGATGATTAGTGTTAGGGTTACAGGGAGGATTAGTATTGGGGTTACAGGGAAGATTAGTGTTAGGGTTACAGAGAGGATTAGTATTGGGGTTACAGGGATGATTAGTGTTAGGGTTACAGGGAGGATTAGTGTTGGGGTTACAGGGAGGATTAGTGTTGGGGTTACAGGGATGATTAGTGTTAGGGTTACAGGGAAGATTAGTGTTAGGGTTACAGGGATGATTAGTGTTAGGGTTACAGGGAGGATTAGTATTGGGGTTACAGGGAGAATTAGTGTTAGGGTTACAGGGAGGATTAGTGTTGGGGTTACAGGGATGATTAGTATTAGGGTTACAGGGATGATTAGTGTTAGGGTTACAGGGATGATTAGTGTTAGGGTTACAGGGAGGATTAGTATTGGGGTTACAGGGAGAATTAGTGTTAGGGTTACAGGGAGGATTAGTGTTGGGGTTACAGGGAGGATTAGTGTTAGGGTTACAGGGATGATTAGTATTGGGGTTACAGGGAAGATTAGTGTTAGGGTTACAGGGAGGAATACAGAGATGATTAGTGTTAGGGTTACAGGGATGATTAGTATTGGGGTTACAGGGAAGATTAGTGTTAGGGTTTCAGGGAGGATTAGTATTAGGGTTACAGGGATGATTAGTGTTAGGGTTACAGGGATGATTAGTGTTAGGGTTACAGGGAGGATTAGTGTTGGGGTTACAGGGATGATTAGTGTTAGGGTTACAGGGAAGATTAGTGTTAGGGTTACAGGGATGATTAGTGTTAGGGTTACAGGGAGGATTAGTATTGTGGTTACAGGGATGATTAGTGTTAGGGTTACAGGGAGGATTAGTGTTGGGGTTACAGGGATGATTAGTGTTGGGGTTACAGGGATGATTAGTGTTAGGGTTACAGGGAAGATTAGTGTTAGGGTTACAGGGAGGATTAGTATTGGGGTTACAGGGAAGATTAGTGTTAGGGTTACAGGGAGGATTAGTATTGGGGTTACAGGGATGATTAGTGTTAGGGTTACAGGGAGGATTAGTGTTGGGGTTACAGGGATGATTAGTATTAGGGTTACAGGGATGATTAGTGTTAGGGTTACAGGGATGATTAGTGTTAGGGTTACAGGGAGGATTAGTATTGGGGTTACAGGGAGAATTAGTGTTAGGGTTACAGGGAGGATTAGTGTTGGGGTTACAGGGAGGATTAGTGTTAGGGTTACAGGGATGATTAGTATTGGGGTTAAAGGGAAGATTAGTGTTAGGGTTACAGGGATGATTAGTGTTAGGGTTACAGGGAGGAATACAGAGATGATTAGTGTTAGGGTTACAGGGATGATTAGTATTGGGGTTACAGGGAAGATTAGTGTTAGGGTTACAGGGAGGATTAGTATTGGGGTTACAGGGAAGATTAGTGTTAGGGTTACAGGGAGGATTAGTATTGGGGTTACAGGGAAGATTAGTGTTAGGGTTACAGGGAGGATTAGTATTGGGGTTACAGGGAGAATTAGTGTTAGGGTTACAGGGAGGATTAGTGTTGGGGTTACAGGGAGGATTAGTATTGGGGTTACAGGGAAGATTAGTGTTAGGGTTACAGGGAGGAATACAGAGATGATTAGTGTTAGGGTTACAGGGATGATTAGTATTGGGGTTACAGGGAAGATTAGTGTTAGGGTTACAGGGAGGAATACAGGGATGATTAGTGTTAGGGTTACAGGGATGATTAGTGTTAGGGTTACAGGGATGATTAGTGTTAGGGTTACAGGGAGGATTAGTATTGGGGTTACAGGGATGATTAGTGTTAGGGTTACAGGGATGATTAGTGTTAGGGTTACAGGGATGATTAGTGTTAGGGTTACAGGGAGAATTCGTGTTAGGGTTACAGGGAGGATTAGTATTGGGGTTACAGGGAAGATTAGTGTTAGGGTTACAGGGATGATTAGTATTGGGGTTACAGGGAGGAATACAGGGAGGATTAGTGTTGGGGTTACAGGGAGGATTAGTGTTGGGGTTACAGAGAGGATTAGTGTTGGGGTTACAGGGAAGATTAGTGTTAGGGTTACAGGGATGATTAGTATTGGGGTTACAGGGAAGAATACAGGGATGATTAGTATTGGGGTTACAGGGAGGAATACAGGGAGGATTAGTGTTAGGGTTACAGGGATGATTAGTATTGGGGTTACAGGGAAGATTAGTGTTAGGGTTACAGGGAGGAATACAGGGAGGATTAGTGTTGGGGTTACAGGGAAGATTAGTGTTAGGGTTACAGGGATGATTAGTATTGGGGTTACAGAGAAGATTAGTGTTAGGGTTACAGGGAGGAATACAGGGATGATTAGTGTTAGGGTTACAGGGATGATTAGTATTGGGGTTACAGAGAAGATTAGTGTTAGGGTTACAGGGAGGAATACAGGGAGGATTAGTGTTAGGGTTACAGGGATGATTAGTATTGGGGTTACAGGGATGATTAGTGTTAGGGTTACAGGGAGGAATACAGGGAGGATTAGTGTTGGGGTTACAGGGAGGATTAGTGTTGGGGTTACAGGGAGGATTAGTGTTGGGGTTACAGGGAGGATTAGTGTTGGGGTTACAGGGATGATTAGTGTTAGGGTTACAGGGAGGAATACAGGGAGGATTAGTGTTGGGGTTACAGGGAGGATTAGTGTTGGGGTTACAGGGAGGATTATTATTAGGGTTACAGGGAAGATTAGTGTTAGGGTTACAGGGAGGAATACAGGGATGATTAGTGTTGGGGTTACAGGGAGGATTAGTGTTGGGGTTACAGGGAGGATTAATATTGGGGTTACAGGGAAGATTAGTGTTAGGGTTACAGGGAGGAATACAGGGAGGATTAGTGTTGGGGTTACAGGGAAGATTAGTGTTAGGGTTACAGGGATGATTAGTATTGGGGTTACAGAGAAGATTAGTGTTAGGGTTACAGGGAGGAATACAGGGATGATTAGTGTTAGGGTTACAGGGATGATTAGTATTGGGGTTACAGAGAAGATTAGTGTTAGGGTTACAGGGAGGAATACAGGGAGGATTAGTGTTAGGGTTACAGGGAGGAATACAGGGAGGATTAGTGTTAGGGTTACAGGGAGGATTAGTATTGGGGTTACAGGGATGATTAGTGTTAGGGTTACAGGGAGGAATACAGGGAGGATTAGTGTTGGGGTTACAGGGAGGATTAGTGTTGGGGTTACAGGGAGGATTAGTGTTGGGGTTACAGGGAGGATTAGTGTTGGGGTTACAGGGATGATTAGTGTTAGGGTTACAGGGAGGAATACAGGGAGGATTAGTGTTGGGGTTACAGGGAGGATTAGTGTTGGGGTTACAGGGAGGATTATTATTAGGGTTACAGGGAAGATTAGTGTTAGGGTTACAGGGAGGAATACATGGATGATTAGTGTTGGGGTTACAGGGAGGATTAGTGTTGGGGTTACAGGGAGGATAAGTATTGGTGTTACAGGGAAGATTAGTGTTAGGGTTACAGGGAGGAATACAGGGATGATTAGTGTTAGGGTTACAGGGAGGAATACAGGGAGGATTAGTGTTGGGGTACAGGGAGGATTAGTGTTGGGATTACAGGGATGATTAGTGTTGGGGTTACAGGGAGGATTAGTGTTGGGGTTACAGGGAGGATTAGTGTTGGGGTTACAGGGAGGATTAGTGTTGGGGTTACAGGGAGGATTAGTGTTGGGGTTACAGGGAGGATTAGTGTTAGGGTTACAGGGAGGAATACAGGGAGGATTAGTGTTGGGGTTACAGGGAGGATTAGTGTTGGGGTTACAGGGAGGATTATTATTAGGGTTACAGGGAAGATTAGTGTTAGGGTTACAGGGAGGAATACAGGGATGATTAGTATTGGGGTTACAGGGAGGATTAGTATTAGGGTTACAGGGAGGATTAGTATTAGGGTTACAGGGAGGAATACAGGGATGATTAGTGTTGGGGTTACAGGGAGGATTAGTGTTGGGGTTACAGGGAAGATTAGTGTTAGGGTTACAGGGAGGAATACAGGGATGATTAGTGTTAGGGTTACAGGGAGGAATACAGGGAGGATTAGTGTTGGGGTTACAGGGATGATTAGTATTGGGGTTACAGGGAAGATTAGTGTTAGGGTTACAGGGAGGAATACAGGGATGATTAGTGTTAGGGTTACAGGGAGGAATACAGGGAGGATTAGTGTTGGGGTTACAGGGATGATTAGTATTGGGGTTACAGGGAAGATTAGTGTTAGGGTTACAGGGAGGAATACAGGGAGGATTAGTGTTGGGGTTACAGGGAGGATTAGTGTTGGGGTTACAGGGAGGATTAGTGTTGGGGTTACAGGGAGGATTAGTGTTGGGGTTACAGGGATGATTAGTGTTAGGGTTACAGGGAGGAATACAGGGAAGATTAGTGTTGGGGTTACAGGGAGGATTAGTGTTGGGGTTACAGGGAGGATTATTATTAGGGTTACAGGGAAGATTAGTGTTAGGGTTACAGGGAGGAATACAGGGATGATTAGTGTTGGGGTTACAGGGAGGATTAGTGTTGGGGTTACAGGGAGGATAAGTATTGGTGTTACAGGGAAGATTAGTGTTAGGATTACAGGGAGGAATACAGGGATGATTAGTGTTAGGGTTACAGGGAGGAATACAGGGAGGATTAGTGTTGGGGTACAGGGAGGATTAGTGTTGGGGTTACAGGGATGATTAGTGTTGGGGATACAGGGAAGATTAGTGTTAGGGTTACAGGGAGGAATACAGGGAGGATTAGTGTTGGGGTTACAGGGATGATTAGTGTTAGGGTTACAGGGATGATTAGTATTGGGGTTACAGGGAAGATTAGTGTTAGGGTTACAGGGAGGAATACAGGGATGATTAGTGTTAGGGTTACAGGGATGATTAGTGTTAGGGTTACAGGGATGATTAGTATTGGGGTTACAGGGAAGATTAGTGTTAGGGTTACAGGGAAGATTAGTGTTAGGGTTACAGGGAGGAATACAGGGATGATTAGTGTTGGGGTTACAGGGAGGATTAGTGTTGGGGTTACAGGGAGGATAAGTATTGGTGTTACAGGGAAGATTAGTGTTAGGGTTACAGGGAGGAATACAGGGATGATTAGTGTTAGGGTTACAGGGAGGATTAGTGTTGGGGTACAGGGAGGATTAGTGTTGGGGTTACAGGGATGATTAGTGTTGGGGATACAGGGAAGATTAGTGTTAGGGTTACAGGGAGGAATACAGGGATGATTAGTGTTAGGATTACTAGGAGGGTTAATTGCTGTGGGTGTGGCCGGTCCAAGCATAGCGGAAGAAATGCGTACTTCTATGTGGTGACCATTTAATGGAAGTCTGTGGTGGAGGTCCATGGGTTTAATACCGGAAGGATGAGGTTACTTGTATCAAGAAGCAAAATAGCCACAAAACATTCAGCGTGGAGACAAATCCCTCCATAAATGATCCGTTATTAACCGTCTTCAGATTGAACATTTCAGAAACATGGCAATTAGCAGAACTGCGTGACGAGAACAAGTTCGCCGCGTCCACGGTGTACATCCTGTTATGGATTAATCTGTCTGGTTCTGGCTCCACTGAGCTGGCTGCGAAGACGACTTGTGTTATTTGTTCAATCTCCTTCCCCAAAATGACACATAATCTCCGTAAATTAGAGGAGCAGACAGGGGGGTGACAACAGCGGGACAATTTACTGCTACTGAGTGCAAAGTGAGAACGTTTATAGGAAAAGTCAAAGCAGCTTGTAGGTCTAATGGCGTAACGCTATGAGCCCTACATGTCAGCATTACAGAAAACCTGCAGTGACAGATACATTGACGACGTCTTCCGAGTAGTGGATGCTTAGCACAGATTTCCAGCAGAGGTAGAGAGTCAATCAATTTCAACATGCTTGGGATAAGTATCAGTCTTTCAAAAATGTTATAGGAAAAGAAACAAAAAAACAAAAACAAACTCAGTGAACCAGTGAGGTCTTTTATTTTTCTATATGCACTATATTGTCAAAAGTATTGGGACACCTGCCTGTACAGACACAAGAACTTTTATGGCATCCCAGTCTTAGTCCGTAGGGTTCAACCATGAGTTGGCCCACCCTTTGCATGAGCAAGTTTGGGGTGGAGGAACTTGACTGGCCTGCACAGAGTCCTGACCTCAACCCAATAGAACACCTTTGGGAGGAATTAGAGCGGAAACTGCAAGCCAGGCCAGACCTCACAAATGCGCTTCTGGAAGAATGAGCAAACATTCCCATAGACACACTCCTAAACCTTGTGGACAGCCTTCCCAGAAGAGTTGAAGCTGCTATATGCCAACTCAATACTGAACACTATGGACTAAGACTGGGACGCCATTAAAGTTCATATGCGTGTAAAGGCATGTGTCCCAATACTTTTGACAATATAGTGTACATACTTTTGGTGGGTTTACAGTAATTTCTAGCAAATAATGCAGATTTTAATGTGTGAAAAAAAAATTAAAATAAATTGCTCCGGTAGACAAGGGCTTAAAGTATATGTACGCCCAATCCCTAAAACCTCAAATAAGTTTAAACAAGTTCATGTGATTTCAGCAGTTTTCAGTAAAGTAGTGCCTAGTGATGTATGCCATAAAGGACATTTCCTGTGACAACCTGAGCTTCTTCATTGTCAGCTGTGACATGAACCCCAATGGAGTCTGTGCCGCACGCGGTCCAGTGCAATGATGTGCAGCCGAGTGGAGTGGAGTGCATGTAGACAGGAAACGGCTGATCGCCTCCGTCCTCTATCAAAAGATAAATATATATATATATATATATATATATATATATATATATATATATATATATACACATGTATAATTTTATGAAAAAAGGCAATTGTTTATGGCACAGTGTTTTAGCAAAATCCAAAGGACTGGACATCGATCCTTAACACTTTCTGTGTCTGATCGGCTGCATTTGAGGTCAGAGGAGAGATTTGGGGTCTGATAGGCCCCAGATCTCTCCATAAAGAGGACCTGCCACGGCCTTGAATTGAATTGGCCTTGCTGTCAAAAATGTAAATGATATGCACCCGTTAAACAGGTGCAGAAAAATTGGTCTTTGGGTGTTAATTGTACCCATGAAACCTACACCAAAAAAATTCTTCCAGATGAAATTAACACCCACAATGCTGGGCAGCCTAAAGGTCCTGCAGAGATTCCACATCCCAAAAACATTTCATCAACAACATCGGCATCGGGGGCTTCATAGCTGGTAATTCAGGACTGGTTCATTTTGATGAATGTCAGACGGTCCAACCCCCAACGTTGGTGTCAGTGGAAGCAATAATAACCCCCAACATTGGTGTCAGTGGACGTAATAATAACCCCCAACATTGGTGTCAGTGGAAGCAATAATAACCCCCAACATTGGTGTCAGGGGATGCGATAATAACCCCAGAATTGGTGTCAGGGGACCCAATATAAAACCCCAACACTGATGTCAGTGAATGCAATAATAACCACCAACGCTGGTGTCAGTGGATGATATAATAACCCCCAACATTGGTGTCAGTAGACGCAATAATATCCCCCAATACTTGTGTCAGTGGATGTAATATTAACCCCCAACATTGGTGTCAGTGGATGTAATAATGACCCCCAACACTGGTGTCAGTGGATGAAATAATAGCCCCCAACATTGGTGTCAGGGGATGCGATAATAACCCCCAACATTGGTGTCAGGGGACGCAATATAAATCCCCAACACTGGTGTGAGTGGATGCAATAATAACCCCCATCATTGGTGTCAGGGGATGCGATAATAACCCCCAGAATTGGTGTCAGGGGACCCAATATAAAACCCCAACAGTGGTGTCAGTGGATGCAATAATGACCCCCAACACTGGTTTCAGTGGATGATATAATAACCCCCAACATTGGTGTCAGTAGACGCAATAATAACCCCCAATGCTTGTGTCAGTGGATGTATTAATAACCCCCAACATTGGTGTCAGTGGATGAAATAATAGCCCCCAACATTGGTGTCAGGGGATGCAATAATAACCCCAAACATTGGTGTCAGTGCTAATAACCCCCCCAAATTGTTGGTCAGTGGCAGTAAAATTTAAGCCGCTCCCCCCCCCCCCCCCCGTATTGATGGTCGCTGTCAGTGAAAGACAACATCCCTTCCCTCTATGCATTGGTGGTCAGTGACCGCGAAAGGTACCGCCCTCTCCGCTCCCCTGCATTGGTAGCCAATGGCAGTGAGAATCATAAATCCCCATCACAGGAGAAGTCCTTCCTTCCCATCATAGCCCCCCTCCACATCAGAGTCCCCCTTTTACATCACAAGCCCCCATCACATCAAAAGCCCCCCCTTTACATCAAGGCCCCCCTTATATATCAGAGCCCCTTTTACATCAGAAGCCCCATCACACCAAAAGCCCCCCCTTTACATCAAGACCCCCCTTATATATCAGAGCCCCCTCTTACATCAGAAGCCCCATCACACCAAAAGCCCCCCCCTTTACATCAAGGCCCCCCTTATATATCAGAGCCCCCTCTTACATCAGGGACCCCTTCAGAAGTGACAACCAATGGATCTGAATCCTGAGTCTCTGTAAATGCCACTGATACTAGCTGGGGGGCAGATAAAATCTTGTAGAGGGCTGAATGTGGCCCATCGGCAGTAGTTTTGAGATCCCTTCATTAGGTATTCACAATATATCACCTTTATATTATGGAAATAATCTACATTAAAAATATGCGACACTCACACATTTAAAAACAAAAAAGAATCGCAAAGGTATCGGGAAGGAATTTATTTTATGGGTGGCGTAAATCAGACCATGGATTATTTTCTATCTGTAGGTACCGGGTTCTATATATGGATGTTTTCAATTAATTTATTCCTTTTTTTTTTTTTTTTTGGTTGAAATACATTTTATTGAGTGTGCAAAATGAGAATACGACGTCAAGCCAACATGTTGTTCTCTGGTACAGTAATAAACCATAACATGATACAGCAGTCAACAAATACCCAATCTAGGTCAGAAATTACGCATCGCAACATCATAGCACTAAAGTTCTGAGGTCTGGAGGAAAAGTTACAAAGTGTTTTTAGGAGCTAAGATCTCCAAAGGAAACGGCACGTGACAAGCAAAGGGACAGTAAACGAAGCAAACGATAGGATAAGCCTACCTCGAGACTCTATTCTCATCTTACTTTAATTTCTATCCTGCCATTAGAGAGTCTCCGAGCTAGCTGGATTCGAGATATACCAGATCTGAGTATGGAGGACTGGAGCTGTGTGTGTGGGATTTCCCTTTGAGATCTCTGGTCTCCTTGAGGGATCGTGTTATCCAATTTAAACTCATACACAGAGCATATATCACGCCGTATAGACTTCTAAAGATAAATCCTGCTTGTTTGCGGAGCAGCTCGAGGGGATTTCACACACATCTTCTGGACCTGTCCATATATAGTTACATTTTGGATGGAGGTAGTGGATCTATTAAACTCTATTACTTCTGCTCCTTTACCGTTTTCAATGTCAGTCTGTTTGCTGGGCTTAGTAGAGGATATTACCCCTATAGAGACCGAACTAATATTTATTAATACAACATTATTCTACGCAAGAAAATCTATTGCATTATATTGGAAGAAACCTCATCCTCCTCCGCTTATATATTGGAAACAATTGATTAATAATAATCTTCCATTGTATAGAGATATCTATAGGAATAGGGGTCGCCCTAGTAAGTATGATGAGGTTTGGGCAAAGTGGCTGGATAAGCCATATACGGCATCTAACATAGAGGGAGGTAACAACTCATAGAAGGGATGTTCCCTATATGGGATATTTGTGTTTAGAAATGATTGGAAATAATAGTGATAATCATAATTTCTTTATTTCTTGTTTTTTTGCTATGCAAGGTGATGGGATCGTGTTATTTTACTAATATATTTTAGATTTAATGTGTATGATGTGTTGTCATGTTATGTTATGTTTTGTCTGTTTAAGAAATTAAATAAAAAGATTTATAAAAAAAAACAAAAAAAAAAAAACGAAGCAAACGATATGGTGAGCTTCTCATATCTATGGTTGTGCCCAGGGCCGGTGCTACCACTGGGCAAACTAGGCAGCCGCCTAGGGCGCACTGCTGCCTAGGGGCACCCGGCCACTGGTGTTCCTACTCTCTTTTCAGCAAGCAACTAAGTCTCAGCATCAGCAGGCAGCGGCTGCTTCATTTGCACATAGTGTCAGAGGCGCAGCGGTGGCGGAGAACTGTGTCTGTGTCCCGACTCCCGAATGAATGGAAGCAAACATTCATTGATGGGTGCTGGTGAGGCTGAGCTGATGGACGCTGGTGAAGCTGCATTTGATGGGTGCTGGTGAGGCTACATTTGATGGGTGCTGGTGAAGCTGCATTGATGGGCGCTGGTGAGGCTGCATTTGATGGGTGCTGATGAAGCTGCATTGATGGGCAACGGTAGGCTGTATTGATGGGTGCTGGGGAAGTTGCATTGATGGGGACTGGTAGGCTGCATTAATGGGTGCTGGTGAAGCTGCATTGATGGGCTCTGGTGAAGCTACATTGATGGGCTCTGGTGAGGCTGCATTGATGGGCTCTGGTGAGGCTGCATTGATGGGTGCTGATGAGGCTGCATTGATGGGTGCTGATGAGGCTGCATTGATGGGCACTGGTAGGCTGCATTGATGAGCGCTTGTGAGGCTGCATTGATGGGCGCTTGTGAGGCTGCATTGATGGGCACTGGTAGGCTGCATTGATGGGCACTGGTAGGCTGCATTGATGAGCGCTTGTGAGGCTGCATTGATGGGCGCTTGTGAGGCTGCATTGATGGGCGCTTGTGAGGCTGCATTGATGGGCTCTGGTGAGGCTGCATTGATGGGTGCTGATGAGGCTGCATTGATGGTCTCTGGTAGGCTGCATTGATGGGCGCTTGTGAGGCTGCATTGATGGGCTCTGGTGAGGCTGCATTAATGGGCTCTGGTGAGGCTGCATTGATGGGCGCTTGTGAGGCTGCATTGATGGGCTCTGGTGAGGCTGCATTTGATGGGCGCTTTGTTAAAAAGGTGGGTAGGGCAAAGGGGGTGAAGTCAGGGGTGGAACCAAGGAGGGCGGCAAAATTAGGTTTTGCCTAGGGTGTCAAAAATCCTTGCACCAGCCCTGGTTGTGCCTGTGCCCTGTAGGAGGTACGGGACTGGGGAAAACCCCCACCTAGAAGACAACAGTGGCCTGGCCCACGATCTTGACTTGGGGGGGGGGCAATAAGAAACTAGTAAGTACGGGACTGGGGAAAATTCCCCCACCTAAAAGATAACAGTAACCAGGCCTACGGGTTTGACATAGGGGAACAAGGAAAAGCTAGTAAGTATAGGACTGGGGAAAAATCCCCCACTTAGAAGATCACAGTGACCAGGCCGCAGTTTTGATGTGTGGGTACAAGGAGAAACTAGTAAATACAGGACTAGGGAAAATCCCCCACCTAGAAGATAATAATGACCGGGCCGCGGTCTTGACAAGGAGAAGCATAGTGAGGAGTCCAGAAGGACAAACAGAGAAGAATAGTTATTATAAAAAAAGTAGAGCCATGATGGGCTCCCGAATGATGGGCTACAGGCCGTTAGAGTGACCATGACATTGATGGAAGAGCACTGGGAGAAATAGCACCCCATTGTTGGTATCACTGGGAGAAATAGCACCCCATTGTTGGTAATACTATGAGGAATAGCACCCCATTGTTGGTATCACTGGGGGAAATGGCACCCCATTGTTGGTATCACTGGTAGAAATAGCACCCCATTGTTGGTATCACTGGGAGGAATAGCACCCCATTGTTGGTATCACTGGGAGAAATGGCAACCCATTGTTTGTATCACTGGTAGAAATAGCACCCCATTGTTGGTATCACTGGGAGGAATAGCACCCCATTGTTGGTATCACTGGTAGAAATAGCACCCCATTGTTGGTATCACTGGGGGAAATGGCACCCCATTGTTGGTATCACTGGGGGGAATAGGACCCCATGGTGGGTATCAGCTGATCATTGGTGTCAGTAAGAGGATAAGTGCCCCAGGAGCCAGATAAAGGCAAGCCAAGAGCCACATCCGGCCCCCAGGACCACAGTTTGGGGACCACTGTTCTAAAGGACAACATTATTAAGGCCAGTGGGTGGAGGAGATCACCAAAGTAGAGCAATGAATCTTCTCTTTGGGTCTAAAAATATAAGTCGGACTTTAAAGTCTCTTGGGTATAAAATATTGTATATGATGATTGTGGGATCTGCCTTTCCCCCAAGAATACTTACATTCCCCCAGGAATCCTTACTTTCCCCCAGGAATCCTTATATTCCCCCAGGAATCCTTACATTCCCCCAGGAATCCTTACATTCCCCCAGGAATCTTTACATTCCCCCAGGAATCCTTACATTCCCCCAGGAATCCTTACTTTCAGGAATCCTTACTTTACCCCAGGAATCCTTACATTCCCCCAGGAATCCTTACTTTCCCCCAGGAATCCTTACATTCCCCCAGGAATCCTTACATTCCCCCAGGAATCCTTACTTTCCCCCAGGAATCCTTACATTCCCCCAGGAATCCTTACTTTCCCCCAGGAATCCTTACTTTCCCCCAGGAATCCTTACATTCCCCCAGGAATCCTTACTTTCCCCCAGGAATCCTTACTTTCCCCCAGGAATCCTTACTTTCCCCCAGAATCCTTACATTCCCCCAGGAATCTTTACATTCCCCCAGGAATCCTTACATTCCCCCAGGAATCCTTACTTTCCCCCAGGAATCCTTACATTCCCCCAGGAATCCTTACACACAAGTCTCCAGTGAATTGTACTTGTTATTCGAGGTTCTCTGTGTCTCACATGATGAAGGTACCTGATGGAAGTCTTAGGAGTTTTTCTCTCTACCGATGCTACGAAGGTGAACTTTCTTTGTTGCCTAGTAACTGCATACTGGCTTTATTCACTTCTTATTCTTGGCAACCCGGGAGGACTGACAATGGGCTTCGAGGCACAGATCCGATGTAGGGATATGGCGCCGTATCTATTACATAGAGTTAGTGGGATTAGGAAAAAAAAAAAAGACTTGTGACCTTTTAAGTTCAACAATGATGAGAAAAAAAGTCGATAATGTAAATTAACTGAGGAAAAATAAGTAAATATGATATTTTCCATAAGGTGGAACTTTACTGCGACGTTGACCTGCCTCCTCCCCCTCCCTCTCTTACAATTAAGATATAAATGTTGTTTTTTTTTTTATTTATTTGTGCTGCTAAGCATCGCCTCATTTCTTGCCCCAGCACCCCCTACGCATGTGCAGATGTGTGGCAGGGCTTTGGCTCCTGAGTGAGCCCCATGGCCATGGGCGTCCGTAAGTAGGGGCAAAGGGGGGCAAGTGCCTCCCCCTGGAATCAAGGAACAGCAAGGTGTCCGCCATAGAGGTGCTCACGGGTTGTGCCCAGGCACACCCTAATCACCTGAGCGCAGCACGCAGACTGTCATCGGGTGCCAGGTGCTGGAACGCTCTCCATGTAACAGCACCCGGCACAGGAAGGAAGATTGCATTGTGGGTAGCAGCCGGCAGGGCTTTTCATCATCCGGAGCTTCTGCCACCTCCAGCGCTGGCCTCTAGCATTAGGAGTCAGCACACACAAAAGCCGGTCAACAGCCGGTCAAGCCCGCAGCGTGTATCAACAGAAGCCTGTGCCAGGAGCCTGACCTGCCACTGTGAGTTATAGAGGATTCTCTTCTGTAGCGGGAAAAGAGCTCCGTGGGGGGGGGGGATTGGGTATGCATACTGGCATAGCACACGACTGGAATCTGCACCCTGTACATAGCACACGCCTGGAATCTGCACCCTGTACATAGCACACTCCTGGAATCTGCACCCTGTACATAGCACATGCCTGGATTCAGCACACTGTACATAGCACACGCCTGGATTCAGCACCCTGTACTTAGCACACGCCTGGATTCAGCACCCTGTACATAGCACACGCCTGGAATCTGCACCCTGTACATAGCACATGCCTGGAATCTGCACCCTGTACATAGCACACGCCTGGATTCTGCACCCTGTACATAGCACAGGCCTGGATTCAGCACCCTGTACTTAGCACACGCCTGGATTCAGCACCCTGTACATAGCACACGCCTGGAATCTGCACCCTGTACATAGCACACGCCTGGATTCAGCACCCTGTACTTAGCACACGCCTGGATTCAGCACCCTGTACATAGCACACGCCTGGAATCTGCACCCTGTACATAGCACATGCCTGGAATCTGCACCCTGTACATAGCACACGCCTGGATTCTGCACCCTGTACATAGCACAGGCCTGGAATCGGCACCCTGTACATAGCACACGCCTGGAATCTGCACCCTGTACATAGAACATTCCTGGAATCTGCACCCTGTACATAGAACACGCCTGGATTCAGCACCCTGTACATAGCACACGCCTGGATTCAGCACCCTGTACATAGCACATGCCTGGAATCTGCACCCTGTACATAGAACATGCCTGGAATCTGCACCCTGTACATAGCACATGCCTGGAATCTGCACCCTGTACAAAGCACACACCTGGAATCTGCACCCTGTACATAGCACACACCATTCCCCCTTTAAAAACAAATACTTGCTAGTTGTGGCCAAGCCCCTCCCCCTTCATGACATTGTCAAAAGGAGAAGGAGCATGGGTGACCTTAAAATAATGCCCCCCCCTAAAAAAAAGTTCTGCGGACGCCCATGCCCATGGCGCATCTGTGCATGCACAGGCTCCCCTGAATATTTGCACCCGTGGGCTCCTTATCTGAAAAACACCCCATTGTTGTTTAGAGATGCCTCCCTAGAGCCATTTTACTGTATTACATTATCACCAATTTTTGAAGCCAGTGCCTTATCTATGCTTGTTCCTTCCCAAAAGTTCAACAGCCACAGAAGAACCTCCTAAAACCCATACCCAACCTATTCCAGAACCTACCAAAGGTTCTTCAGAGCATGTCAAATCAACTTTGCACCCGACGTCAAGGACCACTTCCCACTCCATACAGTTACAGGGAGCAGACACAGTAGTTAGAACAGGGAAGATAAAAGTTATTTGTTTTGCTGTATAGGGAAATTATGTCCGATAGGCAAGAAATACTTCCTTTGGTCACATGACAGATAGAGCCATATGGGAAAAACTGGGTGGACCAATGAGAATGGGAAGATTATTATTATACATGATTTATGTAGCGCCAATGGTTTGGGAAGCACTTTACAAAAAAAGGGCCCAGAACGGTTTGGGAGGGTCATGTTCCTGGGAGCTTACAATCTAAAAGGCACAGGTAAGTGAAACAAAAGGTAAAGAGAGTGGGGGGATGAGTTGTCTGAGAATTAAAATTCCAGTTGTTAGGTTGAAGTGGGATAGACTTCCCTGAAGAGATGAGTTTTCAGGGATCTCATGAAGACGGATGGAGAAGGAGATAGTCAGACAGAGTTCAAAAGAATGGGAGAGGCTCTGGACAGATTGGGGTAGGGAGGTCCAGAGGATGGGAGAAGCTCTAGACAGATTGGGGTAGGGAGGTCCAGAGGATGGGAGAATTTCTGGACAGATTGGGGTAGGGCATTTCAGAACAGGGGAGAGGTTCTAAACAGGTTGTGGTAGGGAAACCAAGAAGATGGGAGAAGCTCTGGACAGACTGGGGTAGGGAGTTCCATAGGATGGGAGAGGCTGTGGACAGATTGGGGTAGAGATGTCCTGTCCAGAGAATGGAGGAAGCTTTGGACAGATTGGGGTAGGGAATTTCAGAACAGGGGAGAGGTTCTAGACAGGTTGTGGTAAGGAGACCAAGAGGATGGGAGAGGCTGTGGACAGACTGGGGTAGAGAGGTCTAGAGGATGGGAGAAGTTCTGGACAGATTGGGGTAGGGAGTTCCAGAGGATGGGAGAAGCTGTGGACAGAGTGGGGTAGGGAAGTCCAGAGGATGGGAGAAACTCTGGACAGATTGTGGTAGGGAGGTCCAGAGGATGGGAGAAGAAGTTCTGGACAGATTGGGGTATGGAGTTCCAGAGGATGGGAGAGGCTGTGGACAGATTGGGGTAGAGATGTCCTGTCCAGGGAATGGGAGAAGCTTTGGACAGATTGGGGTACAGTGTTAATTTTGGCAGCAAATTTCGATTTAGTTTTAATCTTAGGACTAAAATGGCATTTTAGTTTTAGTCTCATTTTAGTCTTCTGCAATGGTTTAAGTCGTATTTAATCGACTAAATCTCCAGTATTTAGTTGGCTAAAATCTCCAGTGCATTTTAGTCGACTAAAACTAATTTTAAGTGTCTAAAATCTAATGAGTGTAATTAAATTGTAATGCATTAGTTAACCTTTCTCTACAATTTTCAAACTCATTATATACGGCTGGAGTGAAAAATCTGATATGTTATTTATGATATTGAGGTATGAACATGCACTACAGACCAGTGTTCATTTTGAAGTCAAATTTCAATTTAGTCTTTTGACTAAAATGGCATTTTAGTTTTAGTCCCATTTTAGTCTTTTGACTAAAATGCCATTTTAGTTTTAGTCATCTCAATTGTTTTAGTTTTAGTCGTATTTTAGACTAAAATAGTATTAATTTAGTCGACTAAAATGTTTTTGTCGTTTTAGTCAACAAAATTAACACTGTTGGGATAGGGAGGTCCAGAGGATGGGAGAAGCTCTGGACAGATTAGGATAGGGAGGTCCAGAGGGTGGGAGAAGCTCTGGACAGATTAGATTAGGATTGTGAGGTCCAGAGGGTGGGAGAAGCTCTGGACAGATTAGGGTAGGGAGTTCCAGAAGGTGAAAGAGGCTCTGGACAGATTGTGGTAGGGAGTTCCAGAGGATGGGAGAAGCTCTGGACAGATTGGGGTAGGGAGGTCCAGCGGATGGGAAAAGCTCTGGACAGATTGGGATAGGGAGGTCCAGAGGATGGAGGAAGCTCTGGATAGATTATGGTAGGGAGTTCCAGAAGAGAAGGGAGATGCTCTGGACAGATTGGGGAAGGGAGGTCTAGAAGATTAGAGAAGCTCTGGACAAATTGGGGTAGGGAGGTCCAAAGAATAAGAGACGCCCTGGACAGATTGGGGTAGGGATTTCCAGAGAATGGGAGAATCTCCGGATAGATTAGGATAGGGAGGTCCAGAGGGTGGGAGAATCTCCGGACAGATTGGGGTAGGGAGGTCCAGAGGATGGAAGAGGCTCTGGACAGATTGGGGTAGGGAGTTCCAGAAGAGAAGGGAAAAGCTCTGGACAGATTGGGGTAAGGAAGTCCAGAGGATGGAAGAGGCTCTGGACAGATTGGGGTAGGGAGTTCCAGAAGAGAAGGGAGAAGCTCTGGACAGATTGGGGTAGGGAAGTCCAGAGGGTAGAAGAAGCTCTGGACAGATTGGGGTAGGGATTTCCAGAGATTGGGAGAATCTCCGGATAGATTGGGGTAGGGATTTCCAGAGATTAGGAGAATCTCCGGATAGATTGGGGTAGGGAGGTCCAGAGGGTGGGAGAATCTCCGGATAGATTGGGGTAGGGAGGTCCAGAGGGTGGGAAAATCTCCGGATAGATTGGGGTAGGGAGGTCCAGAGGATGGTAGAAGCTCTGGACAAATTGGGGTAGGGAAGTCCAGAGGATGGAAGAAGCTCTGGACAGATTGGGGTAGGGAGTTCCAGAAGAGAAGGGAGAAGCTTTGGACAGATTGGGGTAGGGAGTTCCAGAAGAGAAGGGAGAAGCTCTGGACAGATTGGGGTAGGGAAGTCCAGAGGATGGAAGAAGCTCTGGACAGATTGGGGTAGGGAGTTCCAGAAGAGAAGGGAGAAGCTCTGGACAGATTGGGGTAGGGAAGTCCAGAGGGTAGAAGAAGCTCTGGACAGATTGGGGTAGGGATTTCCAGAGATTGGGAGAATCTCCGGATAGATTGGGGTAGGGATTTCCAGAGATTGGGAGAATCTCCGGATAGATTGGAGTAGGGAGGTCCAGAAGATGGGAGAAGCTCTGGACAGATTGGGGTAGGGAGTTCCATAGAATGGGAGAGGTCTGGACAGATTGGCCAAGAAACTAGGAGAAGATGGCGAAGATGGCACATTTGTCAAGCCCTGTTTTAGTATTTCTGCATTAATTGCACTTATGTAATAATTTGTATGCAAACAAGTGCTGTTTTAGTTCCTACACGTTTGTTTGCACTTAGTTGATACATTTGGTTTTCAAGTAGCAAATTGTTCCAATTTTGTATGGAAAGGAGTGCTTCTTACTTCACACACATATTGTTTGCACTTGGTCGATACATTTGTTTTATTGGTAGCAGTTTGTTTTCACTGTTGAGATTTTATTGGCAGTCCCCTCTCATGGCAGGTCTGCTTGAAGTCCAGGAAAAAGTAGATCTGAAATGCTTCCCCCCCCCCCCCCCACAATAAATAATAATGCGTGAAGAGCATCGGATTTTGCGAGCGATTTTATCTCGCCAATACTCAGTGCTGCTTTAAATTTCATTTTTTGCCCGCAGCTCCTCCAGCAATTCTTTAATTTGCCAGTGTTAGATATCGCCTTCCACTTGATGGGAACGCTGACATGACCAGACAGCTCGTCACGCTAATTCCCGAGCTGTGACACCGGCTCGCAACTCATCTGATATCTCGGCTGCTGTTTTCAAAGACGATCGTCGCCGTTGTGAGCCGGCTTGATTGGCCCCGGCGACACGAATCTTTCTGCCTGATGTCACACCTGTCCATCCGCTCCTTATCCTGACACCATTTCTAGAATACGCATTCTGCTCCTGATCCTTGCCTGGAACTCGGGCTTATTTACACAGCGAGAAGTGGAGGCGCCGCTCGAGGGCAGCCAATGCTTTATGGAACAATTAAAAAATGTTAGTCCTAAAGTCAGGGCTGCTGTTTAGAAATCACGGGGCCCCACACAGCCTACCGGGCAGGGCCGCATTCCCCCTCCCCCCGAAAATATCAAGACGATTATTTTATAAAATAACCACACAAATCATTATTAGTGGACACAAACATAACATAACTTCCAAAATTCCTGCTAAATCTAAAAGATAAAACTGTATTAAGTTAATAACTAAAGCTCTGTATGTAAATAAGGTCTCAGGGGTCATTCACATGAGCATTTTTATTTTTCATTTATGTGGCTGGAGCTGTGAGCAGGCAGCCTATGTTATGCTATGGGGATGTAGCAGCTGTGTGATAGGAGATAGTCGGACAGAGTTCCAAAGAATGGGAGAGGCTCTGGACAGATTGGGGTATGGATTTCATAAGACTAGGAGAAGCTCTGGACAGATCGGGGTAGGGAGGTCCAGAGGATGAGAGAAGCTCTGGACAGATCGGGGTAGGGAGGTCCAGAGGATGGGAGAATCTCTGGACAGACTGGGATAGGGAGGTCCAGAGGATGGCAGAAAATCTGGGCAGATTTGTGGTAGGGAGGTCCAGAGGTTGAGAGTAGGATAGGGAGGTCCAGAGGATAGGAGAAGCTCTGGACAGATTGGGGTAGGGATACCCAGAGGATAGGAGAAGCTCTGGACAGACTGGGGTAGGGAGGTCCAGAGAATGGGGGAAGCGCTGGACAGATTGGGGTAGGGATTTCATAGAACTAGGAGAAGCTCTGCACAGATTGGGGTAGGGAGTTTCAGAAGATGGGAGAGGCTCTGGACAGATTGTGGTAGGGAGGTCCAGAGGATGGGAGAAGCTCTGGACAGATTGAGGTACAGAGGTCCAGAGGATGGGAGAAGCTCTGGACCGATTGGGATAGGGAGTTCCAGAAGATGGGAGAGGCTCAGGACAGATTGTGGTAGGGAGACCCAGAGGATGGGAGAATCTTTAGATAGATTGGGGTAGGGAGTTCCAGAAGATGGGAGAGGCTCTGGACAGATTGTGGTACAGAGGTCCAGAAGATGGGAGAAGCTTTGGACAGATTGGGGTAGAGAGTTCCAGAAGATGGGAGAGGCTCAGGACAGACTAGGGCAGTGAAATCCAGAGGATGGGAGAAGCTCTGGACAGATTGGGGTAGGGAGACCCAAAGGGTGGGAGAAGCTCTGGACAGACTGGGGTAGGGAGGTCCAGAGGATGGGAGAAGCTCTGGACAGATTGGGGTAGGGATACCCAGAGGATAGGAGAAGTTCTGGACAGACTGGGGTAGGGAGGTCCAGAGAATGGGGGAAGCGCTGGACAGATTGGGGTAGGGATTTCATAGAACTAGGAGAAGCTCTGCACAGATTGGGGTAGGGAGTTTCAGAAGATGGGAGAGGCTCTGGACAGATTGTGGTAGGGAGGTCCAGAGGATGGGAGAAGCTCTGGACAGATTGAGGTACAGAGGTCCAGAGGATGGGAGAAGCTCTGGACCGATTGGGATAGGGAGTTCCAGAAGATGGGAGAGGCTCAGGACAGATTGTGGTAGGGAGACCCAGAGGATGGGAGAATCTTTAGATAGATTGGGGTAGGGAGTTCCAGAAGATGGGAGAGGCTCTGGACAGATTGTGGTACAGAGGTCCAGAAGATGGGAGAAGCTTTGGACAGATTGGGGTAGAGAGTTCCAGAAGATGGGAGAGGCTCAGGACAGACTAGGGCAGTGAAATCCAGAGGATGGGAGAAGCTCTGGACAGATTGGGGTAGGGAGACCCAAAGGGTGGGAGAAGCTCTGGACAGACTGGGGTAGGGAGGTCCAGAGGATGGGAGAAGCTCTGGACAGATTGGGGTAGGGATACCCAGAGGATAGGAGAAGCTCTGGACAGACTGGGGTAGGGAGGTCCAGAGAATGGGGGAAGCGCTGGACAGATTGGGGTAGGGATTTCATAGAACTAGGAGAAGCTCTGGACAGATTGGGGTAGGGAGTTTCAGAAGATGGGAGAGGCTCTGGACAGATTGTGGTAGGGAGGTCCAGAGGATGGGAGAAGCTCTGGACAGATTGAGGTACAGAGGTCCAGAGGATGGGAGAAGCTCTGGACCGATTGGGATAGGGAGTTCCAGAAGATGGGAGAGGCTCAGGACAGATTGTGGTAGGGAGACCCAGAGGATGGGAAAATCTTTAGATAGATTGGGGTAGGGAGTTCCAGAAGATGGGAGAGGCTCTGGACAGATTGTGGTACAGAGGTCCAGAAGATGGGAGAAGCTTTGGACAGATTGGGGTAGAGAGTTCCAGAAGATGGGAGAGGCTCAGGACAGACTAGGGCAGTGAAATCCAGAGGATGGGAGAAGCTCTGGACAGATTGGGGTAGGGAGACCCAAAGGGTGGGAGAAGCTCTGGACAGACTGGGGTAGGGAGGTCCAGAGGATGGGAGAAGCTCTGGACAGATTGGGGTAGGGATACCCAGAGGATAGGAGAAGTTCTGGACAGACTGGGGTAGGGAGGTCCAGAGAATGGGGGAAGCGCTGGACAGATTGGGGTAGGGATTTCATAGAACTAGGAGAAGCTCTGCACAGATTGGGGTAGGGAGTTTCAGAAGATGGGAGAGGCTCTGGACAGATTGTGGTAGGGAGGTCCAGAGGATGGGAGAAGCTCTGGACAGATTGAGGTACAGAGGTCCAGAGGATGGGAGAAGCTCTGGACCGATTGGGATAGGGAGTTCCAGAAGATGGGAGAGGCTCAGGACAGATTGTGGTAGGGAGACCCAGAGGATGGGAGAATCTTTAGATAGATTGGGGTAGGGAGTTCCAGAAGATGGGAGAGGCTCTGGACAGATTGTGGTACAGAGGTCCAGAAGATGGGAGAAGCTTTGGACAGATTGGGGTAGAGAGTTCCAGAAGATGGGAGAGGCTCAGGACAGACTAGGGCAGTGAAATCCAGAGGATGGGAGAAGCTCTGGACAGATTGGGGTAGGGAGACCCAAAGGGTGGGAGAAGCTCTGGACAGACTGGGGTAGGGAGGTCCAGAGGATGGGAGAAGCTCTGGACAGATTGGGGTAGGGATACCCAGAGGATAGGAGAAGCTCTGGACAGACTGGGGTAGGGAGGTCCAGAGAATGGGGGAAGCGCTGGACAGATTGGGGTAGGGATTTCATAGAACTAGGAGAAGCTCTGGACAGATTGGGGTAGGGAGTTTCAGAAGATGGGAGAGGCTCTGGACAGATTGTGGTAGGGAGGTCCAGAGGATGGGAGAAGCTCTGGACAGATTGAGGTACAGAGGTCCAGAGGATGGGAGAAGCTCTGGACCGATTGGGATAGGGAGTTCCAGAAGATGGGAGAGGCTCAGGACAGATTGTGGTAGGGAGACCCAGAGGATGGGAGAATCTTTAGATAGATTGGGGTAGGGAGTTCCAGAAGATGGGAGAGGCTCTGGACAGATTGTGGTACAGAGGTCCAGAAGATGGGAGAAGCTTTGGACAGATTGGGGTAGAGAGTTCCAGAAGATGGGAGAGGCTCAGGACTAGGGATGAGCTTCGTGTTCGAGTCGAACATACGTTCGACTCGAACATGGGCTGTTCGATCGTTAGACGAAGATCGAACGATTTGGGCCGTTCGCGCCAAATTCGAGTGACGCGAACGGCCCACAATGCACTACGCCATCGCAGTGTCATCCAGGCGCTGTGATTGGCCAAGCATGCACTGTGACCCCGCATGCTTGGCCAATCACAGCGCCGGCAGCGAGGAGAGCAATGATTGGCCACAGGCAGGATGCCTGTGGCCAATTATTGCTGAGGGTAGCCTAGTGTAGTGTGTTCCGGAGCAGGGATAGAGCAGCATAGGCAGGGACAGTGACTGTTATTTCTTTCTTGCTTAACCTGGATTCCTTTAGTTTAGGGAAAGAGAAGGATAGGTAGGGAGAGTGTCAGTGTGTTTTGTGCTTGTGCTATAGTGTGCTTAAAAAAAACATTTATTCTAGGGACAGAAAACTGTAGGTAGGGACAGTGTCAGTTTCTTTCACGCTGCAAGTCCTTGTTTCCAGGGACCTGGAAGGACAGTGAGTGAATTGTCCTTGTGCTATATTGTGCTTAAAAAAACATTTATTCTAGGGACAGAAAACTGTAGGTAGGGAGAGTGTCAGTTTCTTTCACTCTGCAAGTCCTTGTTTCCAGGGACCTGTAAGGACAGTGAGTGAATTCTCCTTGTGCTATATTGTGATTAAAAAAAACATTTTTTCTAGGGACAGAAAACTGTAGGTAGGGAGAGTGTTTTTTTTCTTTCACTCTGCAAGTCCTTGTTTCCAGGGACCTGGAAGGACAGTGAGTGAATTGTCCTTGTGCTATATTGTGCTTAAAAAAAAAACATTTTTTCTAGGGACAGAAAACTGTAGGTAGGGAGAGTGTTTTTTTTCTTTCACTCTGCAAGTCCTTGTTTCCAGGGACCTGTAAGGACAGTGAGTGAATTGTCCTTGTGCTATATTGTGCTTAAAAAAACATTTATTCTAGGGACAGAAAACTGTAGGTAGGGAGAGTGTCAGTTTATTTCACTCTGCAAGTCCTTGTTTCCAGGGACCTGTAAGGACAGTGAGTGAATTGTCCTTGTGCTATATTGTGATTAAAAAAAACATTTTTTCTAGGGACAGAAAACTGTAGGTAGGGAGAGTGTTTTTTTCTTTCACTCTGCAAGTCCTTGTTTCCAGGGACCTGTAAGGACAGTGAGTGAATTGTCCTTGTGCTATATTGTGATTAAAAAAACATTTTTTCTAGGGACAGAAAACTGTAGGTAGGGAGAGTGTTTTTTTTCTTTCACTCTGCAAGTCCTTGTTTCCAGGGACCTGGAAGGACAGTGAGTGAATTGTCCTTGTGCTATATTGTGCTTAAAAAAAACATTTATTCTAGGGACAGAAAACTGTAGGTAGGGAGAGTGTCAGTTTATTTCACTCTGCAAGTCCTTGTTTCCAGGGACCTGTAAGGACAGTGAGTGAATTGTCCTTGTGCTATATTGTGATTAAAAAAAACATTTTTTCTAGGGACAGAAAACTGTAGGTAGGGAGAGTGTTTTTTTTCTTTCACTCTGCAAGTCCTTGTTTCCAGGGACCTGGAAGGACAGTGAGTGAATTGTCCTTGTGCTATATTGTGCTTAAAAAAAACATTTATTCTAGGGACAGAAAACTGTAGGTAGGGAGAGTGTCAGTTTATTTCACTCTGCAAGTCCTTGTTTCCAGGGACCTGTAAGGACAGTGAGTGAATTGTCCTTGTGCTATATTGTGATTAAAAAAAACATTTTTTCTAGGGACAGAAAACTGTAGGTAGGGAGAGTGTTTTTTTTCTTTCACTCTGCAAGTCCTTGTTTCCAGGGACCTGGAAGGACAGTGAGTGAATTCTCCTTGTGCTATATTGTGCTTAAAAAAAACATTAATTCTAGGGACAGAAAACTGTAGGTAGGGAGAGTGTCAGTTTATTTCACTCTGCAAGTCCTTGTTTCCAGGGACCTGTAAGGACAGTGAGTGAATTGTCCTTGTGCTATATTGTGATTAAAAAAAACATTTTTTCTAGGGACAGAAAACTGTAGGTAGGGAGAGTGTTTTTTTTCTTTCACTCTGCAAGTCCTTGTTTCCAGGGACCTGGAAGGACAGTGAGTGAATTCTCCTTGTGCTATATTGTGCTTAAAAAAAACATTAATTCTAGGGACAGAAAACTGTAGGTAGGGAGAGTGTCAGTTTATTTCACTCTGCAAGTCCTTGTTTCCAGGGACCTGTAAGGACAGTGAGTGAATTGTCCTTGTGCTATATTGTGCTTAAAAAAAACATTTATTCTAGGGACAGAAAACTGTAGGTAGGGAGAGTGTTTATTTTCTTTCACTCTGCAAGTCCTTGTTTCCAGGGACCTGTAAGGACAGTGAGTGAATTGTCCTTGTGCTATATTGTGATTAAAAAAAAACATTTTTTCTAGGGACAGAAAACTGTAGGTAGGGAGAGTGTTTTTTTTTCTTTCACTCTGCAAGTCCTTGTTTCCAGGGACCTGTAAGGACAGTGAGTGAATTGTCCTTGTGCTATATTGTGCTTAAAAAAAACATTTATTCTAGGGACAGAAAACTATAGGTAGGGAGAGTGTCAGTTTATTTCACTCTGCAAGTCCTTGTTTCCAGGGACCTGTAAGGACAGTGAGTGAATTGTCCTTGTGCTATATTGTGATTAAAAAAAACATTTTTTCTAGGGACAGAAAACTGTAGGTAGGGAGAGTGTTTTTTTTCTTTCACTCTGCAAGTCCTTGTTTCCAGGGACCTGGAAGGACAGTGAGTGAATTCTCCTTGTGCTATATTGTGCTTAAAAAAACATTAATTCTAGGGACAGAAAACTGTAGGTAGGGAGAGTGTCAGTTTATTTCACTCTGCAAGTCCTTGTTTCCAGGGACCTGTAAGGACAGTGAGTGAATTGTCCTTGTGCTATATTGTGCTTAAAAAAAACATTTATTCTAGGGACAGAAAACTGTAGGTAGGGAGAGTGTCAGTTTATTTCACTCTGCAAGTCCTTGTTTCCAGGGACCTGTAAGGACAGTGAGTGAATTGTCCTTGTGCTATATTGTGATTAAAAAAAACATTTTTTCTAGGGACAGAAAACTGTAGGTAGGGAGAGTGTTTTTTTTCTTTCACTCTGCAAGTCCTTGTTTCCAGGGACCTGTAAGGACAGTGAGTGAATTGTCCTTGTGCTATATTGTGATTAAAAAAAACATTTTTTCTAGGGACAGAAAACTGTAGGTAGGGAGAGTGTTTTTTTTCTTTCACTCTGCAAGTCCTTGTTTCCAGGGACCTGGAAGGACAGTGAGTGAATTCTCCTTGTGCTATATTGTGCTTAAAAAAAACATTTATTCTAGGGACAGAAAACTGTAGGTAGGGAGAGTGTCAGTTTATTTCACTCTGCAAGTCCTTGTTTCAAGGGACAGAGAAGGACACCTGAAGGTAGCCCTTATTGCTTTTTTCCCATCTCCCTGCAGGCCATCTATTAGAATGTCTGGAAGGCAAACAAGGAGAGGCAGACAGTCAGGAGGCAATAAAAGAGGGCAAGCAGGCTCTGTGTCTGGGGGCAACAGTGCTGGTCGTGGACGCGGTGCATTGTCATCAGCACATGGCCATGGGACACGCTTGTCCTTCTTTTCGGCAGCTGGACATGTTGAGCCACATCATGCCGAAGACTTGGTAGAGTGGATGACCAAGCCCTCCTCCTCCTCCTCATCCTCTCTCACCCAGGCTCAGGGTACTGGAAAAGCAGCTGCCAAAGCGTCCTCTTCCCTGGTATCAATGTCAGACAAATCATCAGTCACTCCTTCCCTAGACCCACCATGTCCTCCTCCTGAGGAGTCCCCCGAACTGTTTCAGCACAGTGTTGGGTACATGCTCCAGGAGGATGCCCAGCGTTTCGAAGGGTCTGATGATGAAACCCAGCTAGAGGAAGGCAGTAGCGTGAGAGCAGACAGAGGGGATGCTCAAGAAGGACACCAATCTGGCAGTCATGTTCCAGCAGCTGCAGCATACTGCCAGATTGGCTCCAGTGATGAGGAGGGAGGGGATGATGAGGTCACTGACTCCACGTGGGTGCCTAATAGGAGAGAGGAGGAGGAGGAGGATGAGGAGGAGGCACATCTCCAACGAGGCAGGATGCCCTTTGGTGGCCAGCGTAAGGGCAGTACACCGACGGAATCACACCGCAGAGCTCCGCCTGTGCAGGGCGCTGCCTCTGCCCGTCATTCAAAAAGTTCTTTGGTGTGGGCCTTTTTTGAGGCTAGTGCATCAGATCGCACAGCTGCTGTTTGCAACATATGTCTCAAGCGTATATCGCGTGGCCAAAACATCAGCCGCTTGGGTACCACATGCCTGACCAGACATATGTTGACCTGCCATGCAGCTCGTTGGCAAGCCTACCTCAAAGACCCACACCAAAGAACAAAGCGGACCTCTCCTTGCACCGCATCAGCTGGGATCTCCAACCCCACTATAACTTCAGTCCTCTCTGAAACATGCACTGAGAGGAATGAAGGTGTAGAATTAGGTGTGTCACAGCCAAGTACTTGCGGCCACTCTGCTAGCAGTACACCGACGTCCGATTCTAGCAGGCAAATTTCCCTGCCCCAGCTGCTGGACCGTCAAAAGAAGTTCACTCCCAGCCATCCACATGCCCAGCGGTTGAATGCTAGCTTGGCTAAATTGCTAGCGCTTCAACTGCTGCCTTTTCAGTTGGTAGACTCGGCCCCCTTCCGTGAGTTTGTGCAATGTGCGGTTCCTCAGTGGCAGGTTCCCAAACGCCACTTTTTCTCACGGAAGGTTATTCCGGCTCTCTACCGGCATGTGGAAGGCAATGTCTTGGCCTCGCTGGACAGGGCGGTCAGCGGTAAGGTGCATATTACCGCTGACTCATGGTCCAGCAGGCATGGACAGGGACGTTACCTTTCTTTCACGGCCCATTGGGTCACTCTTTTGGCAGCTGGGAAGGATGCAGGACAAGGTGCAGTAGTGTTGGAGGTTGTCCCACCGCCACGCCTCCAAAATGCTACTACTGGTTGTGACACACCTCTCTCCTCCACCCCCTCCTCTTCTTCTTCCTCCATGGCCTCTTCCTGTGGTTTGTCCTATGAACCAGCGGTGCTCCGTAGCCGTTCACGGGGCTACGCAAGTACGCAGGCAAAAAGATGCCATGCCGTGCTTGCGCTGGTGTGTTTGGGGGACAGAAGCCACACTGGGGCAGAGGTCCTGTCTGCTCTGCAGGGCCAGGCCGAGAGGTGGTTGACGCCACGCCAGCTTAAGCCAGGAATGGTGGTTTGCGACAATGGCACCAACCTCCTCTCCGCCCTCCGACAGGGACAACTGACCCATGTGCCCTGTGTGGCTCACGTCCTTAACCTGGTGGTGCAGCGGTTCTTGGGCAGGTACCCGGGCTTACAGGATGTCCTGAGGCAGGCCAGGAAAGTCTGTGTGCATTTCCGCAGATCTTATAATGCCAGTGCTCGCCTGGCTGAGCTGCAAAAGGAGTTGAACCTGCCCAAGAACCGCCTTATATGTGACATGCCCACCAGGTGGAACTCAACGTTGGCCATGCTGCAGCGGCTGCACACGCAGCAGAGGGCCATCAATGAGTACCTGTGCGACTACGGCACCAGGACAGGGTCAGGGGAGCTTGGTTTTTTTTCTCCACGCCAGTGGGGCATGATCAGGGATGCATGCACTGTCCTGGCACCATTTGAGGAGGCCACGAGGATGGTGAGCAGTGACAGTGCATGCATCAGTGACACTGTACCTCTTGTCCACCTGTTGGAGCACACGCTGCGTGGAATAATGGACAGGGCACTTGAGGCAGAACAGAGGCAGGAAGAGGAGGACTTCCTTGCCTCTCAAGGCCCCCTTTACCCAGACAGTGTTCCTTCTGTCCCACCCATCGCACAGGAAGAGGAGGAGGAGGAGGAGGAGGATTGTGTCAGCATGGAGGTGGAGGCTGGCACTCAGCATCATCAGCAGCAGTCTTTTAGGGATGATTTACAGTCCCAAGAAACCAGTGGACTTGTACGTGGCTGGGAGGAGGTGGCTGCGGATCATGTCGTCCTTAGTGACCCAGAGGACTCCGGAGCGAATGCCTCAGCAAACCTACGCTGCATGGCCTCCCTGATCCTGCAAAGTCTGCGGAAGGATCCTCGTATTCTTCGGATCAAGGAGAGGGACCATTACTGGCTGGCCACTCTCCTTGATCCACGGTACAAGGGTAAGGTTGCGGACCTTATGTTACCGTCGCAGAGGGAGCAGAGGATGAGACAACTCCGGGAGGCCTTGCAGAAAGGTCTGTGCAACGCGTTCCCAGAGACTGGGAGGTTACAAACTCCTGGTCCTGGACAACGAGTTGCTGAGGCTTCGGCCAGTCAAAGAAGGAGCGGTGGGGAAGGTGGCCGTCTGACCGATGCGTTCAGACAATTCTTTAGTCCGCAGCCCCAAAGTATGATCGGTTCCAGCAACCATCGCCAGCGTCTGATAAACATGGTGCAGGAATATCTAGGGGCAAGGTCAGACTTGGACACCTTCCCCACCGAAAATCCTCTGGCTTACTGGGTCTTGAGGATGGATCACTGGCCAGAGCTTGCACAGTATGCAATTGAGCTACTGGCCTGTCCTGCATCCAGCGTTCTTTCGGAACGCACATTCAGTGCTGCTGGAGGATTTGTCACGGATCACAGGGTGCGCCTGTCCACCGACTCGGTTGATCGACTGACTTTCATCAAGATGAACCAGTCTTGGATCACCACCAGCTACCACACACCTGATGCTGATATAACAGACTAATTGATTTTAACATGTCACATCCCTTCAAGACTGATGCTGATGCTGAGTGCCTGTGCTGTTATGTTGACTGGCTATCCTCCTCCTCCGAGTCCTCAATGATACGATTGATGATGATAGCTTGGAAGATCATTTTTGTTTATGGGTGCCGCCACCAGTGGCTAAGGCCCAATTTTTCAGCCCCTGTTTTACAGGGGCGTGTAATTACAATTTTTTTAGCAATAATTTGCCATAGGGCTCATTGCTGTGCTCCAAGTACAGTATCTGTGAGGGGTTGGAGTGTTGTGGCACCAGTGCCTAAGGCCCAATTTTTCAGCCCCTGTTTAACAGGGGCGTGTCATTACAATTTTTGATGCAATACTTTGCAACAGGGCTCATTGCTGTGCTCCAAGTACAGTATCTGTGAGGGGTTGTAGTGTTGTGCCACCAGTGCCTAAGGCCCAATTTTTCAGCCCCTGTTCAACAGGGGCATGCAATTACAATTCTTGATCTAATAATTCACAGCAGGGTCCATTGCTGCACCCACCAAGAGTAACTCTGAGGGCTTACAGTCTTGTGGCAACGCCACCACCACCACCACCACGAAAGGCCCAATTTTTCAGCCCCTGTTCAAAAGGGGCATGTAATTACAATTCTTGATCTAATAATTCACAGCAGGGCCCATTGCTGCACCCACCAAGAGTAACTGTCAGGGCTTACAGTGTTGTGGCACCAGCACCACCATCAAAGCCCCAATTTTTACTACCACTGTTCAACAATTATATGTAATTAAAATTCCTGATATAATAGTTGACAGCAGGGCGTTCCAGCACCAACCAAGAGTAACTGAGTGCTTACAGTGTTGTGCCAACACCAACAACTAAGGGGCCTATTTCTGCAGAGTATATACGGCAGGTCCCTACTTTCAAACATCCAACTTACAAACGACTCCTACTTGCAAACGAAAGAAGACAACAGGAAGTGAGAGGAAATCTACCCCTAGAAAGGAAAATTCTCTCCTGTAAGAATAAATATGGGAGAAAGGGGTCTCATCTGTACTGATGCTTTATCAGCAATCCTTGTTTCAAGAAAAACACCACATTTCAAAAACAGTTGTCATTGGGACGGAAAGTGAGGTGAAATGTTCTGAACAGGGGCACAGACAGCAAAACAAATGTTACAGGGGTGATAACCCTTACCTATGTTTCCCAAAAAGTTTAAAAATAGATTTTTGGGCTGGAGCTACACTTCAACAATGTACCTGTTCAAAATTACAAACAGATTCTACATAAGAACAAACCTACAGTCCCTGTCTTGTATGCACCGCCTGTATACGGCTGTTCAGAGTATATAGGGCCTTTTTTATTTTATGTGCGGGGTTCCCCTTAATATCCATACAAGACCCAAAGGGGCTAGTAATGGGCTGGGGTAGGGGGGGGGGTCATGGGGTAGCTATGCCATTTTTCTTAAAGAATTTCATCCATATTACCGGGACCAGACATTACATTAAAGCCGCAAGCAGTTTTAAATGGCTTTTTTTTCCTTTAGAAGTGTCATTTTGTGCAGGGACAGTTCTAAACACGGGAAACACGTGGCACTTCACAGGCATACTTTAGACACCCCCCAGGTACGATATTTAAAGGAATATTTGACTTTTTTTTTTTCACTTTATGCATCATTAAAATGACTGCTCCCGAAAAACGACCGTTTTTAAAACTTCTTTTTGCATTGATACATGTCCCCTGGTGCACAACCCGGGTTCCCAAACCCTATTTATGACAATAACATGCATAATAGTTGTTATAATTAGCACTTTAGAATTCGAACGTTCGCATCCATTGTATTTAATAGGGTTCTAATGTTCGTTCGAACTTTCGGTCCGTTCGCGGGTTCTGGTGCGAACCGAACCCGGGGGTGTTCGGCTCATCACTACTCAGGACAGACTAGGGCAGTGAAATCCAGAGGATGGGAGAAGCTCTGGACAGATTGGGGTAGGGAGACCCAAAGGGTGGGAGAAGCTCTGGACAGACTGGGGTAGGGAGGTCCAGAGGATGGGAGAAGCTCTGGACAGATTGGGGTAGGGAGACCCAAAGGGTGGGAGAAGCTCTGGACAGACTGGGGTAGGGAGGTCCAGAGGATGGGAGAAGATCAGTGCAGTCTTGTCAGTGCCTCCTCATCTTTTTGAAATATCAAAGTAACCCCCTGAGAGAGAGCGAAATGCTCTGCAGAAATGCTCTTTCTATGAGCCAACTTTTTTCCTACATTGGACAAAATTTCTTCTTTATATGTTGATCAAGACTGACTCTCTTGCAAGATAGTGAGACCCGCTTTCCTTTTTCTTGCAACCAACGAATCCCGAATGTGTCCTGACGAAGCTTAACGGCGAACCGCGTTGACGCACTTGGGCTCCCATACGGTGTATATGCCTTTTTGCCAAAAGCTGCTTTCCATATCCTGGCTCTTGAATGGGTATAGAAACACGCTTGGTATCAAAGATCGTCACATTTGGGGTGTTTATAAAAAAGGTCTTTATTGCAATTCACCATTCATCGTTAATCAGCGAAGCCAGCGCGTTTCTGGGAAAGTGCCTCCCCTTCATCAGGGCTGTGTTAATGGGTGTAGTAGGGACTGGCCTGGGACTGTAGTTCAAACACGACAGAGGCCTGTCATGTCATTCCTCCATTAGCTGACAGCACCTAACAGGCTTCTGTTGCTTTAGACCTCTGGTTCCAGGCCAGTCCCTACTACACTCACTACCACAGCCCTGATGAAGGGGGAGACACTTCCCTCGAAACGCGTTGGATCTACTGATTACCTATGAACTGTGAATTGCAATAAAAACCTTTTAATAAACAACCCCAAGTGTGACAATCTTTGATACTGACCACACCTCTATACCAGTGGTGGCCTGTAATGCCGGGCACCGGACGCATGGATTCCAATGGCGAGGTGTTTTTTTTTTTAAGCACATGATTAGAGCCAGAGGCTCTAATAGGCTTCAAAAAAGGGTGGGCTCGGGGCGCAGAGCACTGCGCCCTGAACCCACCCAGATGTGTAACAATAGCGAATTAATATTCACTTTTTCCTTCCTGATTCTCCTCCCGGCGAATCAGGAAGCAGGTCCTTAGACCCGTCACCCAATTGGCCGAGAGGAGAAGCGATCCTATTGGCCGCCGAGGAAGGAGGAGACGCAGGGGAAGCCACCGTAAAGCACCAGGTGGAGGAGACACTGCCAGGAGGAAGCGCTGCCTGTGACCTAGATGGGGTAAGTGTGGGGCTTGGGACTGACCGGGAGGTGTGTGTGTGACAGCGCTGGACCAATCAGCAGTGTGATACCCCTGGAGGTGATATGGGATATGTTGTCCTTCATGGAGGTAGGTGAAGGTAAAAAAGTTAGGTAGGCCTTGTTAGGGTCGCGGCTGCTGCCTCCCAGGTAGTGACGGAAAAGGGTATAGAGCTCCTAATGTGTATAGAGCATTAGCGGCTGGTGATATTTTTCGTTTTGGGGGGCGCAAACAATCCACCCGCCAAAAAATATATATATATCACCAGCCGCCACTGCTCTATACCCATTAGGAGCATTTTCCTTCACTACCTGGGAGGCAGCAGCCGAGACCCTAACAAGGCCTACCTACCTTTTTTACCTTCAACATCCACCTACCCCCATGAAGGACAGCATATCCCATATCACCTCCAGGGGTATCACACTGCCGATTGGTCCAGCACTGTCACACACACACACATTGGATAGCCTGGCTCTCGAAAGGCAGCACTTCACCAATACATGGGAAGTAAATAGGATTTACAGTGATCCATACTAGACCATAATCAATTCCAATTACCAGTTCACTCGTTAAAGGAAACCAATAAAACCTATTTAGGTCGGCAAATTCGTAATAGAGTAATTGGCGGATTCAATTGTATCTAAATCCAAGAACACAATGTTATATATTGAAGCTCTCCAGTTCCTTAGATAATGTGACTAAATGGTTTCTTTTAAATTTACCAAACGCTCCATGAGTACCACTTACTAGAGAAGGGAGCCTCAGATTTTCACTGCTCCAACAGTAAAGAACCCTTTCCGCAATGAGGTTAACCCTTTCATTGACAGTTTTTTTTTGTTTTTTTTCTGGGGACGTTTAAAAAAATCATTTTGGTCCTAAAGATTGGTTAAAACTCCCCCCCCCCCCCAGACATTACAGTAAAACCTTGGATTGAGAGTAACTTGGTTTAAGAGCGTTTTGCAAGACAAGCTAAATTTTTTATAAATTTTGTCTTGATATATAAGCGATGTCTTGACATACAAGTAGCGTCATGTCACAACTGAGTATAAAAGAGAACAGGGGCGCCTCTAAGTGTAGCAATATGGTTATATTTATTGAAGGTACAACATTTAGCAACTCACATGGTTGATGATTAAAAGAGGCACATCTAAGTATGGAGGCATCCGGGGTAAAGCTGTCCACATAGACCGTCCTCCTCACCGCCATCTACGCTATCCCATCCATGCTGCACTCCACGAGCGGTTCAAGCCTCGCTTTCAGATCGCTCAACTGCAGGGTAGTCTTCCCGGTCACGATGTGTCAGGAAAGGCTTCACCCGCTGGTGGTGCTGTTGGTCCTTTGGACTGCAGTACTAGTGTCTGCCAGCAGGTGTCCTCTTGCAGCCAATATCTTTGTTGGAGGATCTCACCTGCAGGTGGTAATGCATGATCCATGGACTGTAGTACTGGTGTCCACCAGCGGGTGTATTCCGGCAGTGTGGGACAGGTAGCACTTCCTGCGGTCAGCTGTGACCTGAAGCCTGATTACAGGACTTCCTATAAATACCCGGCGAGCCCTTACATGCTCGCCCTGGTATCTCTCTCTCTCTCTCTCCTGGACCTAGGACCTGTGATCTAGACTTTAAGCTTGTATCCTGCCCGACCCGATCCGATCCGACCCGATCCCTACTTTCAGCCCATCCTGCATCTGTCCCTCCTGTCTCCTGATTTCCACGGCCCCCTGTCCTCCCGTTACCTGGATATCTTGGATCCCTGCTCTGCAGCCAATCCATCCGTCCCCTCCCTGTTCCTGTTTGATTCCCATCCATACCCATCTGCTTCGATCCCCTTGTGTATGACCTCCGCCTGGCTTTCACTACGATTCCGGTATTCCCCCTTATTGTATATATTTTCTATAAGTCACTGTTATTTGGTTGGGTTACTGCACTGTGTTCTGTTGGAGGTGTTTATTTGTCTGTTACTTACCTTAATAAATTGTTACACTTTCACCTCCACCTGTTTGGTCTCCTCTGTGCCGTCACACAGTCTGGTTTGCTAGTATTCCATGACACAATGGCAGACTGACAGCGCTGAGAGCCGGCGGTGCGGGGGATGGTCTATGTGGACAGTTTTACCCCGGATGCCTCCATACTTAGATGTGCCTCTTTTAATCATCAACCATGTGAGTTTCTAAATGTTGTACCTTCATTAACCGGTTCCCAACCTGGTCCTGTACATATACGTCTGCGGAATGGCACGGCTGGGCAAAGTAGCGTATATTTACGTCACTTTGAAATTCTCACCGTGCGGGCGTGCACGCACTCCTTCCGCGAGCCTAGTGACCGTGCCCACGGGACCTTTGACTTGTTTACTGACTACGCATCCGCTTGAGCCCAATCCGCAACCACTTGTTACTGACCTTTTGGCTTGTTTACTGACTACGCTTCCGCTTACTCCCAATCCGCAACCACTTGTTACCGACCTTTGGCTTGTTTACTGACTACGCTTCTGCTTGATCCCAACCCGCAACCACTTGTTACCGACCTTTGGCTTGTTTACTGACTATGCTTCTGCTTGATCCCAATCCGCAACCACTTGTTACCGACCTTTGGCTTGTTTACTGACTACGCTTCTGCTTGATCCCTACCTGTTATGTCTGCTTCTGGACCCCGGCTTGCTCACCTCCAGGTGGGGCGATCCTAAGGACTTGTTCCAAACACTCAACAAAACCCATCTCAACCATCAGGAGCTCTGATAGTGGATTGATATTATCCACTAACTATGGCCTTGAACTCTTAATTCCTACCTCAGTATCATTAATAAACTACCGTATATACTCGAGTATAAGCCAAGTTTTTCAGCACATTTTTTTGTGCTGAAAATGCCCCCCTCGGCTTATACTCGAGTCACCTTTTTGCGCCTGATCTCCCGGACTTTGGGGACCCGGTACTGGCCGGCCGTAGGTCCCATGCACCCCAAACTTGGCACACATGTAGCCTCACTCTTCCTCTACAAGTGTGCAAAGTTTGTTGTCCGGGGTACCTACGGCCGGGGAGCACCGATTTTTCAAAGCTGGGCACCCTTTCCATAGACTCCCATGTTAAATGGTAATTTCTCCGGTGACATTGGGGACCCAGTACCGGCCGGTCATAGGTTCCCTGGACCCGGAACTTGGCACACATATAGCCCCAAAGTGCAGACTGTGTTGTCTGGGGGACCTACAGCCGGGGAGCACCGATTTTTCAAATCCGGGCACCCCTTCCATAGACTCCCATGTTAAACGTCAGTCTAGTCATGGACACAGTGAGGCAAAGTGAGGCACAGTGACAGATGGACACCCTATGCTTATACTCGAGTCAATACGTTTTCCCAGTTTTTTGTGGTAAAATTAGGTGCCTCGGCTTATATTCGGGTCGGCTTATACTCGAGTATATACGGTAGTTAAACAGTATTGGCCCCAACAGAAAACTTTGCGGTATACCATTCACAACTTTAGTCCCTTTAGAAAATGAACCATTTATCACTACTCTTTGGATTTGTTTATGCAACCAGATTTCTATTCCCTGTAGATAATCTCTTCAACCCTGATTGATATTATTTTACAGATTGAATGTTTGAGGTACAATCGTAGAATCCAGATAAACTACAACCACTGGACTTCCACCCTCCAATTTTTTGGTCACGGTCAGGGGGTCAGGCTCAGAGACCAGTAGATATAGCAGTAGAGAGGCTCCCACTGACCATCAGGATAGGTATACAAGCAGGTCACCCTGGCAGATGACGCAGGCTCACCCAAGGCAAGGGACCTAAGTACTAACCGATTATTCACCAGAGCTCCTGATGGTGCAGATGGGTTTTGCTGCATGTTAGTACCAGGTCATGGTCCTCAGGATCGCCCCACCAGGAGGTGAGCAAGCCTGAGGCGCGTATCAGTTACAGCAGGTAAGGATTAAGCAGAAGTGTGGTCAGTAAACAAGGCAAAGGTTAATGACAACATGTTGTAGGTTAGGATCAAAGAGAAAGTAGTCAAGGGACAAGCCAAAGGTCGATAATGAGTGGTTGCAGTTTGGGATTGAGCCGAAGTGTCAATACGGGGAGCAGGGGTGCCCCCCTAATCCATATGCCTTTCCCCTAATCTACATGCAGGGCCCCAGATTCATGGATTCCAGTGTTTTTTTTCTTTTAGATGCACATGATTAGAGCCAGAGGCTTTCATTTGGTTTAAAAAAGGGTGGGCTCGGAGCGCAGAGTACTGTGCCCTGAGCCCACCCAGTTGTGTGACAATAGCGAATTGGTATTCGCTATTGTTTTCCTGATTCTCCTCCCGGCCAATCCTGGCTCAGTAAGTGGGTCCTGAGACTTGATTGGCCGAGAGAAGAAGCAATCCTATTGTCCGCCGCAGAGGAGAGGAGGGAGGGGACGCAGGGGAAGCCACGCTGCCGTGAAGTAGAAGGAGAAGACACAAGGTGAAGCCACGGCCAGAGGAAGCCCACAACCTAGATGGGTAAGGGGGTAAGTGCGGAGCTGGTGTCCGAACAGCCAACCGACCCGGGGGGGGGGGGGGGATAGGCTTTTTTCAGGAGACCTGACCGACCGGGGTGGAAGGATTGCTGCCTCCCCACACAGAAAAATATATACCACCAGATGCCACTGCTGACATTGCTAATTTTGGCATCTAGGCTTCCATGACCTCTGGTGACAAAAGGGTTAAACCTGTTTTATCGAAAAGGAGTCATGGAAAAGAACTGAGAGAGAGAACGGAGTCAGTGTTCCTGTAAATGTTACAGTAGTTTTCCTACTTCAAGACACGCTGGAGAAATGACAGTTGTAGAGTTTAGATGTATCCGTCCTTCAGATCTTGTCAGTTGACAATCGTCTATATACCCATCACCCTGCAAACCAAGCCGAGAGCTGCAACGTCCAATAACAAGATACCAGAAAAGTAAGCCATCCTTTGCAGAATCTGTCCTCCACTACAGATACAAAGATTCAGAGTTTGACATTTATGTACCCAAAGCAGTTCAGAAGTTGTTAAAGGATATCAGATTCATGACCGTTCTGCTGCTTGTTGGGGGTTTCCAAGACCTGAAGCAATGAAGAGAGTTTTCTAGCCAATACACACAAGACCATTGGGAAGAATTTAGCCTTGCACAGACTTTGTACAGGTAATCCATATTAGTAGCTACAAATACTGTAGATCCTGACTTTTAAAAAAACAGTACCTATCAGTGCACAAACAATAGATAGGCAAAAGAGGGCGCCACCATCTAGGTGTAACCATTTATTAAAAGATAGCGCATAAAAACATATATTGCACTCACTGCATGCTATTGAAGTATGGCAGGTCAGGCAAATTTTCCTTATAAACATCTTGCAAAGTTTGTCAGGGAGTGGCCAGTAGTAGCAGACCTGCTCTGGGAAGCTGCTGGTATAAGCGGCAGCAACGCTGTATCCTGGCCTAGGCCAACAAGGCCCAGGCCTAGGGCAGCACTTTGCAGGGGGGTACCATGGAAAAAGAGTCCCTGTCAGCTTGCGCTACACTATTAGTGTAGCGCCAGTCTTATGGGGCGGACTGGGCTGAGAGGCAAATTAGTCTAGCGCCCCCATAAAGCGGCTGTACTGCTTCCGGTATGCGGGCGGCCGGCATTCTGCAAACTGTGGGGGGGGGGGGGTGCTGCTTCTAATTTTGACTGTCCTATCATCCTGGACCACAAACCTTCCTCATTGTGCTATGTGTTCCAACACGCATAGATGGGAAACAAGCCCAGGCCAGGTTCACACTACTGCGTGTCAGGAAGGTGCGCAAAATCGCATGTTTTCCAGACAGGCACAGAAATGCACTGCCATTTAGTCAATGCGCAATGGTGCCATTAAGGCTGCATTCACACCTGAGCATAGCGCCTTTGAGCGATTTTCCTGCGTTTTTCGCACGTTTTTGCGTGACTTGCGCGTTTGTATGCAACGTTTTTGGGCTTTGGCGTTTTTTTGTTTTTTTTTTATTAGCCAATGGAGAAAACTATTATCTGTTGCATCATTTGTTGCTTCCGTTTAGCTTTTATTTCTTCTTTTATTATTATTATTCATTTATTATAATGTTTTTTTCATTAGGGTAAGGGGTTCGAGTTCAGTTTCGGTTAGGGTTAGGACTAGGAGTTGGGGTTAGGGTTATTTATTATTCTTTTATTTACTTTTATTTTATTTATTATTATATGAATAATGCTAAATGAATCAGTGCCGGTTCACACAGGGGCGACTGACAAGTCGCGTCCCGTTCTGTACTATGGAACCGTTCTAATAGGAGCGACTCAAGTCGCTCTGACTTAGAAAAAGGTTCCTGTGCGACTTTGGGACGACTTCAGGGCGAGTTCCATTGACTTCTATACAGAAGTCATTTTGCAAGTCGCCACTGAAGTCGTGTGCAGATCGCCGTGCAAAGTCGCGCTGCCCAAGTGTGAACCGGCACTAAATGTAAAATAAATACACAAATAAATAAAATAATAATAAGGCTTACCTGTAGCTACCCAGGATATCTCGGCACGGTTTAGGAGACCTCCCCTGTCCCCTGCATGTGCTGATGTCATCGGCACATGCGCACTAAAGCAAACTGAAGCAATGGCACGTATGTGCCGTTGCTTCAGTCTGTGTGCCATTACCGTTAATACAAAGTAACAATAAATAAATAATTAACCCTGACTTTAACCCTTACCCCTTAAAAAAATGTAATATTATGAAATAACTAGACACCCTAACACAAAATAAATGATTATTATTATTATTATTATTAATAATGTATTTTTTTGTTTGAGTTTGGATGTTTATTATTATTTTATTTTTAGTATTATTATGATTATTATTAATAATACAAATAAGAAAAAGAATAATAACAATGTATTGTGTTGTTACATATTATATATTTTTTTACTTATTTATGATGATTTTTAGTTGTGTATTTATTTTACATTTATTTATTCATATATTATTATTATTCATGTATTTATTATATTGTTTTTTTCATTAGGGTAAGGGGTTAGAGTTCAGTTTCCGTTAGGGTTAGGACTAGGAGTTGGGGTTAGGGTTATTATTATTTAATTTCTTTTTATTTTATTTATTATTATATGAATAATAATACATGGATAAATAAATGTAAAATAAATACACAAATAAAAATCATAAATAATTAATATTAAGTAACAATAAAATAATTAACCCTTAACTTTAACCCTTACCTCTAAAAATATAAAATAATAAGAACTAAACACAAATTATTATTATTATTATTATTAATAATGTATTTTTTTTCCATGTTGGCATTCATGGTTCCCTCAATGATCTGTAGCCCCCCGTGCCGGCAGCACTCATGCAGTCCCAGACCATGACACTCCCACCACCAGTGGCGGCTGGTGCTCAAAATTTTTGGGGGGGCGCAAACAAACGAGAAAAACAAAACAAAACATCAAATGCAGCCCCACTGTGCCCATCAACGCAGCCACTGTGCCCATCAAACGCAGCCACTGTGCCATAAAATTTACACCACTGTGCCATAAAATTGTCGCCACTGTGCCATGCCATCAAACGCAGCCACTGTGCCCTTCAAACGCAGCCACTGTGCCATGCCATCAAACGCAGCCACTGTGCCCATCAATCGTCGCCACTGTGCCATGCCTTTGTCGCCACTGTGCCCATCAATTGTCGCCACTGTGCCATGCCAAACACAGCCACTGTGCCATCAATTGTCGCCACTGTGCCATGCCAAATGCAGCCACTGTGCCATGCCATTGTCGCCACTGTGCCCATCAATTTCCACCAATTTGCCCCTAAAATGCCACCAGATTGCCCCCCCCTGGCACTTGCCTTTCTCGGATAGCCATCCTCAGATCCTCCTCCACGATCCCTCGATGTAGTCCCGCCATCGATGTTGCTTCAGCCAATAAGGTTACCGGTAACCAGATCCGGTGAACCTGATTGGCTGAGATGCATGTCAGTGTTAACCAAGGAATGCACCCCCCATGTGTCCCCTGGTTAACTATTTGGAAGCCGATTACAGCCCTCAGGCTGTAATCGGAAAGCCTATCAGAGCCACTGGCTCTGATAGACACTTCCACAGCCAACCAGCTGCCGTTATTCAGATGGCCGGCACTCGCCAGGGGGCCGGCCATCTGAATAGTGGGAGGCAGCGGCGACAATACATAGATTCATGCAATAGATGAATGTATGTATTGTTTTTCAGTGGCCATGCAGGAGCGAGAGGGGGCGGCGCTCCTGTGCCCTCTATGGATGCACCGCCACTGCCCACCACCATGCCTGACTGTAGGGAAGACACACTTGTCTTTGTCCTCCTCACCTGGTTGCCGCCACACACGCCTGACACCATCTGACCCAAATACGTTTATCTTGGTCTCATCAGACCACAGGACATGGTTACAGTAATCCATGTCCTTAGTCTGCTTGTCTTCAGCAATCTGTTTTGTGGGATTTCTTGTGCATCATCTTTAGAAGAGGCTTCCTTCTGGGGCGACAGCCATGCAGACCAATTTGATGCAGTGTGCGGCGTATGGTCTGAGCACTGACAGGCTGACCCCTCCCCCACCCCTTCAACCTCTGCAGCAATGCTGGCAGCACTCATACGTCTATTTCCCAAAGACAACCTCTGGATATAACGCTGAGCACGTGACCTCAACTTCTTTGGTGGACCATGGCGAGGCCTGTTCTGAGGGGAACCTGTCCTGTTATACCGCTGTATGGTCTTGGCCACCATGCTGCAGCTCAGTTTCAGGGTGTTGGCAATCTTCTTATAGCCTCGGCCATCTTTATGTAGAGCAATAATTTATTTTTTCCAGATCCTCAGAGAGTTCTTTGCCATGAGGTGCCATGTTGTACTTCCAGTGACCAGTATGAGAGAGTGAGAGCGATAACACCAAATTTATCACACCTGCTCCCCATTCACACCTGAGACCTTGTAACACTAACGAGTCACATGACACCGGGGAGGGAAAATGGCTAATTGGGCCAAATTTGGACATTTTCACTTAGGGGTGTCCTCACTTTTGTTGCCAGCGGTTTAGACATTAATGGCTGTGTGTTGAGTTATTTTGAGGGGAGAGGAAATTTACACCGTTATACAAGCTGTACACTCACTACTTTACATTGTAGCAAAGTGTCATTTCTTCAGTGTTGTCACATGAAAAGATAGAAGAAAAGATTTACACAAATGTGACTGAGGGGTGTACTTACTTTTGTGAGATACGGTATTTAGAGAGATGGCACGTATATACTGTATATTTATAAATATTCTATATTATAATAGTATATTATTATAGTAAAATTATTTATTATTATAGACAACAACATATTATTATACAGGATTTATAAAGCACCAACAGTTTGCGCAGCGCTTTACAACATGAAGGCAGACCGCACAGTTACAATACAATTCAATACAGGAGGAATCAGAGGGTCCTGATCATTAGAGATGCAATCTACGATTATATGTCACAACATTTATTTTTCATATTAGACACATTTAAGCCAAAAGCGTTTGGAAAATTTTTTGTTGACCCCATATGTACCCCACAACCATAAATGGAGCGGGGGGGGGGGTCTCCCCGTCAGGACTACTAGTGCCCTCTGCATAGACAGAGCCCAGCCCCCCACACACACACAGATGGCACAGAGATAAAAATAGATCTTATTGTGATGAGCTATTTCTGGCGCAATCTGTGTGTTTGTCCTACAGCGCGTTCCCTGTGCCGAATACTACAACGCGGGGGGGGGGGGGTCAGGCAGGTCCTCGGCAGGCCAGAACAGACTGCTATCATTTTCCTGGGAGGATTGCAGATCAGCAGTGCAGATTATTTTTGGAAAGCGATGTTCTATCATCTGACATGAGCCCGAGGGAGAAAACTACGAAATGAAACATTCGAAACAATGTATCGCGCATTCGTTGAACTCAACGATAAATGATGTTCTGTTTCAATGTCCTCCTGAAAAAGCGAATTTATCGCGTGAAACGTGTCGAGTCACATAACCCACCCCCCCCTGCTGCTGCCCCTACCGGGCTCTCCCAATGCGGGCAGCATTACAATTTATTACTGCATAAAAATAAACTGTACTTCCTAAACCCCCCCGCTCAGAGTGTAATTACATTTTGTTGACCTGATGGGGCCTTAGGAGTTGGAGGGCGTAGTGGAGGGACTACTTCTTTTTTAGGACACATGTACACCATTCTGCCCTGCATGTAGTCCGGCTACTCAATAGTCCCGGCTGCCGCTGCCCACTGTCTTCCCTGGCAGAGTGATACTATGATTCTCCGCTCAGCCCCGCTCTGCATCACCTGCACTCAGGGGGCCCAGCTCTGGTAATCTGCACCCCCACCCTCCCCCAGCAGGAAAACCCGCCCCATGGTCACGGCTCCTAGAAGTATCTCCACAGCTCTGAAGTTGCCGCCGAGGTCCGCACACACCAGCAGAAGAGGAGCCGCCCCATACAGGATCCAATTCTAAGGAGAGGGGGAATGGGCACCACAAGGATATTGGGAGGGGAATGGGCACCACAAGGATATTGGGAGGGGAATGGGCACCACAAGGATATTGAGAGGGGGAATGAGCACTACAAGGATATTGGGAGGGGGAATGGGCACCACAAGGATATTGGGTATTGGGCACCACAAGAATATTGAGAGGGGGAATGGGCACCACAAGGATATTGGGAGGGGGAATGGGCACCACAAGGATATTAGGAGGGGGAATGGGCACCACAAGGATATTGGGAGGGGGAATGGGCACCACAAGGATATTGGGAGGGGGAATGGGCACCACAAGGATATTGGGTATTGGGCACCACAAGAATATTGAGAGTGGGAATGGGCACCACAAGGATTTTGGGAAGGGGAATGGGAACCGGAAGGATATTGAGAGGGGGAATGAGCACCACAAGAATATTGGGAGGGGGAATGTGCACCATGAGGATTTTGGGGAGGAGGGGAATTTGGGGGGCTGCCAGTGGTAAATGTTCTATCAGGGAATATTTGGGGGAGATGCTAGTGATTTAGGGAGATTTGTTTTAGGTGGGGGGATTTGGGGGCACTTTGTACTGGCGTAGCCAGGCCTTCTCGTCCAACATCAGTGCCTGACCTCACAAATGCACTTCTGGAAGAATGGTCAAACATTTCCATAGACACTCCTAAACCTTGTGGACAGCCTTCCCAGGAGAGTTGAAGCTGTTATAGCTGCAAAGGGTGGGCCAACTCAATATTGAACCTTACGGACTAAGACTGGGATGTCAATTAAGTTCATGTGTGTGTAAAGACAGGTGTCCCAATACTTTTGACAATATAGTGTGGGTGATGTTATTAATCTACATGCCTGAGAAGTCCCATATAAGCCAATACACCTGTTTTGTTTGTATCTTTGTGCCAACATCCCAGAGAAAAAGTCAGAAGTTACACCTCAATCCGAACAAATGCCTTTAAGGGATGTATGGCCCAAATGCAGAACTCCTCTTTTCCAGATGTGTATCCCAGAACACATACAGCCTTAAAAGTCCCACTTTGAGAGGTGGTGACTCCTGAGTGCCCAATCATGCCAGGATTTGATGCACATGGGCCAAACCTCCCATGTGCATTAGGCCCTTATTCATAGCATTTTGAACTGAAGAAGTTTCTTGGAGAAGCTCCAATAAGACTTCAACGATACAGATCAAGTCCAGCTGAATATGACCAACTACTACCAAGAAATGGCCACCGATGAGCCAAAAGACTCCAACACCATGACCAGAGCTAAACCCAATCACGAAATGTAATACAATGTACTCTTGCCCCTGACGAAGACTCATTTAAAATGCGTTGAACAATCTTTTATCAATACAAGTTGTAGAAAGAGTAGACCGATGTGAAATACGGAGTACTACCTTATTCGAGATGAGTAACCTCAATGTTTTGTCAGCCAATACCTTTAAATTTGATTTTATAATTTTAATAATAAAATATGGATTTCTATATAGATGTAGGCTCTACATGCCTGAGAAGACCCATATACCCCAATGGCCACCGATGAGCCAAAAGACTCCAACACCACAACCAGAGCTGAATTCAATCATGAAATGTAATACAATGTACTCTAGCCCCCGACGAAGACTCGATTGAAAAGTCCAGCTGAATATGACCAACTACTACCAAGAAATGGCCACCAATGAGCCAAAAGACTCCAACACCACGACCAGAGCTGAACCCAATCATGAAATGTAATACAATGTACTCTTTCCCCTGACGAAGACTCATTTGAAATGCGTTGATCGATCTTTTATCAATACAATTTGTAGAAAGTGTAGATCAATTTTGAAATATGAGTATTACCTTATTCGAGATGAGTAACCTCAATGTTTTGCCAGCGAATACCTTTAAATTTGATTTTATAATTTTAATAAAAAAGTATAGATTTCTTTACAGAATTAGGCTCTACATGCCTGAGAAGACCCATATACCCCAATACACCAGTGTTGGCCATTTCTCTGGGATGTTGGCACAAAGATACAGTCAGAAGTTACACCTCAATCAGTACAAATGCCTTCAAGGACTGTATGCCCCAAATGCAGAACTCCTCCGTTCCAGACGTGTATCCCAGAACATAGAGAAGTCCTATATACCCCAATACACCTATTTTGGCTATTTCTCTGGGATGTTGGCATAAAGATTCAGGGCTCCATTCACAAAGTGGTATCGAAGTTATTTTAAAAGTCGTGCGATATTTTAGTAGTGAAGACCTGCGGCCATTTACCAGCGGTGGTAGCCGGCGTCCATAACAAATGCTGTAACTAGCTGGATGTTAAGGAGCTGGCAGCTGCCAATGTCCTTAACAACCAGTCACTCTCATGGGTGTGAATTGATAGTTTCAGGATCGCATGCGGTATTTAGGAAAAATGTGTTCGGACACCTACATACCGCATGCGATCTGGTTGGTTCTGAGGATGGAGCCCAGAAGTCACACTTGACAATTGCCTTCAAGGGATGCATGCCTCAAATGCAGAACTCCTTTGAAAGCAAGTATGGTTTGGTACAACCAGTGTCGGGAAAAAGCAATCTACAGCCCGGGACGAACATGCCAAACTGCATCCAAGATGTATGAGCATAATGTGTTAGAAGCCCCGCCCCCCCCAAAAAAAAGACAAACAATTGAGCATTAATCTTACCCTTACCCCTTAAGCATAAATTTCACCTCCTCCCAGGACAAATTCACCTCCCTGATGCAATCCCCCTCCCACCACAGATCTTTGCCCCCCCAACCCCCCTCCCAGATCAAATCCTCTCTCTCACCAAATCCCCCCGCCCCCTTCTCAGCACACATTCCCCTCTGGAAAAAAAATCACTCCTCTTGGCACAAATCCTCTACTCCTCAAATCACCCCCCCCCCAAGTACACAACCTCTCCACCCCCATTACAAATCCCCCCTCCCAGCACAAACCTCCCCTCCTAGCGCAAATACCCCCCACTCCACCCTACTGCCACAAAAACCCCCACCAAAAATACTTTCCCTTCTAGCACAAACACCCCATATCCCCCCTCCTGTCACAAATACTATTCCACCATCTCACTCTCAACACAACCCCCCCCAATACACCTTTCCTAGTACAACCCCCAAATTCTCCCTCATAGAACAATTCTTACCCCCTTCTGTCCCCCAAAGCCCCCCACCCAATACAAATATTGTGGTGGTGCTTCCCCATCTCATATGATATCACAGTGCCCATGGCGGCTGCCCCCTCCTGCCCACCCCTTGTCCCGACACGGGGTACAACATCCAGCCGCCTTTCTATTTCAGCCCTTCATAGGTTTTGATGGGCTGTTGATGGTTTGGCTGGGTGCCGCAATTGTACCTCCTGATTGCCCGGAAACGCCAAGATTTGGCGCACATGGTGCAAACTGCCCGTGTGCATGTAGGCGAATGCTGAAGACGTTTCATAGCTTCTCCAAATCACTTCTTCAGCTCAGAATTCTATGAATAATCAAGAGAAACTAAGAAATGTCTTCACTACAGAACAAGTCCAGTTGATTGTAACCAACTACTACTAGCTATACCATGACCTGGATAGATAAGAATCTCCCGCAGACACATGTCCATCTCTTTAATCAGCGTGGGCAGAGCTCCTCCTGTGCCGGATTGTGAGGGGGATTCCGAGCGAACCCCCCCATTGTGCGCTCATTAACCCTCCGGTGCCCGTCCGCTGCCTGCGGCTACACGTGTCCTGTGAAGCATTAAAAACAAAGCCAGGAGGGCTGAGATCCCACGCCGTTCCCATCTCCATCCATCATTCCCAGGAGGACGATTCCAGATTCATAACCAACCTTCTAAAATCATTTCCAGGGACATTTTGCCATTGCTTTGGTGCATTTGTAATCCCCTTTTGTTGAGCAGAGTCTCTGAGGAGTAGGGGGATGTGAGCAGGCTTATTTAATTAGGCAGTGCAAAGGGCAGTGACCCATTTTTGGGGAAGCCAGACACACGAGGGTTGAGGTGGTCTCACAAATGTCTGCCAGCAAATCTGTTCAACAATCAGTGAAATGTGCATTGAGATTAGTCGCTATAGGGGACCGCCAGATGAAATGAGACGGATTATGTTTAATGATGTATTTATTCCATTGAATGCTACAAATGGAGAGAGAGAGATATAGAGAGAGATAGGGGAGAGAGAGAGATAGGGGGAGAGAGATAGGGGGAGAGAGATAGAGGGGGAGAGAGAGAGAGAGATAGAGGGGGAGAGAGAGAGAGATAGAGGGAGAGAGAGAGAGAGATAGAGGGAGAGAGAGAGAGAGAGATAGGGGGAGAGATAGAGAGAGAGCGCGATAGAGGGATAGAGAGAGAGAAATAGAGAGAGAGAGAGAGAGAAATAGAGAGAGAGAGAGAGAGAAATAGAGAGAGAGAGAAATAGAGAGAGAGAAATAGAGAGAGAGAAATAGAGAGAGAGAAAGAGAGAGAGAGACAGAGAGAGAGAGACACATAGAGAGAGAGAGACAGAGAGAAAGAGACAGAGAGAAAGACAGAGAGAGAGAGAGACAGAGAGAGAGAGAGACAGAGAGAGAGAGAGAGAGAGATAGATAGATAGATAGATAGATAGATAGATAGATTAGTGAGAGAGAGGGATAGAGAGAGATAGATAGATAGAGAGACAGAGAGAGACACAGAGAGAGACAGATAGAGAGAGAGAGAGACAGAGAGAGAGATAGACAGAGCGAGAGAGAGAGAGACAGAGAGATAGACAGAGAGAGAGCCCTGAATTTATTCCATAATGCACAAACCAGGAAATATTGCACAGTTGGATAATATGGAAACAAATTGCCAGTTTTTTAGCTTGTAATAATCAGGGACTCTTGGCATCTATTGTAATTATACAGCCATAGAAGAAGCATTTCATCCACCTCCCCCTATTACATAACCTATGATGGGATCACTGTAATGCCCATTAAGGTGGAGCTTTAGGTGGCTAGGGTCCTCTTGGGTACAACAGGGGCTGTGGAACTACAAGTCAAAGTGCAGCCTTTGGGTACACTATGGGTTTTGAAACTACAAGTCAAAGCGCACCCTTTGGGTTTTCTGTGGGCTTTGGAACTACAAGTCAAAGGGCACCCATTGGGTTCACTGTGGGCTTTGGAACTACAAGTCAAAGGGCACCCATTGGGTTCACTGTGGGCTTTGGAACTACAAGTCAAAGGGCACTCATTGGGTCCACTGTGGGCTTTGGAACTACAAGTCAAAGGGTACCCTTTGGGGTCACCAAGGACTGTGGAAATACAAGTCAAAGTGTACCCTTTGGGTACACCAGGGGCTGTGAATCTACAAGTCAAAGGGCACCTTTTAGGTACACCAGGAGTTGGGAAACTATAAATCAATGTGCATACTTTGGGTTCCCCATGGGCTTTAAAACTACAAGTCAAGGGACACCATTTGGGTACACCAGGGGCTGTGGAACAACAAGTCAAAGGGCACCTTTTGGGTTCACCATGGGTTTTGAAACTACAAGTCAAAGGGTACCCTTTGGGTTTACCATGGGCTGTGGAACAACAAGTCAAAGGGCACCCTGTGGGTACACCAGGGGCTTAGAAACTGCAAGTCAAAGGGCACCCTTTAGGTTCACCAGGGGCTTAGAAACTACAAGTCAAAGGGCACCCTTTAGGTTCACCAGGGGCTGTGAAACTACAAGTCAAAGGGCACCCTTTAGGTTCACCAGGGGCTGTGAAACTACAAGTCTACATGAGCATATTGAGGCTTTTATTTGAGTTCTCTCCCGCTGGAGGCTAAAGGTTTTCTAGAATGTCTCTATTACATTGTGTGCTGTTTGGGGTTCTTGCCCCTCTATCAGTGCTGATTTGCTTGGCATTGATGGGCAACATAAATGAGCTGCTTTAATAAAAGGACATGCTGGCATTTACAGTTCCACCAGCAGCTGGGGGGGGGGGGGGAGAGATTTCGATGCATCTTTTCGACTTGTAGTTCCCCCCTACAGCTTGGAGGGCACAGCTCCTGTACCCTTGGCATGGAGCGGTAACCCAACAAATACACAGAATAATGCTTGCCTAATGCTGGCACTTTTTCTTCCCAGCTGGAGACTGTTAAGGAAGTCTTATGCCCTATGTAGGGAATAGGGATATATATACACGGGTCCTTGTACCCTATACCAGACCATGAGTGGCAAAGCAAAATCTCCTTACCTGCGCAAAGCTGGCATGCTTAGACTAGTAGTTACCCAACATTCTACAATGAATAGAAGGTTTCCGTACCTGGGTTATTGTGCCATCAGCCTGCGATCTTCTCCCCTTGGCATGAGTTTGTAACAAAGCAAATGGGGTGATCCTTTGAGCCTTCAGGGGCATCCTTTACCCAGTCTGCAGGAGCACCCTTCACCCAGTCTGCAGGAGCACCCTTCATCCAGTCCCTTTGTCTCCTAGAATAGAGGAACCCCCAGCCCCCAAGCAGGCACGGCAGCGAGCAGAGAAGCGGCTCCTCTCCTGGGTTGATCAGTAGATCTGCTGGCACTGGCTGGTTGGTCGCTGGGCACCGGGCACCGTCTCCATCCCCATTCCAGCAGGAGAAGAGGAGCTTTCACTGTGGATCTGCTGCCCCCAACCCACCCCGAACAATGGGCTCCCTCTGTCATCGCTCCCACCCCACTCAGCCCTCACTTCTTCATTTCATCATTTGGGTTGGATGAGGATGAGAGAGGAGAGGACACAGCGCATGCCCGACCACCCGACAGACAGCCCACTACTATGGAGGAGGCTGCAGCCTGCAACTTTTTACTGCCTGACATCGCAGCCCAAATATCTCATCCTGATACAATGTATCATTAATAGCGGGAGATCGTAAACAGTACCCCCCCCCCATCCTAATCAATGTATCATTAATAGAGGGAGATCGTACACAGTACCCCCCATCCTATACAATGTATCATTAATAGAGGGGGATCGTACACAGTACCCCCCATTCTATACAATGTATCATTAATAGCGGGAGATCGTAAACAGTAACCCCCCCCCATCCTAATCAATGTATCATTAATAGAGGGAGATCGTACACAGTACCCCCCATCCTATACAATGTATCATTAATAGAGGGGGATCGTACACAGTACCCCCCATCCTAATCAATGTATCATTAATAGAGGGAGATCGTACACAGTACCCCCCCATCCTATACAATGTATCATTAATAGAGGGGGATCGTACACAGTACCCCCCATTCTATACAATGTATCATTATTAGAGGGGGATCGTACACAGTACCCCCCATCCTATACAATGTATCATTAATAGAGGGAGATCGTACACAGTACCCCCCCATCCTATACAATGTATCATTAATAGAGGGGGATCGTACACAGTACCCCCCATCCTATACAATGTATCATTAATAGAGGGAGATCGTACACAGTACCCCCCCATCCTATACAATGTATCATTAATAGAGGGAGATCACACACAGAACCCCCCCCATTCTATACAATGTATCATTAATAGAGGGGGATCGTACACAGTACCCCCCATCCTATACAATGTATCATTAATAGAGGGGGATCGTACACAGTACCCCCCATCCTATACAATGTATCATTAATAGAGGGAGATCACAACACATCATCCTGATACAATGTATCATTAATAGAGGGAAATCGTAAACAGTACCCCCCCATCCTAATCAATGTATCATTAATAGAGGGAGATCGTACACAGTACCCCCCATCCTATACAATGTATCATTAATAGAGGGGGATCGTACACAGTACCCCCCATCCTATACAATGTATCATTAATAGAGGGGGGTCGTACACAGTACCCCCCATCCTATACAATGTATCATTAATAGAGGGGGATCGTACACAGTACCCCCCATCCTATACAATGTATCATTAATAGAGGGGGATCGTACACAGTACCCCCCATCCTATACAATGTATCATTAATAGAGGGGGGTCGTACACAGTACCCCCCATCCTATACAATGTATCATTAATAGAGGGGGATCGTACACAGTACCCCCCATCCTATACAATGTATCATTAATAGAGGGGGATCGTACACAGTACCCCCCATCCTATACAATGTATCATTAATAGAGGGAGATCGTACACAGCACCCCCCATCCTATACAATGTATCATTAATAGAGGGGGATCGTACACAGTACCCCCCATCCTATACAATGTATCATTAATAGAGGGAGATCACAACATATCATCCTGATACAATGTATCATTACTAGAGGGAGATCGAACACAGTACCCCCCATCCTAATACAATGTATCACTAATAGAGGGAGAATACAACAGGAATATCTCATCCTAATACAACGTATCACTATAATAGAGGGAGATCACAACATATCATCCTGATACAATGTATCATCATTAGAGGGAGATTGCACACAGAACCCCCCAATCGAATACAATGTATCACTATAATAGAGGGAGATCACAACAGAAATATCTCATCCTGATACAATGTATCGTTAATAGAGGGAGATCATACACAGTACCCCCCAATCTAATACAATGTATCACTAATAAAGGGAGATCACAACAGAAATATATCATCCTGATACATAGAGGTTGATTTACTAAAGGCAAATAGACTGCACACTTTGCAAAGTGCAGTTGGTCCAGAGCTTAGTGAATAAACAGCAGAAGCTCTGCTGACCTCCATCATCCAATCCTGTGCAAACAAAAATGCTGTTTCTTTATTTTTGCTTGCATGTGATTGGGTATTATTTGGGTATTATTTGCAAAGTAAACCTTTACCTCATTTGCTAAGCTCTGGAGCAACTGCACTTGCAGAATGCACAGTCTATTTGCCTTTAGTAAATCAATCAAGTAAATCAACCCCAATGTATCCACCCACTACTGGAAGGGGCGGAGACAAGACCAGTCCCCCTGCACAAGGAGAGAGAGCAGCAGTGGGCGGTCTTTATTACAGGAAGTCTCACATTGGATTACTGCACAGATCTGGGAGAAATACACAAAGATCACCGAGATTCATGAAGAAGACACAGGACGACGAATGGATTTAGAGGATATTTGATTTTCCCGGAGTTCAGCTTTAAGGCCCCATTCACTGCTGCGTTGCACTTTGTGTGTTTTTGGAGGGTCAGCATGGATTTTGAATGGGCCTCCCTTGCCCAAAAAACGTGCCAAAGAAGCCCATGTACCAAACTTTGGCACTGAGCCAGGCGTGTTTGGCCTCACGCATTTTTCTGCAATTTTCACGTGTTTTGTCGTGCGACAATTGTACCAAAATCGCAAAGCATTTAGGGTGCCATTAAGAAATAAGTGCACTACGCATTTTGTAGAGATTCTGGAATCAAGGGCAGAATTGGGTGATTCTGACCACAATTCCAATACACTCACATGGGAACGAGGGCTAAGGCCTGATTCTCACCTGTGGCATTTTTTGTGCATTTTGCAGATTTGCACTGCAGTACGTCTTCCATAGGAAACCATGTTATATGGACTGTAGTGCAAACCTGCAAAAAGCACTAAAAAATGCCATAGGTGTGAATGAGGCCTGGCCTAATACTGCGGCCTCTCAGGTCCTACGAGTCCTCCGGGGGATCAGCGTTGGATGAACACGCGCTCTGTGTCTTACGAGACATTCGTTCTGTCTTAAGCTTCCTTTGCCCGGACAATGGAGCGGGAGAAAACCTCGGGAGCTGTATAGGCAGATCTATTATTATTGGCAGAGATGCCGGACTGTATTTAATTGTCTTCAGATCCATTTCCTATGGAGCCAGACTCTGAATTTTCCACTGATCAAGCTTTAGGATACTCCGAGAATGAGCTCTGTATTCCTTCTGTTTAATACAACGTAGAACGCCAAGTCCGTTTAAAGGATTGTCCCACCTTTCTGGGTCCAAAAAGTCCTGCGGATGACATTTTGAATGCAGTATTTCTTGTACATATGGGCTTTTTTTTTATATAGTGTATTTATGCTTCTTTTGTCCTGAAAAGCAGTTTATTAGGAATGTGATTACTGCAGCACTGGAACCTGCCTGCTAGAAAAACTCCCTGGAATTTCAGATGTCGCCTCCACTTAAAGCTGAATTCCAGACACAAGAAATGTCACTGAAATATATTCCTCAATAGTCATAAAGGATATAAATCACATTTGTATGCATTAAATGTCATCTCTCTTGCCCCCGATGACCCTTTACCTCCTTCCTGCCAGCGGTGACCCTGTCCTCTCTTCTGCCAGTGGTGACCCCTGTCCTCTCTTCTGCCAGTGGTGACCCCTGTCCTCTCTTCTGCCAGTGGTGACCCCTGTCCTCTCTTTTGCCAGTGATGACCCCTGTCCTCTCTTCTGCCAGCGGTGACCCCTTACCCCCTTCCTGCCAGTGATGACCCCTATCCTCTCTCCTAGCAGTGATGACCCCTGTCCTCTCTCCTGCCAGTGATGACCCCTGTCCTCTCTCCTGCCAGTGATGATCCCTGTCCTCTCTCCTGCCAGCAGTGACCCCTGTCCTCTCTCCCCTGTCCTCTGTCCTGCCAGCTGTGACCCCCCCTGTCCTGCCAGCTGTGACCCCCCTGTCCTGCCAGCTGTGACCCCCCCTGTCCTGCCAGCTGTGATCCCCTCTTCTGCCAGCCGTGACCCCCTGTCCTGCCAGCCGTGACCCCCTGTCCTGCCAGCCGTGACCCCTGTCCTGCCAGCCGTGACCCCTGTCCTGCCAGCCGTGACCCCTGTCCTCTGTCCTGCCAGTGGTGACCACTGTCCTCTGTTCTGCAAGCAGTTACCACTGTCCTGCCAGCGGTGACGCCTGTCCTCTCTCCTCTGCCCTGCCCTGGATTTGGACCAGTGCACAAAGCAAGATCCATAAAGACATGGATGAGTGAGTTTGGGGTGGAGGAACTTGACTGGCCTGCACAGAGTCCTGCCCTTAACCGGATAGAACACCTTTGGGATGAATTAGAGCGGAGACTATGAGTAAGGCCTTCTCATCCAACATCAGTGCCTGACCTCACAACTGCGCTTCTGGAAGAATGGTCAAACATTCCCATAGACACCCTCCTAAACCTTGTAGACGGCCTTCCCAGAAGCGTTGAAGCTGTTTTAGCTGCAAAGGGCGGGGCCAACTCAATATTGAACCCTACGGACTAAGACTGGGATGTCATTAAAGTTCATGTGCGTGTAAAGGCAGGCGTCCCAATACTTTAGACAATATACTGTGTGTATATCTGCTTCCCGCCCGCTCAACGTCATATGACGTTGTCGACTTTGAGCGGTGGTATCTGAATGATGGGTGCAGCTACAGGCATCCCCTTGTGGGGATTTTTTAAGTACCGAAGTTTGGCGCCCTTCCACGAGCGTGCGCAATTTTGAAGCGTGACATGTTGGATTTCTGTTTACTCGGCGTAACAAGTTTCACATTATGCAAAAAAAAATCGGGCTAACTTTACTGTTTTTTTTTTTTTTTAATGTATGAAACTGTTTTGAAAAACACAAAAATTATTGCGCAAATACCGTGCGAGATAAAAAGTTGCAATGACCGCCTTTTATATATATATATATATATATATATATGTGTGATTTAAAAAAAAAAATAATGCATGAAACTGGCACCATTCCACGAGCGTGTGCAATTTTGAAGCGTGACATATTAGGTATCTATTTACTCGGCGGAACAACATCATCTTTCACATTATGCAAAGAAATTGGGCTAACTTTACTGGTTTTTTTTTTTTTTTTTGTTTTTTAAATGCCTTTGAAAAATTGCTGCGCAAATAAAGTGCGAGATAAAAAGCTGCAATGACCGCCATTTTTTCCCCAGGGTCTCTGCTAAACAAAAACACATATATAATGTTTTGGGGTTCTATGTAATTTTCTAGCAAACAAATGATGATTTTTACATGTAGGAGAGAAATGTCAGAATTGGCCTGGTAGGCAAGTGTGTGTGTGTATATATGTATATATGTGTATATATATATATATATATATATATATATGATTTATTTTATTTTTTTAATGCATGTAACTTTTTTTTTTTTAAATAAACGCATTTGAAAAATTGCTGTGCAAATACCGTGCGAGATAAAAAGTTGCAATGACCGCCATTTTATGCTGTAGGGTCTCTGCTAAAAATAACATATATAATGTTTGGGGGTTCTGTGTAATTTTCTAGCAAACAAATGATGATTTTTACATGTAGGCAAGAAATGTCAGAATTGGCCTGGTAGGCAAGTGTGTGTGTGTATTGTGATAGTGAGAGTCCCTGTCTCTATGGAAAGGGAGCAAAAACGGACACAGAGTCTGCATATCGGCTGAGTGCAGAGCTACAGAGCGTAAATTTAAAAAACAGAGAAAACTGCTCTGGCAGTTTTCTCAGATTTTGCTATTTCTACATGGGGCTTCTATGGCTTGGAGATCCTTCAGAGTCTTGGGTGGGATGGGATCTCCAACCCTGTGTCCGGGTCTTGTGGACAGCCAGCATGGTGTGTGCTCAGGTGCACACAAGCAATATAATGAGGGGCTGGTGAGAGTGAAGGATGGTGGAGGATGGTGAGCAGCTTGCTAACTGCAGTGGCTGCTAGTGAGTGTCTCTGTGTGAGGATAAACGCTGTGTGCGTTGTGGGCTTTAAGCTGTGTGCATCCAAGATTGTGAGACTGGAAGATCTGGTGGTTTATAGGTATCAGTACCTAAAGCAAGCAGAGGAACTGCTAACAAGAGAGCCAGGTGGCTTGGTATGTTTTTCTATTTTTGGACTGCTAAATGAAGTTAAACCCCTGCGTGGGAATCCTGAAGGGACAGTTTGCTTTTGTTTTTCTGTTTAAATAAACGTGGGCTACCAGGCCCTTAACTAGAATGCCTGTCTGATATGGACTCACTGCATAAAAACGCATCTATCCACTTGAGCTAAAACACCCCAATATCACAGTATATATATATATATATATATATATATATATATATATATATATAATTTTTTTTTTAATGTATGAGTATGAATATATATATATAGCGGTACCCCCAGTTAAGAGGGCTGCTGGTATTGATTTCTTGGGCCCTGTAGTGCACCGCTGTCAACCCCTGGCAATCGGCTCTACCCTCCTGTGGCACAGCTAGTAAGGGGAGATAGGACTGCGTGACCGGCAACTCTGGGTGACACAGTCCTATGGCAAACACACACAGTAAAATGTTTAAACTTCTGTATAAAGTAAAAGAAACTGACACCAATGTACTTGACCCAGGTATATTTACTGAGACTAATGGGCAAGTAATAAACAAGAGTATAAGATTATTTGCAGCTCCCTGCAATAAACAGTATTCAAACAAACAGAATAGACAGGTATTGCTATGCAACTCTACCAATACCCTTTTTCAGCTACTTCTCCTCGTGGGCAGACTGACGCCCAGCAATGTCTACCTATACAGTCAGGCCTGACTGAACTAAATGGAAGTTCTGTAAAGGAATCTTCACTAGCAAAACTCGGTGGTGCACTTGATGAACAAAACTTTGTAATCCAACAGGGTAGTAGAGATACAGTATTTTGTCTGTGAGCAAGTGCTCTCTCACCAACCGGACCAGTCCCAGTCCGTCTCCTCCGCCGATGCGTCTAGGCACATGGATCCATCGACATCCGGGTCTTCGGTCCTCCTGGTACAGTACAGCAAGGATGAAAAGATGTCTCTCAGGTTCCGCTAGGCTGGCGGAGGGCTCTTTGGAAAAAAAAGCCCAGGCTTCTGGCCTGGGCGTTCAGCAGTCTCAAACAGAGTTCTTGCTTGCTAGCCGAGAGGTGTCCAAAGAGACAGAATAAACTCCGCCTCCCCTTTATAAAGTCCGCCCCAGCAGTCCCTGCGTGGGGCAATGCACCCTGGGTGCCCTGAAGTGTCCTGGGAAATGTAGTCTCTAGATATCAAAGGGGAATACCCTACTACACACTCCCCCCCACTTGGAATCTTTGGTCCCCAAAGACAGCATCAACAAAAGGCACATACTACATCATTCACAGCTGTAAAAGATGATGGCAGGGAAAGTTCCCACCAGAAACGAGGAAGGGAATTACCCTGCCCACAGGTCACTGCAAGAGTGGCCTGCCTAACTGTGCCAGGGAGTGAGCTGGGATTGCCCTCCACTAAATGTACAGTGGGACCGAATGTTGATATTGTCCTTCTTGCGATCATGACTGTGTCCTCCAAATTTTCTCCCATCTGGGCATAGGTTAATTTCCGGGGAGGACGAATGACTCTCTTCATTCTTTGCTCCCTGGGGGTCACAGTCTCAATCACTCCAGGTTCTTCTTCTGGCACTATGGTGAAAACTTCCTCTGCTTCCTGGGCATCCAACTCAGATGCAGAGGGGTATATGGAATCCCTTGGATCTTCAGCAGGCAAGTTGTTTGAACATCTTCCCATTCTTGGAACTGAAGACTGGACGGGACGAATTCAGTTGATTCTACATTCAAAGTGCTATCCATAAGATCTTAAAAGGGTGGAAGGTCAATGGACGATGATGCAGGGGCCTGAGACGGCCATAACCAGCTGAGTTCTGTTTCCTCCTCACTTTGGTCTGAACCTTCTTCCTCTCTAGGTAAAGTTGCTTGTGACCTAGTGCTAGGTCGAGGAGTATGAGTGGTAGAAGGTAGCTCAGGAGAATCCAGAGTAGGTGGCATCCTAACGGCCTCAGACAAAGGTAACAGATGGTTACGGTGCCAGGTCTTCAGTGGCCCTATTTTCCCTTCTGGCTTCACTTAGTAGACTGGCAGATCTGGTAAGTTCTTGCAGATCACATAAGGCTCTGATCTCCACCTGTCTGCAAGCTTATGTTTTCCGGGAACACCTAAATTCCTAAGTAACACTCGGTCTCCAGGCTGCAGATCTTGAATCCGAACCTTCAAGTCAAAATTCCGCTTGTTTCGGGCCCCTCTCTGGTCGGAGTTTAACTGAGCCTTCTCATAGGCCAACTTTAAGCTTTTGCGCAGCCTGTCCACATACCCCTTATGTGAGGCAGCAGATGTATAGTCCACGGAAGTGCCGAAAGCCAAATCCACTGGCAGTCTCGCCTCTCTCCCGAACATGAGTCTATAGGGGGAATACCCTGTGACATCACTGATGGTGCTGTTGTAGGCATGCACTATTGCTGCTATGTGCTTGCCCCAGTGCTGCTTTTCCTCACTAGACAGGGTTCCCAACATGTTTAGCAAAGTTCTGTTGAACCTCTCTGGTTAGGCATCCCCCTGAGGGTGGTAGGGAGTGGTGCACGTCTTCTTTATGCCTAAAGAATCCAGCAACTTCTTGATTAATCGACTCTCGAAATCCCCTCCTTGGTCTGAGTGGAGACGTTGAGGAAATCCATAATGGACAAAGTACTTTTCCACCAAGATTTTAGCAATGGTGGAGGCCTTCTGGTCCTTGGTTGGAAAAAGCCTGGGTGTAACGAGTGAAATGGTCGGTTACCACCAGAACATTTCCATGTCCACTCAGGTCAGGTTCTAGACAAAGAAAGTCAATGCATACAAAGTCCAAGGGTCCTTGACTTTCTAGATGGCCCATTGGGGCAGCTTGACGTGGCAGTGTTTTCCTTTGTATGCAGCGAGCACATAAGTGACAGTACTCCTCCACTTCAGCCCGCATGCAGGGCCAATAGAACCTACTCCTCACTAGTTGAAAGGTTCATTCAGCCCCTAAGTGGCCATGATTATCATGCAGAGCAGCTAAGACAGTTTTCCTGTGCTTTTCTGGCAAGAACAGCTGCCACTAATCTTCCAGGTCATCAGAGGGGCCCCTTCGGTAGACCACCCCTTGATGCACCTGTAACTTGTCCCATTCTTTGTGGATGGATGAGGGCCTCCTTTGAGGGGTCATGTAGGAGCCTATCCGGATCCTGATCTTCCAGAACTTCCAAAACTAATCTTCACCAGGGGTCTTCCAACTGATCGCTTCTGAGGTCCTTCTTGATTAGCTTCGGCAAGTCGTCTCCACCAATCTGGGCCACATCACAATAGTACTTGGGTACTCCCACCACAGAGACTCCGACTTCTTTGCCCCTGGATCCACCACTGGCTTGAAGCTGTGCCCCTTGACATAGGGCCCTCAATCCGTCTGGGGTCACTTGGGTCCAAACTTCAATGCGGCAAGTGGGAGCATGAGACCTTCTTGACAACGCGTCAGCATCTCGGTTCCCCGCTCCAGGCCTATACTTCAGGCTGAAGTTGAAGCCGGAAAGGGCTGCCAACCAACGATGGCCGGTGGCATCCAACTTGGCTGTGGTGAAGAGGTAGGTAAGTGGGTTATTATCAGTTTTTACAGTGAATTCAGCCCCATACAGATAGTCTCTGAGCTTGTCCACAATTGCTCACTTTAGGGCCAGGAACTCTAACTTGTGGGTGGAGTAATTCTTTTCCGCTGGTGTTAGATTTTTGCTGACATAGGCGACTGGCCTTAGCTGTCCTTCATATTCCTGGTACAACACACCTCCCAGGCCATCATGGCTGGCATCCACATGCAGTTCATACGGTTTCTTGGTGTCAGCATAGGCCAATACCGGGGCAGTGATCAGACTCTTCTTTAGCATTTTGAAGGCTTCTTCACATTTCTCTGTCCACTGGCCTTCCACGGACTCTCCCGGCTTTCTGGGGCCAGTCTCATCTTCTTCTCCCTCTGTCTTCAGCAACTCATTCAGAGGTTTGGCTATTTTTGAAAATCCTTCCACGAATCGACGGTAGTAGGAGAAAAACCAGAGGAAGGATCTGAGTTCAGTCACAGTGGTTGGGCGAGGCCAAGAGGTAATGGCTTCAAGCTTGTCAGGATCGGTAGACACTCCCTCTTCAGACACTATGTGTCCTAGATAGTGTACGGAAGACTGGTAGAACTGACACTTTTCTCTGGAGAGTTTGAGTCCCTCTTCACTGAGTCTTTTCAAAACTTTCTCCTGCCTTTCTTCATGCTCCTCTAGAGTCCTTCCAAAGACAATGATGTTGTCTAAGTACACCAGGACTTCAATGAGGTGCATGTCCCCAACCGTCTTCTCCATCAGCCTCTGGAAAGTGGCAGGGGCCCCCGACAGGCCTTGGGGCATCCTGTTGAACTCATAGAACCCTATCAGAGTGATGAAAGACGTTTTCTCCCTGTCTTCAGGATGCATTGGGATTTGGTAGTACCCACTCTTTAGGTCCATAACGCTGAACCACTTGGCTCCTGACAGACTCTGCAAAGCATCCTCAATCCTGGGAGTGGTGTACTGATCGGGTATGGTCCTCCTATTGAGAGACCTGTAGTCTATGCACAGTCTTAAAGATCCATTTTTCTTCCTGACTACTACAATAGGGGAGGCATACGGACTCCTGGACTCTTTAATCACTCCAGTTCTCTTCAACTCGGCCAACTGCTCACGCAGGTCTTCCAGATCAGCAAGAGGAACTCGCCGGACCCTTTCCCGAAAGGGTTTATCTTCCTGCAGACGGATCCTATGAGTGGCACTCCTTGCACACCCCACGTCAAACTCATTTTCTGAAAATATTTTTCTCCATTTTGTTAGTTGAGCCCTTGCTCTTTCCTTCCACACGGGTGGTAGGTTGGTGTTTTCCAGACAGAGTTCCTCCAAAGGGGATTCTCCTCCTCCTGGTCTCCTTAGATCGGACAGGCCCACTGGGGTGGCAGGGTTCACTTTCCCCAGTAACATCCGGGCCGGGATCTTCATAGTGGAGTCAGTGACATTCCTGATACTCACTGAACCTGGCCCCTCGATTTCTCCAATGCCCTCAACGGGACCACTTCAGGAATCACCTCCAGTCCTGGGTGTGTATCCAACAGATCTTGCTCCAAGACCACAAAGGGGCCAGGCTGCTCCCAGGAGAGTTTGACAGTAGCCTGCAGACAGGTCATCTCACCAGGTTGCAGCACCTTCTCCTTCTTGGATAATCTCCAGACTTTTCCCACCCCCTCTTCTGGGGCCTTCTGCTCCAGGACCAACTTCCGGTAAACCTGTTTTAGCATGGGGTGGATCCTGGCTACCGAAGCACCTTGTTCTTGCACCATGGGGGTCAGTAGTCTCCTGACCAAGTCAGTGTTGGTTCCCATAATTAGGGAACTTCTATTGGCTCCTGGTGGGCGAGGACAAACTACTGCCAAAGTGTCGAAAACTTCCGCTTTTCCCATTACAGAGGGATCGAATGCCAGCCTGATTGAGACGTAGCCGTCGTAAGGGAAGCTCTGAGTACCAATTCCCCATATCTCAAGGTTGTCGAGCTTCTGTAGAGGTATGTGGTTCAAGTGTCTCTGGTAAAAGTCTCTATACAAGAGTGTCATTTGGGCTCCAGTGTCTAGGATGGCTCTGGTGTAAACTCCCTCCACTTGAATAGGGACTAGCGGAGAGGGTCCCACCAGCTTATCCGGAAAGCTCTCCCGAGGCGGCTTCTTCTTTAGACTCTGGGGTTTTCCCTTGGCGGTTTTCTTCTTTGTCCACTTGTCTCTGGATCTCAGCCCCGTTTGGGCCTGGTATGCATTGATTCCCTGCAGATTGTTAGACTTTAACTCCTGACAGGGGGTATTGAGTGGTTTGAGAGGGGCTCTGTTTCCCTTGCTCTTTACTTTTTCCTCTTTCTGGATCTTAGTGGAGCTTTCTGTGAATAGCGGGTGCCCGGTTGTCTCCTTCACCGGGGCCCTCTGAAGTTTTCCGCCGGCTGTGAATTTGTACCTCTGTTCTTTCTTGGACTGGGGCACACTCTTCCAGGGTGACCAATTCCTCCACAATTGAAACATACAATCTCTCTTCTCTTCGGTTGGGGGCTCGGTGTTGAACTACTCTGGCGTGGTTCATTCCTCTTCTCCTCGGGTTCCTTCATTCCTGAGTTTTTATACAGGAGTGAGGTCAAAAGATCCAGCACCTGGGTCATTTGAGACTTTAGGGTCTCCACCTCTGAGTCCCGTTCAGTGGCCATAGCTGATCTGACCCCCACCACGGGGATGGTAGTAGTTTTCTCAGTCCCTTGCTGATCCTTTAAGAGGACCTCTTCATCTCTTATGATCCGTACAAGGTCAGGGTAACTCAAAGTCATTACTCCTTCAGAGGTCTTCAAGTGGAGCCAAACTGGATCTGAACGCAAGGCTCCCCTCAGGATCTGCTTCATTCGGGTTGCGTCTATGACCTGCGGCAGTATTCCGTTCTTTAGGACAATTTGGCACAGCTTCCGGTTTAACCTCCGCACATATTCGGATAACTTTTCTCCCGGCTGTTGGAGGGTATGTTCGAACTGGTACATCAGTTCAGTCGCCTTTTCTAGCTGGCCAAACTCCTCTTGCAGCATCGCCAGATAATCGTATGCGGTACAAGTAGCGTTGCTGAGCCTGAGGTTCTTCACAGCTTCAGCAGCCGCGCCCTTTAGACTTTCGCTGATGCGCTGCTTCCTCTGCGCCTCTGGTACCTCCCATCCTTCTACCGCTTGCTGGGCCTGTTCAATCCAGGTTTCAAATTCTTCTTCTCCGGCAGGCACTGGTTGCTTCCCTGAGAAGATGCGAAGCTTCCGGTAACCGGCTTCCACATGCACCGTATTGCTTTTTTGGCACTTGGCTACAAAGTCTCCTAGAGCATTCAACAGTTCAGGCCCTATAGCGGCCAGCGGTGATCCCGGGCTTAATAGTTCCTTAGGCTTTTCTGTTTTAGAGGATAGTGGTGGAGATAATCGCGGTGACGGTAGCTTTGGTGTCTGAAACCATTCTCCCTTCACTGGCAGCGTATGTATCAAGTGATAGGTCTGATTATCTATGGCTTGTATACCCGGACCTTTAAAATGTTCTGGGATTTCGTTTTTCCATTCTACCAGTGCGTATGTAAACAAGGTCACTAGATCTGGCTTGACATCCATCACCCATGCTTTGTGGCTCGGCGATAGCAACAACACTAGCTGTTTATCTCCTCTTCCGGCCATCTTTCCCCCGGGAGTACCATATCTACCGCCGCGGTTGGGTCGGTGCCAATCGCTGCGCACCACTGTTCCATTGCCAGCGGGTCCATGCTAGTACCTCTGACCGGCTTGATTGCAGCGTGCAATGTACAAGGATCCCGGACTCGAGCCCCCACGTATAGCGGTACCCCCAGTTAAGAGGGCTGCTGGTATTGATTTCTTGGGCCCTGTAGTGCACCGCTGTCAACCCCTGGCAATCGGCTCTACCCTACTGTGGCACAGCTAGTAAGGGGAGATAGGACTGCGTGACCGGCAACTCTGGGTGACACAGTCCTATGGCAAACACACACAGTAAAATGTTTAAACTTCTGTATAAAGTAAAAGAAACAGACACCAATGTACTTGACCCAGATATATTTACTGAGACTAATGGGCAAGTAATAAACAAGAGTATAAGATTATTTGCAGCTCCCTGCAATAAACAGTATTCAAACAAACAGAATAGACAGGTATTGCTATGCAACTCTAACGATACCCTTTTTCAGCTACTTCCCCTCGTGGGCAAACTGACGCCCAGCAATGTCTACCTATGCAGTCAGGCCTGACTGAACTAAATGGAAGTTCTGTAAAGGAATCTTCGCTAGCAAAACTCGGTGGTGCACTTGATGAGCAAAACTTTGTAATCCAACAGGGTAGTAGAGATACAGTATTTTGTCTGTGAGCAAGTGCTCTCTCACCAACCGGACCAGTCCCAGTCCGTCTCCTCCGCCGATGCGTCTAGGCACATGGATCCATCGACATCCGGGTCTTCGGTCCTCCTGGTACAGTACAGCAAGGATGAAAAGATGTCTCTCAGGTTCCGCTAGGCTGGCGGAGGGCTCTTTGGAAGAAAATGCCCAGGCTTCCGGCCTGGGCGTTCAGCAGTCTCGAACAGAGTTCTTGCTTGCTAGCCGAGAGGTGTCCAAAGAGACAGAATAAACTCCGCCTCCCCTTTATAAAGTCCGCCCCAGCAGTCCCTGCGTGGGGCAATGCACCCTGGGTGCCCTGAAGTGTCCTGGGAAATATAGTCTCTGGATATCAAAGGGGAATACCCCGCTACACATATATATATATATATTTTTTTATTAATATTTTTTTTTTTATATATAAATGCGCGAAAGTTTTTTTTCCCCAAAAAAGGCATTTTAAAAATTGCTGTGCAAATACCGTACAAGATAAAAAGCTGCAATGACTACCATTTTATTATCTAGGGTCTCTGCTAAAAATAACATATATAATGTTTGGGGGTTCTGTGTAATTTTCTAGCAAACAAATGGTGATTTTTACATGTAGGAGAGAAATGTCAGAATTGGCCTGGTAGGAAAGTATATATATATATATATATATATATATATATATATATATATATTTTTTTTTTTTTTAGCTAGCAGTCGGCTGACTTCAGACCCTTTTATTCACCCCCCCCCTCCTCCTCCTCCTCCTCCTCCTCCTCCTCCTGTATACAGTTGCTCGTGTCAGTGTTGTCTTACATAAGATAAGAAAATGCACATCAAATATTTATGAACGGAAAAAGGCGCCGGGGTTTTTGATGATGCGAAGGAAGAGCGGCCAGAGGCAGGCGGCGGTGGTTAGATTGTAAGCTCTGTGTTGGATTGGGGCGATTGATTTGCGTTGTTGCATGATTCAGCCTGAAGTGCTCGCTGGCAGTACTGAATGGTGCGGCAGATGGTCTGACACAGTGATTAGTCTGTCAGGCTTTGTAATAAGCAGGTTTACTAAGGACTTTGGAAATGAACACTCGCTCACCCCCAGACTCCACTTACTAAGCACCGAGCATCTTCTAATTACACCACATCAACAATCCGAAATAATATACTGGACATAAAGTTTTTAGTTTTTTTCGCTGGTGTGGGGGATTGTGGGTTGAAGGGTTGTCACTGGTACCCATTAAAATCAGGCTGGCACTCAGGCAATGCTGGCACTTGATAGAAGCCTATTGTTTGTCCTTGTGGGCTGGTAGGAGGCTCTCAGGGCTGATCAAGCTCATGTACTTTTAAACTTACAGCAGAATTCTATTAAAAAAATAACAAAACAAAAACAAAAAAAGAACAGTCTATTAAAGATAAAATGAAATAACATCATTTTTGCTGCAATACTCACCTTTAATCCAGAGATTTCCTCAGCAGTACTTATTTTCTACCAATAGATGTGCTCATTCTGATGGCCAGCCTCATTTAACCAACTTCCTTTGAGCCCAGGTTTTCCGGGCCTATGATTGGACAGTGAAAAGAGAAGGAGTACACTGATAAACTGCAGCCCACCGGGAGAAATACTTAAAGCGGACCGTCAGTCATTTTTTCAACTTTCCATCTATTAAATCTTCTGCCCCTGTTGTTGTTTTAACTTTGGATAGTAAAACATTTTTTGTTTCTGACAGTAAATCCCTTATACACCCCACTTCCTGTGTCTTGTTTGGTCATTAGTCTAGACTTATGACATCATGGCCAAGCATGTCTCCAGACCTAAACCCTATTGAGCATCTGTGGGGCATCCTCAAATGGAAGGTGGAGGAGCGCAAGGTCTCCAACATCCACCAGCTCCGTGATGTCGTCATGGAGGAGGGGAAGAGGACTCCAGTGGCAACCTGTGAAGCTCTGGTGACCTCCATGCCCAAGAGGGTTAAGGCAGTGCTGGAAAATAATGGCGGCCACACAAAATATTGACACTTTGGGCCCAATTTGGACATTTTCACTTAGGGGTGTACTCACTTTTGTTGCCAGCGGTTTAGACATTAATGGCTGTGTTGAGTTATTTTGAGGGGACAGCAAATTTACACCGTTATACAAGCTGTACACTCACTACTTTACATTGTAGCAAAGTGTCATTTCTTCAGTGTAAAAGATAGAAGAAAAGATTTGCAAAAATGTGAGGGGTGTACTTACTTTTTTGAGATGCTGTATGTGCAGGAGGAAGAGAACCTGGAACAGATGCTTTCAGAAGAAACGGCCCCATCCAAGGCAAACAGTGTAGATTACTCTAACCGGAACACAGGTATATATTGGAGCAGGTGAGCTGCACTTGGGGAGAAGGAGGGCGTGTCTTAAAGTCAACTTGTTCCAAAAGTAGAGTTCTATTTTTTTAAGAGCTTGTCAGGAAAAGTGTAGTAAAAATCACACTTTTTAATAAAATGGTATAAACAAAGCAAACGTAGTCAAAACATAGCCAGGGTTCAGTAACCAGAGCAGGTAGTCTGAACAAGCCAGTGAAACAGGAATTCAGAGATCAGCGTAGTCAGAGGCAGTAAATAGGATCAGGACCCAGAAGGGAAGTCAGCCAGGCAAAAGTCTTTATCAGGAAAACACAGCAGAGAGTATCCGGATATGTTGAACAGGCGAAGGCACAGGAGATCTGATACAGGCAGTTAAAATAGCCAGCAGGGCTAGCTGACGAGCAGGAAATGAAGTCACTGTGGAATGAAGAGTACTGGCAATTAACCGACAGCTCAGCACAGAGCTCTGAGGTGGAGTGTGCTAATGCTACCCACACACAGTAGGATGAATAATTTATGGTGTGCATACTCCATATACAGCGAGAGAGATCATCCATGGTGTGGGTACCCCATACAGTAGAGATCATTTATTAAGTACCCCATATCCAGTGGGGGAGGTAGTCCATGGTGTGGGCACCCCATATCCAATGAGGGAGATCATTTATGGTGTGGGTACCCCATACAGCAGAGATCATCTATTAAGTACCCCATATCCAGTGTGGGAGGTAATCCATTATGTGGGTACCCCAAATCCAATTAGGGAGATCATCTATGGTGTGGGTACCCCATATTCACTGAGGGAGATCATCTATGGTGTGAGTGTATCCAGTGGGGGAGATCATCTAGGGTGTGGGTACCCCATATTCACTGAGGGAGATCATTTATGGTGTGAGTGTATCCAGTGGGGGAGATCACCTAGGGTGTGGGTACCCCATATTCACTGAGGGAGATCATCTATGGTGTGAGTGTATCCAGTGGGGGAGATCATCTAGGGTGTGGGTACCCCATATTCACTGAGGGAGATCATCTATGGTGTGGGTGTATCCAGTGGGGGAGATCATCTAGGGGGTGGGTACCCCATATTCACTGAGGGAGATCATTTATGGTGTGAGTGTATCCAGTGGGGGAGATCATCTAGGGTGGGGGTACCCCATATTCACTGAGGGAGATCATCTATGGTGTAAGTGTATCCAGTGGGGGAGATCATCTATGGTGTGGGTACCCCATATTCACTGAGGGAGATCATCTATGGTGTGATTGTATCCAGTGGGGGAGATCATCTAGGGGGTGGGTACCCCATATTCACTGAGGGAGATCATCTATGGTGTGGGTGTATCCAGTGGGGGAGATCATCTGTGGTGTGGGTACCCCATATTCACTGAGGGAGATCATCTATGGTGTGAGTGTATCCAGTGGGGGAGATCATCTAGGGTGTGGGTACCCCATATTCACTGAGGGAGATCATCTATGGTGTGGGTGTATCCAGTGGGGGAGATCGTCTATGGTGTGGGTACCCCATATTCACTGAGGGAGATCATCTATGGTGTGGGTGTATCCAGTGGGGGAGATCATCTAGGGTGTGGGTACCCCATATTCACTGAGGGAGATCATCTATGGTGTGAGTGTATCCAGTGGGGGAGATCATCTATGGTGTGGGTAGGTACCCCATATTCACTGAGGGAGATCATCTATGGTGTGAGTGTATCCAGTGGGGGAGATCATCTATGGTGTGGGTACCTCATATTCACTGAGGGAGATCATCTATGGTGTGGGTGTATCCAGTGGGGGAGATCATGACAGCCTTTCTCAACATTTTTACACCAGAGGTACCTCTAAAATGTTTTTCAGGTCTTGGTGAGCCATTACTGAAACCAATTCATTGGAGATCATCTAGTTCAGGAGATCATCTATGGTGTGGGTACCCATATCCAGTGAAGAAGAGCTATGTTGTGGGTACCCCATACCCAATGGGGAATATAATCCGTTGTGTGGGTACCTCACATACAATAGCAGAGACCCAATATCCAGTAGAGAGGATCATATATGGTGTGGATAATTGAGGGAGATCTATGGTGTGGGTACTCCTTATCAAGTGATGGAGATCATTTATGGTGTGGGATACCCACATCCCATATCCATGGGGGAGATCATCTATATTGTGGATACCTTATATTCAAAAGGGGAGAAAAGCTATGGTGCGTGTACTCCATATCCAATGGGTGAGATCATATATGGTATTTGTACCCCTTATACATACTCCATATCCAATGGATGAGATCATATATGCTATGGGTACCCCTTATCCAGTGGAGGAGGTCATCTATGGTGTGGGCACCCAATATCATTTAGGGGAGATTATCTATGGCTTGAGTACCCTATACTCAGTGGAGGAGATTATATATGGTGTGGGCACCCAATATCACGTGAGGAAGATCATCCATGGTGTGAGTAGCCTATATCCAGCAGAGTAGATCATCTGTAGTGTGGGTAGCCCATATCCAGTGATGGATATCTTCTATGGTACGGGTACCCCACATCCAGTGATGGATATCTTCTATGGTACGGGTACCCCACATCCAGTGATGGATATCTTCTATGGTACGGGTACCCCACATCCAGTGATGGATATCTTCTATGGTATGGGTACCCCACATCCAGTGATGAATATCTTCTATGGTATGGGTACCCCACATCCAGTGATGGATATCTTCTATGGTACGGGTACCCCACATCCAGTGATGGATATCTTCTATGGTACGGGTACCCCACATCCAGTGATGGATATCTTCTATGGTACGGGTACCCCACATCCAGTGATGGATATCTTCTATGGTATGGGTACCCCACATCCAGTGATGGATATCTTCTATGGTATGGGTACCCCACATCCAGTGATGGATATCTTCTATGGTATGGGTACCCCACATCCAATGATGGATATCTTCTATGGTATGGGTACCCCACATCCAGTGATGGATATCTTCTATGGTATGGGTATTGGGTACCCCACATTCAGTGATGGATATCTTCTATTGTACGGGTACCCCACATCCAGAGATGGATATCTTCTATGGTTTGGGTACCCCACATCCAGTGATGGATATCTTCTATGGTATGGGTACCCCACATCCAGTGATGGATATCTTCTCTGGTACGGGTACCCCACATCCAGTGATGGATATCTTCTATGGTACGGGTACCCCACATCCAGTGATGGATATCTTCTATGGTACGGGTACCCCACATCCAGTGATGGATATCATCTATGGTATGGGTACCCCACAACCAGTGATGGATATCTTCTATGGTATGGGTACCCCACATCCAGTGATGGATATCATCTATGGTATGGGTACCTCCACATCCAGTTGGGGGGAGCCAGGAGGGAATCAACTGTAGCTAAGAGGAAATAGTTCAAAAGCTAAAGCGAGACATGCAGGTTATGGAACCTCTGGTCCTCGTACTGGGGTAATATTGAATCTATAAGTATTTGCAGAAAAGTGGTTCTAACAAGCACAGAGTCTGTTCAGAGCGGAGTCCGGTCCTGTTACCTGCACTGCGCACATTCTATCATTTTTCTCTGAAATACACTATACAGTGCTGATCAGCAACTCCAAGAGATCAACATGTTTCTATGGTGTTCCCTTTTCTCTATATACCCTGAAACCTTTGTCGGAGCTCTTACAGTAAAGAACCCTTTTTCAAATGGAAAATTTAAACAGAGTGCCCTTGTATCCTGTGCCATGATCTTAAAGAGGAAAAAAAAATAACATTTGTCAGCAGTATAATGGTAGTAACATACTTTTATATCAGCCAACATGAAGAAATTCTCACATAGTCCCCGCCGCATCAATATTTTAAGCAGTAATGAGCTGCTAACTGCAGTGATGGGAAATGTACATGAAATCCGGAGTACACCTCTGATGTGTCTGCTACATAAAACTGCACTTCTCTCAACACTCATTAAATCATCCTCAGTATTCTCCAGCTCTTTAATATATCTTCTTAAAGGAGATGTAAACTCTAACTCAATTACATTTAGTGTGTATGTGTATATATATATATATATATATACACACAGTGGGTCAAAACAGTATTTAGTCAGCCACCAATTGTACAAGTTCTCCCACTTAGAAAGATGAGAGAGGCCTGTAATTGTCATCATAGGTAAACCTCAACTATGAGAGACAAAATGTGGAAACAAATCCAATCACATTGTCTGATTTTGAAATAATTTATTTGCAAATTATGGTGTAAAATAAGTATTTGGTCCCCTACAAACAAGCAAGATTTCTGTATCTTCTTCTTTAAGAGGCTCCTCTGTCCTCCACTCATTACCTGTATTAATGGCACCTGTTTGAACTTGTTATCAGTATAAAAGACACCTGTCCACAACCTCAAACAGTCACACTCCAAACTCCACTATGGTGAAGACCAAAGAGCTGTTGAAGGACACCAGAAACACAATTGTAGACCTGCACCAGGCTGGGAAGACTGAATCTGCAATAGGCGAGCAGCTCGGTGTGAAGAAATCAGCTGTGGAGCAATAATTAGAAAATGGAAGACATACAAGACCACTGATAATCTCCCTCAATCTGGGGCTCCACGCAAGATCTCACCCCGTGGGGTCAAAATGATCACAAGAACGGTGAGCAAAAATCCCAGAACCACACGGGGGGACCTAGTGAATGACCTGCAGAGAGCTGGGACCAACGTAACAAAGGCTACCATCAGTAACACACTACGCCGCCAGGGACTCAGATCCTGCAGTGCCAGACGTGTCCCCCGGGTTAAGCCAGTACATGTCCAGGCCCGTCTGAGGTTTGCTAGAGAGCATTTGGATGATCCAGAAGAGGATTGGGAGAATGTCATATGGTCAGATAAAACCAAAGTAGAACTGTTTGGTAGAAACACAACTCGTCGTGTTTGGAGGAGAGAGAATGCTGAGTTGCAACCAAAGAACACCATACCCACTGTGAAGCATGGGGGTGGCAACATCATGCTTTGGGGCTGTTTCTCTGCAAAGGGAACAGGACGACTGATCCGTGTACATGAAAGAATGAATGGGGCCATGTATCGTGAGATTTTGAGTGCAAACCTCCTCCCATCAGCAAGGGCATTGAAGATGAAACGTGGCTGGGTCTTTCAGCATGACAATGATCCCAAATACACCGCCCGGGCAAGGAAGGAGGGGCTTCGTAAAAAGCATTTCAAGGTCATGGAGTGGCCTAGCCAGTCTCCAGATCTCAACCCCATAGAAAACCTTTGGAGGGAGTTGGAAGTCCGTGTTGCCCAGCGACGGCCTCAAAACATCACTGCTCTAGAGGAGATCTGCATGGAGGAGGGGCCAACATACCAGCAACAGTGTGTGACAACCTTGTGACGACTTACAGAAAACGTGTGACCTCTGTCATTGCCAACAAAGGATAAATAACAAAGTATTGAGATGAACTTTTCATATTCACCAAATACTTATTTTCCACCATAATTTGCAAATAAATTATTTCCATATCAGAGAATGTGATTGTCTGGATTTGTTTCCACATTTTGTCTCTCATAGTTGAGGTTTCCCTATGATGACAATTACAGGCCTCTCTCATCTTTCTAAGTGGGAGAACTTGCACAATTGGTGGCGACTTAATACTTTTTTGACCCACTGTATATATATAGAGCGCTCAGCATTAATGAGTACACCCCTTTAGAAAATTGTATCATGATCTCAAGTAACTCAAGAACAATTTCCAACATTTTGACAAAACCGAGTTTTAGAGAACATTTGCTTAGCTAATTACATGAAAATACAAAAAGAAGGGACCCAAAGGGTAACCCCAGGTCGGACTTTAGCGTCACAGTAAACAATAAGGATATAGAAAGGTAATGTTTATCGAGACATAGACACATACATGGTATAAAAAGGGACATGAAAAAAGGTTAAAAACCATATACATAGAAATACATAGTATACGATGTGAGCATCCGGGTGCGTCAACGCGTTTCGCCGTTAAGCTTCGTCAGGACACATTCGGGATTCGTTGGTTGCAAGAAAAAGGAAAGCGGGTCTCACTATCTTGCAAGAGAGTCAGTCTTGATCAACATATAAATGGTTGCAAATGTGCAGAGCATTTCACTCTCTCTCAGGGGGTTACTTTGATATTTCCATACCATCAATTTATTGTTTGGATAATAGCATGGCCCGGAGTATAGTAATCTACTATGTTTGGGTATAGCTGAGCTTGCTTGTTTATTGGATATCTTGGATTGGAATTTTATATATATCTAATAACGTTCTGACAACTTCTATGTGGTTACCGTCTGTTCTTCGCGGTTATCTGTATGCACCACCCCCTGATTGAGGCTACAATACGAGGATACTCTAATTTATGAGCCACTGGTTCCTATGACTCCTTGTTACAAGAATTGCTCTCTTTCTGTGAGCCAACTTCTTTCCTACATTGGACAAAATTTCTTCTTTATATGTTGATCAAGACTGACTCTCTTGCAAGATAGTTTATTAAGACATAGACACATACATGGTATAAAAAGGGACATGAAAAAAGGTTAAAAACCATATACATAGTATACGATGTGAGCCCAAGTGCGTCAACGCATTTCGCCGTTAAGCTTTATCAGGACACATTCAGGATTATTGGTTGCAGGAGTGCAGAGCATTTTGCTCTCTCCCAGGGGGTACTTTGATATTTCCATACCACCAATTTATTGTTTGGATAATAGCATGGCCCGGAGTATAGTATACTCCTATCTTTGGGTATAGCTGAGCTTGCTTGTTTATTGGATATTTTGGATTGGAAGATTATATCTACTTACATTCTGACAACTTCTATATGGTTACCTTCTGTTCTTCGTGGTTATCCGTATGCCCTGATTGAGGCTACAATACGAGGATACTCTAATTTATGAGCCACTGGTTCCTATGACTCCTTGTTACGAGAATTGCTTTCTTTCTGTGAGCCAACTTCTTTCCTGCATTGGACAAAATTTCTTCTTTATGTGTTGATCAAGACTGACTCTCTTGCAAGATAATGAGACCCGCTTTCCTTTTTCTTGCAACCAACGAATCCCGAATGGGTCCTGACGAAGCTTAATGGCGAAACGCGTTGACGCACTTGGGCTCCCATCGTATACTATGTATTTCTATGTATATGGTTTTTAACCTTTTTTCATGTCCCTTTTTATACCATGTATGTGTCTATGTCTAAATAAACATTACTTTTCTATATCCTTATTGTTTACTGTGCCGTTAAAGTACCCTTTGGGTCCCTTCTTTTTGTATTTCCATAATTATTCATGGATGAGGCAATGTGAGTGCTATCTTTTCTTATTCTCATTACATGAAAGTAAGGATAATAATAATATAACTTAGATTACAAAATATTCCATTTTACTCAAAAGATGCAAAAATGAATCCACCCCACAACAAAAACTCCTCCATCTAGTATTGTGTATGACCTCCATGATTTGTGAGGACGGCACCAAGTCTTCTAGGCATGGAATGAACGGTGACATATTGCAACATCGATCTTTTTCCATTCTTCGGGAACAACCTCTTTTAGAGCCTGGATGCTGGATGGAGAGTGATGCTCGTCTCTTCAGAATTCCCCATTGGTGTTCCCCGATTGGGTTCAGGTCAGGAGACGGCCACTGAATCACTTTCACCCGGTTCTTCTTCAGAAATGCAACAGTGGCCTTAGATGTGTGTTTTGGATCATTTTCATGTTGGAAAAGTGCACGACGACCAAGGGCACAGAGTGATGGTAACATCTTCTCTTTCACATCTGTGAATTTATAACACCATCAATCAAATGCAACTCCCGAAACCAGCAGCACCTATGCAGCCCAACAGAAGGACACTGCCACCACCATGTTTCACAGTAGGCACCATGCATTTGTCTTTGTACTCCTCACCTTTGCGGCACCATACAGTTTTGAAGCCATCCTTCCAAAAACCTTTATCTTGGTCTCATCTCCAGAGCAGGGGCGGACTGACCATTCGGGCACTCGGGCACTGCCCGAGGGCCCCATGCCACTAGGAGGCCCCATCAGGGTTGCCAGCCTCAGTAAAACCAGGGACAGTATGTAAAAATCTGTGTTTTTTTACATCTGTCCCTGAAATGTCCCTTACCGACATCTTTTTGGTCTAAAACCCCCAAGATTATAGCTGCCCCGCCTCTCTAGTACCTTCTCAGTGTGTGTATGTATACTGTGTGTGTATACTGTGTATGCATACTGTATGTGTGTGTGTGTGTGTATGTATACTGTATGTGTGTGTGTATGTATACTGCGTGTGTATATTGTGTGTCTGTGTGTGTATACTGTGTATGCATACTGTATGTGTGTATTCTGTGTGTATGTATACTGTGTATGTATACTGTGTGTGTATGCATACTGTATGTGTGTGTGTATACAGTACTGTGTGGCCCCATAATCTATTGCCTGGGGGCCCCATAATCTCCTATTTCCCTGGGGCCCCATAATCTCCTATTGCCCGAGGGCCCCATAATCTCCTATTGCCCGGGGGCCCCATAATCTCCTATTGCCCGGGGGCCCCATAATCTCTTATTGCCCGGGGGCCCCATAATCTCCTATTGCCCGGGGGCCCCATAATCTCTTATTGCCCGGGGGCCCCATAATCTCCTATTGCCCGGGGCCCCATAATTTCCTATTGCCTGGGGGGCCCCATAATCTCCTATTGCCCGGGGGCCCCATAATCTCCTATTGCCCGGGGGCCCCCATAATCTCCTATTGCCTGGGGGGCCCCATAATCTCCTATTGCCCGGGGGCCCCATAATCTCCTATTGCCCGAGGGCCCCATAATCCCCTTTTGCCCGAGGGCCCCATGAGTTGTCAGTCCGCCCCTGCTCCAGAGTACAGAGTCCCAGAAGTATTCTTCTTTTTTCAGCATGGGCCCCTGGCAAATTCTAGGCGGGTTTTTTGTGCATTGGCTTTAGGAGAAGCTTCCTTGGTGGACGACCGCCATGCATGCCGTTCCTCTGCAGTGCGCGCCGTATTGCGTCACCGGAAACTAATCGCCCCAGTTTGGCTTTCTACTTCTTTAGTTAACTGCAGTGAACTTGCATGGCGATTTTCTTTAACCTTTCTCATCAGAAGACGCTCCTGTCGAGGTGATAAGTTCCGTGGACGGCTGGGACCTCTCTGTGAGATGGGTGCACCTCCATCTTTGTTACATTTTGTCTCATTTTTTCTCCAGTATTCTGATGAGTGAAGCTTTGCTGATCTTCTTGTAGCCGTCACCTTTCTTGTGTAAAGAAATGATTTTCTTTCTCAGGCCTTGTGACATTTCTCCTTCATGAGGTGCCATTGCTGACATCATGAAATGGGCGGGGTTTTCTTTGTTAAGTAACGCCCTTTTATAAATCCCCTGTCTGCTGGACACCTGTTGTGTATGAATAATTTGACTCGCTTGTAATTGAATTCTTGTTTATTAGGATTTGGTTGTTTCTTCGGGTTGTATTTATTTTTGCAACATGGTCTTGAATGAATTTGTTAGGAAAAATAATTTTTTGTGTGTGCAAATGAACAAATCTTGGTTGCAATGAATGGTATTTTGTAGTATTGTGTCTCATAGAAAATATTTATTCTGTAAAGGAAAGGAAAGGTTTTCTGACAAATCTGTTGGGGTGTACTTATTTATACTGAGCACTGTATATACGCTATATTATATGTAGCGGGGTCTCCTTTAAGGCCCCGGGACTACGTTACCCAGAACCCCGTTCGGCACCCAGAGTGCAATTGGCCACCGCAGAGACTCATGGGAGGGGCTATTTAAGAAGGAGGCGAGGCGGAGCTCGGCCTCTTTGGACACCGCGCTGCAAGCAACAGTTTCTTCCTGTGCGGATCTGCTGCATTGCAAGGCCTGAAGCCTGGGGCCTTGCGTAACTTCCGAAGAGCCTTCCACCCCACTGCGGAGCCTGGGTGGCATCTGACTTGTCAAGTGAGGACATCAGTTGGATCGGGGACCCGATCGTGGCGGACGCTGTGTGCGGAGACACGGCAGGTGGAAGTCCCGGACTGGGAACGCGTCCGGAGTGGTGAGCGAGCACTTGCTCAATCCAATAGACTGTACCGTGTTCAGGCCTATAGACTGCCTTGGCCCATCGATCGTTTGTTTGCTGTTCCACTGGAGACCAGTAGCAGGACAGGGTTAATAGGTCTCCAGTATAGTGTTCCTTGTGGCTGCCTATCTTGTGGATTACAAAATACTGTTCATCAAGTGCACCACCGAAAGTTTGCATGCGAAGAAACCCTTTATGAAAAGACTGAGATTTATTCTGTGTCAGGCCTGACCAGGGAGGGGAGATAGACTATTGTTTAGTGCGCCACAGGGCGCGTATACCATAATAGCTGCGCGTGGTGGATTACCGCGCTGCGCCATTATTGTGTGCTATACCAAATGCTGCAGGGCTCTGTAAGCAAGTTGTATGTGTTATGTTCTGCTTATGCCTTCTAATACAAAAGTAAAACCGTTATATTTGATCTCTCGCCTCAGAACAAAGAGGTTGCCCTTGCAATACTGTTTGCTTGTGATTCAAGTAGAATCCCTAGACTAACTGTGCCATAGGAGACTAGACAAGATTGCCGGGGGTTGGTGGAGCTGTACTCAGGGCCCGAAATCAAACCAGCGGCTCTCTTAACTGGGGGTAGCGCTACATATATATTTTTTTTTCAACTTTTTTTTCATCCTTTGTTACATCTCAGTGCTGCTGATCTCAGATACATCGGTCAGGTGTCCTTTTCTTGATTCTCGTGATCTTTGTGTATTTCTTCCAGATCTGTGCAGTAATCCAGTGTGAGACTTCCTGTAATAAAGACCGCCCCCTGCTGCTCTCTCTCTTTTTCCAGTGTGACTGGTCATGTCTCCGCCCCCTCCTAAACTTTTCTGTAGTGGGTGGGGCCTGCTGGGCCACTCCCACAGCTCTGCTCCCTCTCCTTCTGCAGGGTAACTGGTCTCATCTCCGCCCCCTCCTGTAGTTTTCTGTAGTGGGTGGAGCCTGATGGGCCCCTCCCACAGCTCTGCTCTCTCCCTCTTATTGTGCAGGGTGACTGGTCTTGTTTCCACCCCCTCCTGTAGTTTTCTGTAGTGGGTGGAGCCTGCTGGCGCCTCCCACAGCTCTGCTCTCTCTCCTAGTGCAGGGTGACTGGTCTGGTCTCCACCCCTCCTGTAGTTTTATGTAGTGGGTGGAGCCTGCTGGGCCCCTCCCACAGCTCTGCTCTCTCAACTTGTGCAGAGTGACTGGTCTGGTCTCCACCCCTCCTGTAGTGTTATGTAGTGGGTGGAGCCTGCTGGGCCCCTCCCAAAGCTCTGCTCTCTCTCCTTGTGCAGGGTGACTGGTCTTGTCTCCACCCCCTCCTAATGTTTTCTGTAGTGAGTGGAGCCTCCTGGGCCCCTCCCACAGTTCTGCTCTCTCTCTCCTTGTGCAGGGTGACTAGTCTTGTCTCCGCCCCCTCCTAGAGTTTTCTGTCGTGGGTGGAGCCTGCTGGGCCCCTCCCACAGCTCTGCTCTCTCTCCTTGTGCAGGGTGACGGTGGTCTTTTCTCCACCCCCTCCTGTAGTTTGCTGTAGTGGGTGGAGCCTGCTGGGCCCCTCCCACAGCTCTGCTCCCTCTCCTTGTGCAGGGGGTTTACCTGGGCAGTCGCTGCACCTCTGAACGTTTTTAAGGTGAGCAGTCCACAGACCTTGACTTTTTGATTATATTGTTGATATTAAATATGTTCTATATTTGTATTAATACATTGCTAGAGTATTTATTATGTATATTATGTTTTGCACAGACCCTCCTGAAGAAGCGTTTTTTCTGCCGCGAAACCGGTTGAGGCTTGGCCTGCTCCACTTTAATAGATTGTATACGGCTGTTTTGTTTAATAAATATATTTTTTATGTAATATTTGTATGTTGTCGTATCAGTGCCTGAGAAAGTCCACCAAACCTTTAATCCTGAGTGACTATTAGGGGAAGATGGCCTTAGCAACCATTACCCTATGTCTGATGGATTCCCTCCTTAAACTCTCCTTGTGCAGGATGAACGGTCTTGACTCCGCCCCTCCTGTAGTTTTATGTAGTGGGTGGAGCCTGCTGGGCCCCTCCCACAGCTCTGCTCCCTCTCCTTGTGCAGGGTGAACGGTCTTGACGCCGCCCCTCCTGTAGTTTTATGTAGCGGGTGGAGCCTGCTGGGCCTCTCCAACACCTCTGCTCAGGCTATATACAGCCCAGTGATGATGTCACAGCTACTTTGAAAATCCAGATATTACCTTGTAAAAGGCGTTTGGTGCACTCAAAGTGGATTTGTATCCTTTGTGGTTATAGGGGAATGTATTTTCAATAAAAGCCCTTGTGCCCGGAGTTCAGCTTTAACATGCAGCAACCATTAACCCCTCACCATATGTGACTGCCAGGCCAGGTTAGACGTCTGAATGGCGCTCGTTAGTAAGTGGTTCGTTTGATAATATTAATAGAAACAAATAGTTGTTGCCAAGGTAGTTGGGTCATGGTTCACAGCATTTATAAATAGCCGGATGCGAGGAATAAATGTCATGGGATTCATGTGACGCTTTATCCTGGATTGTAAAAATAGATCCTGTGGAGAGAAGCTGTCGGTGTGTATTGATTACATGGTAAGTCATATCAGAGCGCAATTATTAGATATGGACTTCGTAACAAGATAATCACTTACCCCCTTCTCCTACTGCAGCCGCCTATTGATCCGACTCATACCAAATGATGGGGTGATCTATGGAAATCCGGGTGAACTCCACCCCACGTCACTCAACCATTCGTATCGCTGAATTATTGCCATCTGACCATAAGTCTCAATGTGCCCCTACCAATGTACTACTGCTCTAGGACCTTCAGTGTCAGGGTACTACTGCTCTAGGACCTTCAGTGTCAGGGTACTATTGCTCTAGGACCTTCAGTGTCAGGGTACTATTGCTCTAGGACCTTCAGTGTCAGGGTACTATTGCTCTAGGACCTTCAGTGTCAGGATACTACTGCTCTAGAACCTTGAGTGTCAGGGTACTACCTCTCTGGGGCCTTGAGTGTTAGAATACTATTGCTCTGTGGCATTGGGTGCCAGGGTACCACAGCTCTGGGGCCTTGGGTGTCAATGTACTACTGCTGTAAGATAAGGTGACCAGATTTTTAAAATGAAATCCGGGGACATATTTTTTTTTCTACTAGTAATGGCGGCAATCAGCGATTCCCCGCCCGCCTCACAGCCTCTTAAGTCTTACTCTCCGAGCCCCGGCTACTACTGGGTGGGGAGCGGAGGAAGATCACTCCACCAGGGAAGGCAAGAAGATAAGCAGGCAGGCGGCTGGCCGGGACTTGAGCCAAGGCAGAAGAACATGAGAACGGAGTGGGCATACGCCCGAAACTGAAGAAATATTCCCTCCGCTCCGACCAGCACATGATCATCAGAAAGGGGCACAGATAATGGAAAAAAATACACCCCCTAAGCTAGTAGGAGTGGCGGAGCGGGGGGGGGGTGTAATTCAGATTTTTTTATTCTGCACTGACTGTCTTTGAAATTGCCCCAACCCCTGTTCAAATCCAATCCGGGGACAAATCCGGGGACAGACTTGGTCCGGGGACAGTGTCCTCAATCCGGGGACTGTCCCCTGAAACCGGGGATGTCTGGTCACCCTTAGGGATGAGCTTCGTGTTCGAGTCGAACATACGTTCGACTCGAACATCGGCTGTTCGATCGTTCGACGAAGATCGAACGATTTGGGCCGTTCGCGCCAAATTCGAGTGACGCGAACGGCCCACAATGCACTACGCCATCGCAGTGTCATCCAGGCGCTGTGATTGGCCAAGCATGCACTGTGACCCCGCATGCTTGGCCAATCACAGCGCCGGCAGCGAGGAGAGCAATGTGGCCAATTATTGCTGAGGGTGTTTAGTACACGCCCCACACTATAAAAGGCCGCCAGCACGGCGGCCTAGTGTAGTGTGTTCCGGAGCAGGGAAAGAGCAGCATAGGCAGGGACAGTGACTTTTATTTCTTTCTTGCTTAACCTGGATTCCTTTAGTTTAGGGAAAGAGAAGGATAGGTAGGGAGAGTGTCAGTGTGTTTTGTGCTTGTGCTATAGTGTGCTTTAAAAAAACATTTTTTCTAGGGACAGAAAACTGTAGGTAGGGAGAGTGTCAGTTTCTTTCACTGTGCAAGTCCTTGTTTCCAGGGACAGGGAAGGACAGTGAGTGAATTCTCCTTGTGCTATAGTGTGCTTAAAAAAAACATTTTTTCTAGGGACAGAAAACTCTAGGTAGGGAGAGTGTCAGTTTCTTTCACTGTGCAAGTCCTTGTTTCCAGGGACAGGGAAGGACAGTGAGTGAATTCTCCTTGTGCTATAGTGTGCTTAAAAAAAAACATTTTTTCTAGGGACAGAAAACTCTAGGTAGGGAGAGTGTCAGTTTCTTTCACTGTGCAAGTCCTTGTTTCCAGGGACAGGGAAGGACAGTGAGTGAATTCTCCTTGTGCTATAGTGTGCTTAAAAAAAACATTTTTTCTAGGGACAGAAAACTCTAGGTAGGGAGAGTGTCAGTTTCTTTCACTGTGCAAGTCCTTGTTTCCAGGGACAGGGAAGGACAGTGAGTGAATTCTCCTTGTGCTCTAGTGTGCTTAAAAAAAACATTTTTTCTAGGGACAGAAAACTCTAGGTAGGGAGAGTGTCAGTTTCTTTCACTGTGCAAGTCCTTGTTTCCAGGGACAGGGAAGGACAGTGAGTGAATTCTCCTTGTGCTCTAGTGTGCTTAAAAAAAACATTTTTTCTAGGGACAGAAAACTCTAGGTAGGGAGAGTGTCAGTTTCTTTCACTGTGCGAGTCCTTGTTTCTAGGGACAAAGAAGGAAAGTGAGGGGAATTCTCCTTGTGCTATAGTGTGCTAAAGCATTCCTCATCAACCATCTTTGAAATCCTTGATTTTTGGACAGTCAGGGAAATTGTCGTTGTGCTATTCTGTGCAAAAGCAATCATCCTCAACCATATTTAGAAATCCTTAAGTAAAGGGACAGAGAAGGACACCTGAAGGTAGCCCTTATTGCTTTTTTCCCATCTCCCTGCAGGCCATCTATTAGAATGTCTGGAAGGCAAACAAGGAGAGGCAGACAGTCAGGAGGCAATAAAAGAGGGCAAGCAGGCTCTGTGTCTGGGGGCAACAGTGCTGGTCGTGGACGCGGTGCATTGTCATCAGCACATGGCCATGGGACACGCTTGTCCTTCTTTTCGGCAGCTGGACATGTTGAGCCACATCATGCCGAAGACTTGGTAGAGTGGATGACCAAGCCCTCCTCCTCCTCCTCATCCTCTCTCACCCAGGCTCAGGGTACTGGCAAAGCAGCTGCCAAAGCGTCCTCTTCCCTGTTATCAATGTCAGACTCATCATCAGTCACTCCTTCCCTAGACCCACCATGTCCTCCTCCTGAGGAGTCCCCCGAACTGTTTGAGCACAGTGTTGGGTACATGCTCCAGGAGGATGCCCAGCGTTTCGAAGGGTCTGATGATGAAACCCAGCTACAGGAAGGCAGTAGGGTGAGAGCAGACAGAGGGGATGCTCAAGAAGGACACCAATCTGGCAGTCATGTTCCAGCAGCTGCAGCATACTGCCAGATTGGCTCCAGTGATGAGGAGGGAGGGGATGATGAGGTCACTGACTCCACGTGGGTGCCTAATAGGAGAGAGGAGGAGGAGGATGAGGAGGAGGCACATCTCCAACGAGGCAGGATGCCCTTTGGTGGCCAGCGTAAGGGCAGTACACCGACGGAATCACACCGCAGAGCTCCGCCTGTGCAGGGCGCTGCCTCTGCCCGTCATTCAAAAAGTTCCTTGGTGTGGGCCTTTTTTGAGGCTAGTGCATCAGATCGCACAGCTGCTGTTTGCAACATATGTCTCAAGCGTATATCGCGTGGCCAAAACATCAGCCGCTTGGGTACCACATGCCTGACCAGACATATGTTGACCTGCCATGCAGCTCGTTGGCAAGCCTACCTCAAAGACCCACACCAAAGAACAAAGCGGACCTCTCCTTGCACCGCATCAGCTGGGATCTCCAACCCCACTATAACTTCAGTCCTCTCTGAAACATGCACTGAGAGGAATGAAGGTGTAGAATTAGGTGTGTCACAGCCAAGTACTTGCGGCCACTCTGCTAGCAGTACACCGACGTCCGATTCTAGCAGGCAAATTTCCCTGCCCCAGCTGCTGGACCGTCGAAAGAAGTTCACTCCCAGCCATCCACATGCCCAGCGGTTGAATGCTAGCTTGGCTAAATTGCTAGCGCTTCAACTGCTGCCTTTTCAGTTGGTAGACTCGGCCCCCTTCCGTGAGTTTGTGCAATGTGCGGTTCCTCAGTGGCAGGTTCCCAAACGCCACTTTTTCTCACGGAAGGCTATTCCGGCTCTCTACCGGCATGTGGAAGGCAATGTCTTGGCCTCGCTGGACAGGGCGGTCAGTGGTAAGGTGCATATTACCGCTGACTCATGGTCCAGCAGGCATGGACAGGGACGTTACCTTTCTTTCACGGCCCATTGGGTCACTCTTTTGGCAGCTGGGAAGGATGCAGGACAAGGTGCAGTAGTGTTGGAGGTTGTTCCACCGCCACGCCTCCAAAATGCTACTACTGGTTGTGACACACCTCTCTCCTCCACCCCCTCCTCTTCTTCTTCCTCCATGGCCTCTTCCTGTGGTTTGTCCTCGGAACCAGCGGTGCTCCGTAGGCGTTCAAGGGGCTACGCAAGTACGCAGGCAAAAAGATGCCATGCCGTGCTTGCGCTGGTGTGTTTGGGGGACAGAAGCCACACTGGGGCAGAGGTCCTGTCTGCTCTGCAGGGCCAGGCCGAGAGGTGGTTGACGCCATGCCAGCTTAAGCCAGGAATGGTGGTTTGCGACAATGGCACCAACCTCCTCTCCACCCTCCGACAGGGACAACTGACCCATGTGCCCTGTGTGGCTCACGTCCTTAACCTGGTGGTGCAGCGGTTCTTGGGCAGGTACCCGGGCTTACAGGATGTCCTGAGGCAGGCCAGGAAAGTCTGTGTGCATTTCCGCAGATCTTATAATGCCAGTGCTCGCCTGGCTGAGCTGCAAAAGGAGTTGAACCTGCCCAAGAACCGCCTTATATGTGACATGCCCACCAGGTGGAACTCAACGTTGGCCATGCTGCAGCGGCTGCACACGCAGCAGAGGGCCATCAATGAGTACCTGTGCGACTACGGCACCAGGACAGGGTCAGGGGAGCTTGGTTTTTTTTCTCCACGCCAGTGGGGCATGATCAGGGATGCATGCACTGTCCTGGCACCATTTGAGGAGGCCACGAGGATGGTGAGCAGTGACAGTGCATGCATCAGTGACACTGTACCTCTTGTCCACCTGTTGGAGCACACGCTGCGTGGAATAATGGACAGGGCACTTGAGGCAGAACAGAGGCAGGAAGAGGAGGACTTCCTTGCCTCTCAAGGCCCCCTTTACCCAGACAGTGTTCCTTCTGTCCCACCCATCGCACAGGAAGAGGAAGAGGAGGAGGAGGAGGAGGAGGATTGTGTCAGCATGGAGGTGGAGGCTGGCACTCAGCATCATCAGCAGCAGTCTTTTAGGGATGATTTACAGTCCCAAGAAACCAGTGGACTTGTACGTGGCTGGGAGGAGGTGGCTGCGGATCATGTCGTCCTTAGTGACCCAGAGGACTCCGGAGCGAATGCCTCAGCAAACCTACGCTGCATGGCCTCCCTGATCCTGCAAAGTCTGCGGAAGGATTCTCGTATTCTTCGGATCAAGGAGAGGGACCATTACTGGCTGGCCACTCTCCTTGATCCACGGTACAAGGGTAAGGTTGCGGACCTTATGTTACCTTCGCAGAGGGAGCAGAGGATGAGACAACTCCGGGAGGCCTTGCAGAAAGGTCTGTGCAACGCGTTCCCAGAGACTGGGAGGTTACAAACTCCTTGTCCTGGACAACGAGTTGCTGAGGCTTCGGCCAGTCAAAGAAGGAGCGGTGGGGAAGGTGGCCGTCTGACCGATGCGTTCAGACAATTCTTTAGTCCGCAGCCCCAAAGTATGATCGGTTCCAGCAACCATCGCCAGCGTCTGATAAACATGGTGCAGGAATATCTAGGGGCAAGGTCAGACTTGGACACCTTCCCCACCGAAAATCCTCTGGCTTACTGGGTCTTGAGGATGGATCACTGGCCAGAGCTTGCACAGTATGCAATTGAGCTACTGGCCTGTCCTGCATCCAGCGTTCTTTCGGAACGCACATTCAGTGCTGCTGGAGGATTTGTCACGGATCACAGGGTGCGCCTGTCCACCGACTCGGTTGATCGACTGACTTTCATCAAGATGAACCAGTCTTGGATCACCACCAGCTACCACACACCTGATGCTGATATAACAGACTAATTGATTTTAACATGTCACATCCCTTCAAGACTGATGCTGATGCTGAGTGCCTGTGCTGTTATGTTTACTGGCTATCCTCCTCCTCCGAGTCCTCAATGATACGATTGATGATGATAGCTTGGAAGATCATTTTTGTTTATGGGTGCCGCCACCAGTGGCTAAGGCCCAATTTTTCAGCCCCTGTTTTACAGGGGCGTGTAATTACAATTTTTTTAGCAATAATTTGCCATAGGGCTCATTGCTGTGCTCCAAGTACAGTATCTGTGAGGGGTTGGAGTGTTGTGGCACCAGTGCCTAAGGCCCAATTTTTCAGCCCCTGTTCAACAGGGGCATGCAATTACAATTCTTGATCTAATAATTCACAGCAGGGCCCATTGCTGCACCCACCAAGAGTAACTCTGAGGGCTTACAGTGTTGTGGCAACGCCACCACCACCACCACCACCACGAAAGGCCCAATTTTTCAGCCCCTGTTCAAAAGGGGCATGTAATTACAATTCTTGATCTAATAATTCACAGCAGGGCCCATTCCTGCACCCACCAAGAGTAACTCTGAGGGCTTACAGTGTTGTGGCAACACCACCACCACCACCACCACCGCGAAAGGCCCAATTTTTCAGCCCCTGTTCAACAGGGGCATGCAATTACAATTCTTGATCTAATAATTCACAGCAGGGCCCATTGCTGCACCCACCAAGAGTAACTGTCAGGGCTTACAGTTTTGTGGCACCAGCACCACCATCAAAGGCCCAATTTTTACTACCACTGTTCAACAATTATATGTAATTAAAATTCCTGATATAATAGTTGACAGCAGGGCGTTCCAGCACCAACCAAGAGTAACTGTGAGTGCTTACAGTGTTGTGCCAACACCAACAACTAAGGGGCCTATTTCTGCAGAGTATATACGGCAGGTCCCTACTTTCAAACATCCAACTTACAAACGACTCCTACTTGCAAACGCAAGAAGACAACAGGAAGTGAGAGGAAATCTACCACTAGGAAGGAAAATTCTCTCCTGTAAGAATTAATATGGGAGAAAGGTGTCTCCTCTGTACTGATGCTTTATCAGCAATCCTTGTTTCAAGAAAAACACCACATTTCAAAAACAGTTGTCATTGGGACGGAAAGTGAGGTGAAATGTTCTGAACAGGGGCACAGACAGCAAAACAAATGTTACAGGGGTGATAACCCTTACCTATGTTTTCCAAAAAGTTTAAAAATAGATTTTTGGGCTGGAGCTACACTTCAACAATGTACCTGTTCAAAATTACAAACAGATTCTACATAAGAACAAACCTACAGTCCCTGTCTTGTATGCACCGCCTGTATACGGCTGTTCAGAGTATATAGGGCCTTTTTTATTTTATGTGCGGGGTTCCCCTTAATATCCATACAAGACCCAAAGGGGCTGGTAATGGGCTGGGGTAGGGGGGGGGGGTCATGGGGTAGCTATGCCATTTTTCTTAAAGATTTTCATCCATATTACCGGGACCAGACATTACATTAAAGCCGCAAGCAGTTTTAAATGGCTTTTTTTTCCTTTAGAAGTGTCATTTTGTGCAGGGACAGTTCTAAACACGGGAAACACGTGGCACTTCACAGGCATACTTTAGACACCCCCCAGGTACGATATTTAAAGGAATATTTGACTTTTTTTTTTTCACTTTATGCATCATTAAAATGACTGCTCCCGAAAAACGACTGTTTTTAAAACTTCTTTTTGCATTGATACATGTCCCCTGGTGCACAACCCGGGTTCCCAAACTCTGTTTCGGACAATAACATGGATAATAGTCGTTATAATTAGCACTTTAGAATCCGAACGTTCGCATCCATTGTATTTAATAGGGTTCTAATGTTCGTACGAACTTTCGGTCCGTTCGCGGGTTCTGGTGCGAACCGAACTCGGGGGTGTTCGGCTCATCACTAGTCACCCTACTGTAAGACCTTGAGGGTCAATGGACTGCTACTCTGGGGCCAGTGGGTCACTACAGATCTTAGGTCTTGTGAGTCAGTTCAAAGCTGTTCTGGGACCTTCGCGTCACTGAATTATTGTTTTCCGACCATAAATGTCACCATAGCATTGTTCTGAGACCCCAGGTCTCAGTGTACTACTGCTCTGGCACCCTAAGTGCCAATAAACAACTGCTTTGGTACCCTATATGTCAGTGCACTGGGACCCTCGGGTCTCTACGCCATGATTTAGGGCCATGAGTGTCAGTGTATCACTCTTCTAGGACCTTGAGTGTCAGTATACCACTGCTCTGGGACCCCCAAGTGTTAGTGCTCTGGGGCTGAGGGGTCTGTGTGCCATGTTTAAGGACCATGAGTGTCAGTGTACCACTGTTCTGAGACCCCCAACTGGCACTGGGCATAAACATGTACTCTTGTTCAATACAATAGATTTTTCTAGAAGAATGGTGGTATCCAGATCTTCTAACCAAACTCTTGGATTTAAAAATACCATTAACGCTCCATTGTTCTGGAGTTCAGCAGTGATCTGGGACCCCGGTATCTGTATCATTGTTCTGGGACCCCGGTATCTGTATCCTTGTCCTAGGACCCTGCTACCTGTATCATTGTTCCGTGACCCCGGTATCTGTATCACTGTCCTAGTCCTAGGACCCCGGTATCTGTATCACTGTCCTAGGACCCCGGTATCTGTATCATTGTTCTGGAGTTCAGCAGTGTTCTGGGACCCCAATATCTGTATCATTGGCCTAGGACCCTGCTATTTGTATCCTTGTTCTGGGACCCTGATATCTATATCATTGTTCTGGGACCCCTGTGTCTGTATCATTGTTCTGGGACCCCGGTATCTGTATCTTTGTTCTGGGACCCCGGTGTCTGTATCTTTGTTCTGGGACCCCGGTGTCTGTATCATTGTTCTGGGACCCCAGTGTCTGTATCATTGTTCTGGGACCCCGGTATCTGTATCCTTGTCCTAGGACCCTGCTACCTGTATCATTGTTCCGTGACCCCGGTATCTGTATCACTGTCCTAGTCCTAGGACCCCGGTATCTGTATCACTGTCCTAGGACCCCGGTATCTGTATCATTGTTCTGGAGTTCAGCAGTGTTCTGGGACCCCAATATCTGTATCATTGGCCTAGGACCCTGCTATTTGTATCCTTGTTCTGGGACCCTGATATCTATATCATTGTTCTGGGACCCCTGTGTCTGTATCATTGTTCTGGGACCCCGGTATCTGTATCATTGTTCTGGGACCCCGGTATCTGTATCATTGTTCTGGGACCCCGGTATCTGTATCTTTGTTCTGGGACCCCGGTGTCTGTATCATTGTTCTGGGACCCCGGTATCTGTATCATTTGTTCTGGGACCCCGGTGTCTGTATCTTTGTTCTGGGACCCCGGTGTCTGTATCTTTGTTCTGGGACCCCGGTGTCTGTATCATTGTTCTGGGACCCCAGTGTCTGTATCATTGTTCTGGGACCCCGGTGTCTGTATCTTTGTTCTGGGACCCCGGTGTCTGTATCTTTGTTCTGGGACCCCGGTGTCTGTATCATTGTTCTGGGACCCCGGTGTCTGTTTCATTGTTCTGGGACCCCGGTGTCTGTATGACATTGTGGGACCTCTTGTTATACTGCGACAGCCAAGTGTCAATGTGCTATTGTTGTGGATGGAGGAAAGTGGATAGATGGACCCCCATAGGGTTACCTCCCTGGTATTGCTATCCTCAGGTATTACTGTCGGTGTAAATGATCTGGGTCCTGGGCAGGCGGATTCTACACCCCCAGAGGATCTCCACCGTCTCCTTGGCTTGTAGTGTGATGTAAAAAGATTTGAAATTGAAGTGCGGCATCACTGCTAAGAGGACCAGATAAAACTTTATACAAAAACATATTTGGGGGGGGGGGCACACCCTAAAATGCGTTTAGATTCAAGATGGTGCAGCTACAAGACCAACAAACAGTACAAAACAGATTACAGCGCACACAATGACATTTATCCTGCAAGGCTAGATAAAAACACCTGAACATATTCCAAAAAATACGGGCGGGGGTTTGGTCACACTATATAATTTTTTTTTTTTAATATGTTCAAGTGTTTTTTAACTAACTAACGGCAACAGGCTACAAACAAACCCAGGAACTCAGCACAACACAGGGATGGTGGGAGCCCCTCATAATGAGCGCAGCACAGGGATGGTGGGAGCCCCTCATAATGAGCACAGCACAGGATGGTGGGAGCCCCTTATAATGAGCACAGCACAGGGATGGTGGGAGCCCCTCATAATGAGTACAGCACAGGGATGGGGGGAGCCCCTCATAATGAGCGCAGCACAGGGATGGTGGGAGCCCCTCATAATGAGCACAGCACAGGATGGTGGGAGCCCCTTATAATGAGCACAGCACAGGGATGGTGGGAGCCCCTCATAATGAGCACAGCACAGGGATGGTGGGAGCCCCTCATAATGAGCGCAGCACAGGGATGGTGGGAGCCCCTCATAATGAGCACAGCACAGGATGGTGGGAGCCCCTTATAATGAGCACAGCACAGGGATGGTGGGAGCCCCTCATAATGAGCACAGCACAGGGATGGTGGGAGCCCCTCATAATGAGCGCAGCACAGGGATGGTGGGAGCCCCTCATAATGAGCACAGCACAGGGATGGTGGGAGCCCCTCATAATGAGCACAGCACAGGGATGGGGGGAGCCCCTCATAATGAGCACAGCACAGGGATGGTGGGAGCCCCTCATAATCAGCACAGGGATGGTGAGAGCCCCTCATAATGAGCACAGCACAGGGATGGGAGGAGCCCCTCCATAATGAGCACAGCACAGGGATGGTGGGAGCCCCTCATAATGAGCACAGCACAGGGATGATGGGAGCTCCTCATAATGAGCACAGCACAGGGATGGTGGGAGCCCCTCATAATGAGCACAGCACAGGGATGGTGGGAGCCCCTCATAATGAGCACAGCACAGGGATGATGGGAGCCCCTCATAATGAGCACAGCACAGGGATGGTGGGAGCCCCTCATAATGAGCACAGCACAGGGATGGGGGGAGCCCCTCATAATGAGCACAGCACAGGGATGGTGGGAGCCCCTCATAATCAGCACAGGGATGGTGAGAGCCCCTCATAATGAGCACAGCACAGGGATGGGAGGAGCCCCTCCATAATGAGCACAGCACAGGGATGGTGGGAGCCCCTCATAATGAGTCGATGACTGCCATATTGAGAAAGATATTGTAGCCCGGGCCGTTAGTTCGTAGTTCGTGTCCGAAATTCAATTTGGATTGAATACGAATTTTCGTTAGGTTCGTTAATGTTTCGTAACAATTACGAACATTCGTTATGATGAATTTAAAAAGCAAAAAATACCTTTCTCAAATTCGGATCCGAAATTCGTCAACTAAATTTCGTATTTCGTAAAATTCGGAAGCATATAAATTCGTATTTCGGATGCTACCAGAATGTACGAATTTTCGGCAACAAAGTGAACAAACCAGAACAGTGAATTGGACCTACAATGGTGTTGTTTCCGCTTTTTTTTTTTTCCCCGGTGTGAATTCTACGCACAGGCCTGGTCAGCAGCTTGTTTGGCGGCAACTATAAGACCCCTTTCACACTGGGGGCGGTTTGCAGGCGCTATTGCGCTAAAAATAGCGCCTGCAAACCGACCCTAAACAGCCGCTGCCGTGTCTCCAGTGTGAAAGCCTCGGGGCTCTTACACTGGATCGGTGCGCTAGCAGGATGGGGAAAAAAAAAGTCCTGCTAGCCGCATCTTTGGAGCGGTGTGTATACCGCTCCTGCCCATTGAAATCAATGGGACACCGTGGCTATACCGCTGGCAATGCGTCTCTGCAGAGGCGCTTTGTGGCATTTTTAACCCTTTCTCGGCCGCTAGCGAGGGGGGTAAACCCCCCCCCCCCGCTAGCGGGCAAATAGCGCTGCAAAATCGGCGGTAAAGCACCGCTAAAACTAGCGGCGCTTTACCACTGACGCACCCACCGCCCCAATGTTCTCCTCTGGTATGGCCACGTACTGTAATGAGCCAATTGTTGGTTGAGTTGGAGACACCTATGGGAAGGGGAGGAGTTCTTGCATTGTTTGTGTCTCAGCACCCCCCTGGATACAAAGTATCCCCCCCCCCCCCCAGTTATATGTTTATCCCGCATTTTCAGGAATCCATCAGTTTTTGGGTGGAATTGGCTTTGAAACCAAACCTCTGATTGGATGTTTTTGACTTTCCCTTTGAAGTCGGAGCCCCCCTGTGAGGAATATTCTCGGTATCCTCCTTTCCTTACTAACCAAAATGAAGAAGCGACGATCTGTCACCAGCGAGCCGTCATAATTGTCAGTTCAAATGAATGGCAGCCGAGGAAAGTGCACCTCCACAGACATATGTTTAATCCTCGAGGGAACCCGGCCAGAATCCTTTCTTCTGTCTTCCTTCCTCTTCGTCTGTTTTCTACGTATCCCACACGTTTCGTCAATTTCCAGGTCACTAATCTCACCGCCGAAACTCTTCCTTCCACTTCAAAGCAGCGGCACCCAGTCAGGTAGATGGCGGGCGTTCTTTGGAAGTATTATTTTCTGCTAATTAATTTTTCATCTTTTACCATCTTCTGATTGGAGGGGACTTCAAAGCCGGAGCCTGGATTTCGGTAGAAGACTGTTCTGTGAAAACTCATCTCCTGCCCTAAATCTATGTCTCCAGATCCACGCTGCTCAACCTTCACTCAGACGTGGCGCCCTTTGAAAGAATGACAATACTTGAGGCACCCCAGTTTATTACGGGGTTCCCTGTCACATCAGAATCTCTCCTTTAACATTAGAGTCCTCAGTGTGCCCCCCTGTCACAATAGAGTCCTTCACCCCCCCCCCCACTCCCCACACACACACACTTTCACATGAGAGTCCCCAGTCCTACCACCAATGCCCCCCCATCATCTTTTCACTCCAGAGTCCTCAGTCCTACCACCAATGCCCCCCCATCATCTTTTCACATCAGAGTCCTCAGTCCTACCACCACTGCACCCCCCTCCTCATCTTTTCACATCAGAGTCCTCAGTCCTACCACCACTGCCCCCCTCCCCCCCATCATCTTTTCACTCCAGAGTCCTCAGTCCTACCACCAATGCCCCCCCATCATCTTTTCACATCAGAGTCCTCAGTCCTACCACCACTCCCCCCCCCCCATCATCTTTTCACATCAGAGTCCTCAGTCCTACCACCACTGCACCCCCCTCATCTTTTCACATCAGAGTCCTCAGTCCTACCACCACTCCCCCCCCATCATCTTTTCACATCAGAGTCCTCAGTCCTACCACCACTCCCCCCCCCCCATCATCTTTTCACATCAGAGTCCTCAGTCCTACCACCACTGCACCCCCCTCCTCATCTTTTCACATCAGAGTCCCCAGTCCTACCACCACTGCCCCCCCCTCATCTTTTCACATCAGAGTCCTCAGTCCTACCACCACTCCCCCCCCCCCATCATCTTTTCACATCAGAGTCCTCAGTCCTACCACCACTGCACCCCCCTCCTCATCTTTTCACATCAGAGTCCCCAGTCCTACCACCACTGCCCCCCCCCTCATCTTTTCACATCAGAGTCCTCAGTCCTACCACCACTCCCCCCCCATCATCTTTTCACATCAGAGTCCTCAGTCCTACCACCACTGCCTCCCCCCTCCCCCCTCCCCCCCCATCATCTTTTCACATCAGAGTCCTCAGTCCTACCACCACTCCCCCCCCCCATCATCTTTTCACATAAGAGTCCTCAGTCCTACCACCACTCCCCACCCCCATCATCTTTCCACATCAGAGTCCTCAGTCCTACCACCACTGCCTCCCCCCCATCATCTTTTCACATCAGAGTCCTCAGTCCTACCACCACTCCCCACCCCCATCATCTTTTCACATCAGAGTCCTCAGTCCTACCACCACTCCCCCCCCATCATCTTTTCACATCAGAGTCCTCAGTCCTACCACCACTGCCCCCCCTCCCCACCCCCATCATCTTTTCACATCAGAGTCCTCAGTCCTACCACCACTGCCCCCCCCCATCATCTTTTCACATCAGAGTCCTCAGTCCTACCACCACTGCCCCCCCTCCTCATCTTTTCACATAAGAGTCCTCAGTCCTACCACCACTCCCCACCCCCATCATCTTTCCACATCAGAGTCCTCAGTCCTACCACCACTGCCCCCCCTCCCCCCCATCATCTTTTCACATGAGTCCTCAGTCCTACCACCACTGCCTCCCCCCTCATCATCTTTTCACATCAGAGTCCTCAGTCCTACCACCACTGCCTCCCCATCATCTTTTCACATCAGAGTCCTCAGTCCTACCACCACTGCCCCCCCTCCTCATCTTTTCACATCAGAGTCCCCAGTCCTACCACCACTGCCTCCCCCCCATCATCTTTTCACATCAGAGTCCTCAGTCCTACCACCACTCCCCACCCCCATCATCTTTTCACATCAGAGTCCTCAGTCCTACCACCACTGCCCCCCCCCATCATCTTTTCACATCAGAGTCCTCAGTCCTACCACCACTCCCCCCCCATCATCTTTTCACATCAGAGTCCTCAGTCCTACCACCACTGCCCCCCCTCCCCACCCCCATCATCTTTTCACATCAGAGTCCTCAGTCCTACCACCACTGCCCCCCCCCCCCATCATCTTTTCACATCAGAGTCCTCAGTCCTACCACCACTGCCCCCCCCATCATCTTTTCACATCAGAGTCCTCAGTCCTACCACCACTGCACCCCCCTCCTCATCTTTTCACATCAGAGTCCCCAGTCCTACCACCACTGCCCCCCCTCCCCACCCCCATCATCTTTTCACATCAGAGTCCTCAGTCCTACCACCACTGCCCCCCCCATCATCTTTTCACATCAGAGTCCTCAGTCCTACCACCGCTGCCCCCCCCATCATCTTTTCACATCAGAGTCCTCAGTCCTACCACCACTGCACCCCCCTCCTCATCTTTTCACATCAGAGTCCCCAGTCCTACCACCACTGCCTCCCCCCCATCATCTTTTCACATCAGAGTCCTCAGTCCTACCACCACTGCCCCCCCATCATCTTTTCACATCAGAGTCTCCAGTCCTACCACCACTGCCTCCCCCCATCATCTTTTCACATCAGAGTCCTCAGTCCTACCACCACTGCACCCCCCTCCTCATCTTTTCACATCAGAGTCCCCAGTCCTACCACCACTGCCTCCCCCCCATCATCTTTTCACATCAGAGTCCTCAGTCCTACCACCACTCCCCCCATCATCTTTTCACATCAGAGTCTCCAGTCCTACCACCACTGCCTCCCCCATCATCTTTTCACATCAGAGTCCTCAGTCCTACCACCACTGCACCCCCCTCCTCATCTTTTCACATCAGAGTCCCCAGTCCTACCACCACTGCCTCCCCCCCATCATCTTTTCACATCAGAGTCCTCAGTCCTACCACCACTGCCTCCCCCCCATCATCTTTTCACATCAGAGTCCTCAGTCCTACCACCACTGCCTCCCCCCCTCCCCCCCCCATCATCTTTTCACATCAGAGTCCTCAGTCCTACCACCACTCCCCACCCCCATCATCTTTTCACATCAGAGTCCTCAGTCCTACCACCACTCCCCACCCCCATCATCTTTTCACATCAGAGTCCTCAGTCCTACCACCACTGCCTCCCCCCCATCATCTTTTCACATCAGAGTCCTCAGTCCTACCACCACTCCCCACCCCATCATCTTTTCACATCAGAGTCCTCAGTCCTACCACCACTCCCCCCCCCCATCATCTTTTCACATCAGAGTCCTCAGTCCTACCACCACTGCCCCCCCCCCATCATCTTTTCACATCAGAGTCCTCAGTCCTACCACCACTCCCCCCCCCATCATCTTTTCACATCAGAGTCCTCAGTCCTACCACCACTGCACCCCCCTCCTCATCTTTTCACATCAGAGTCCCCAGTCCTACCACCACTGCCTCCCCCCCCCATCATCTTTTCACATCAGAGTCCTCAGTCCTACCACCACTACACCCCCATCATCTTTTCACATCAGAGTCCTCAGTCCTACCACCACTCCCCACCCCCATCATCTTTTCACATCAGAGTCCTCAGTCCTACCACCACTGCCTCCCCCCATCATCTTTTCACATCAGAGTCCTCAGTCCTACCACCACTCCCCACCCCCATCATCTTTTCACATCAGAGTCCTCAGTCCTACCACCACTGCCTCCCCCCTCCCCCCATCATCTTTTCACATCAGAGTCCTCAGTCCTACCACCACTCCCCCCCCCATCATCTTTTCACATCAGAGTCCTCAGTCCTACCACCACTCCCCACCCCCATCATCTTTTCACATCAGAGTCCTCAGTCCTACCACCACTCCCCCCCATCATCTTTTCACATCAGAGTCCTCAGTCCTATCACCACTGCCCCCCCTCCCCCCCATCATCTTTTCACATGAGTCCTCAGTCCTACCACCACTGCCTCCCCCCTCATCATCTTTTCACATCAGAGTCCTCAGTCCTACCACCACTGCCTCCCCATCATCTTTTCACATCAGAGTCCTCAGTCCTACCACCACTCCCCCCCATCATCTTTTTACATCAGAGTCCTCAGTCCTACCACCACTCCCCCCCATCATCTTTTCACATCAGAGTCCTCAGTCCTACCACCACTCCCCCCCATCATCTTTTTACATCAGAGTCCTCAGTCCTACCACCACTCCCCCCCCATCATCTTTTCACATCAGAGTCCTCAGTCCTACCACCACTGCGCCCCCCCATCATCTTTTCACATCAGAGTCCTCAGTCCTACCACCACTCCCCACCCCCATCATCTTTTCACATCAGAGTCCTCAGTCCTACCACCACTCCCCCCCCATCATCTTTTCACATCAGAGTCCTCAGTCCTACCACCACTCCCCCCCCCATCATCTTTTCACATCAGAGTCCTCAGTCCTACCACCACTGCCTCCCCCCTCCCCCCCCATCATCTTTTCACATCAGAGTCCTCAGTCCTACTATCACTGCCCCCCCTCATCTTTTCACATGAATCAGAGTCCTCAGTCCTACCACCACTCCCCCCCCATCATCTTTTCACATCAGAGTCCTCAGTCCTACCACCACTGCGCCCCCCCCCCCCATCATCTTTTCACATCAGAGTCCTCAGTCCTACCACCACTCCCCACCCCCATCATCTTTTCACATCAGAGTCCTCAGTCCTACCACCACTCCCCCCCCATCATCTTTTCACATCAGAGTCCTCAGTCCTATCACCACTGCCCCCCCTCCCCCCATCATCTTTTCACATCAGAGTCCTCAGTCCTACCACCACTGCCTCCCCCCTCATCATCTTTTCACATCAGAGTCCTCAGTCCTACCACCACTCCCCCCCCCCATCATCTTTTCACATCAGAGTCCTCAGTCCTACCACCACTGCCTCCCCCCCTCCCCCCATCATCTTTTCACATCAGAGTCCTCAGTCCTACTATCACTGCCCCCCTCATCTTTTCACATCAATCAGAGTCCTCAGTCCTACCACCACTCCCCCCCCCCATCATCTTTTTACATCAGAGTCCTCAGTCCTACCACCACTGCGCCCCCCCATCATCTTTTCACATTAGAGTCCTCAGTCCTACCACCACTCCCCACCCCATCATCTTTTCACATCAGAGTCCTCAGTCCTACCACCACTCCCCCCCCCCCCCATCATCTTTTCACATCAGAGTCCTCAGTCCTACCACCACTCCCCCCCCCTCATCTTTTCACATCAGAGTCCCCAGTCCTACCACCACTGCGCCCCCCCATCATCTTTTCACATCAGAGTCCTCAGTCCTACCACCACTGCCTCCCCCCCTCCCCCCCCATCATCTTTTCACATCAGAGTCCTCAGTCCTACTATCACTGCCCCCCCCTCATCTTTTCACATCAATCAGAGTCCTCAGTCCTACCACCACTCCCCCCCCCCTCATCTTTTCACATCAGAGTCCCCAGTCCTACCACCACTGCGCCCCCCCATCATCTTTTCACATCAGAGTCCTCAGTCCTACCACCACTGCCTCCCCCCCTCCCCCCCCATCATCTTTTCACATCAGAGTCCTCAGTCCTACTATCACTGCCCCCCCCCCTCATCTTTTCACATCAATCAGAGTCCTCAGTCCTACCACCACTCCCCCCCATCATCTTTTTACATCAGAGTCCTCAGTCCTACCACCACTCCCCCCCATCATCTTTTCACATCAGAGTCCTCAGTCCTACCACCACTGCGCCCCCCCATCATCTTTTCACATCAGAGTCCTCAGTCCTACCACCACTCCCCACCCCCATCATCTTTTCACATCAGAGTCCTCAGTCCTACCACCACTCCCCCCCCATCATCTTTTCACATCAGAGTCCTCAGTCCTACCACCATTTCCCCCCCCATCATCTTTTCACATCAGAGTCCTCAGTCCTACCACCATTTCCCCCCCCATCATCTTTTCACATCAGAGTCCTCAGTCCTACCACCACTCTCCCCCCCCATCATCTTTTTACATCAGAGTCCTCAGTCCTACCACCACTCTCCCCCCCCCATCATCTTTTTACATCAGAGTCCTCAGTCCTACCACCACTCCCCCCCATCATCTTTTTACATCAGAGTCCTCAGTCCTACCACCACTCCCCCCCCCTCATCTTTTCACATCAGAGTCCCCAGTCCTACCACCACTGCGCCCCCCCATCATCTTTTCACATCAGAGTCCTCAGTCCTACCACCACTCCCCCCCCCTCATCTTTTCACATCAGAGTCCCCAGTCCTACCACCACTGCGCCCCCCCATCATGAGAGAGATGGAGGACACTTTGTGTGGGGCAGAGGACACTGCTATGTGGGGATGTAGGACACTACAACGGGAGGGGGGTTTTGTGAAGGGGGGCAGAGCAAACTTTTTTTTGGGGGGTACAGGATACCATTGGGGGGGCAGAGGACACTACCGTGGGGGGGGATGTGAAGTGGGCAGAGGAAACAGCTTTGTGGGGGTACATGACACTACTATGGGGAGGGGGGATGATGGTGAGGGGGCATAGGGCACAGCATTGGGGGGTACAGGACACTGCTGTGGGGGAAGAGAATACTACAGTGGGAGGGGGGTGATGTGGAGGGGGCATAGGACACAGTATTGGGGGTACAGGACACTGCTCTGGGGGAAGGGGGCAGAGGACACTACCGTGGGGGGGGGGGATGATGTGAAGATGGCAGAGAACACTACATTGGGGCGATGGCAGAGGACAATGCTATGGGCGGCTGAGGATACTACAGTTGGAGGGTGATGTTAACCGCTTGCCGACCGCCACACACAGATTTACATCGACAGAATGGCACGGCTGCGCAAATGGGACTCTATGTCCGCCAGTGTCCCGTGATCGGGTCACAGATCTGAAGAACGGGGAGATGTCAGTGTAAACACAACATCTCCCCGTTCTTCCTAGTGACATGTCACTGATCGTATGCTCCCTGTCATCGGGAACAGCGATCAGTGACGTGTCACTCGTAGCCACTCCCCCTGACAGTTAGAATCACTCCCTAGGTCACACTTAACCCCTTCAGCGCCCCTACAGATTAACCCCTTCACTGCCAGTGTCATTTACACAGTAATCAGTGCATTTTTATAGCACTGATCGCTGTATAAATGTGAAAGGTCCCAAAATGGTGTCAAAAGTGTCTGATGTGTCCGCCATAATGTCGCAGTCACGATAAAAATCGTTGTTCGCCGCCATTACTAGTAAAAAAAAAAAAATATATTAATAAAAATGCCAAAAAACTACCCCCTATTTTGTAGACGCTATAACTTTTGCGCAAACCAATCAATAAACGCTTATTGCAATTTTTTATCAAAAATGTGTAGAAGAATACGTATCGGCCCATGTTTTTTTTAAAAATATTTTTGGGGGATATTTATCATAGCAAAAAGTAAAAAATATTGCATTTTTTTTTTTTTTTTTTAATTGTCGCTCTATTTTTGTTTATAGAGCAAAAAATAAAACCGCAGAGGGGATCAAATACCACCAAAAGAAAGTTCTATTTGTGGGAAAAAAAGGACGTCAATTTTGTTTGAGAGCCGCGTTGCACGACCGCGCAATTGTCAGTTAAAGCGCCAAAGCGCCGAATCGCAAAAAGTGACCCGGTCATTGGCCAGCAAAATGGTCCAGGGCTGAAGTGGTTAAAGGGGACAGAAGACACTGCTATGGGGGGGGGGGGGGGAGGGAGAGGACAGTACCGTGGGACAGCTTTGAGGGATGGGGGGACAGGGGACACTATAGTGTGTGTGGGGTTAGAAATGGACAGAGGACATTGCTATGGTGGGTAGGACACTACAGTGTAGGGGGTGATGTGAAGGGGGGCAGAGGACACTGATTTGGGGGGTACAGCACACTTCTTTGGGGAGAAGAGGACACTGCAGTGAGGGGGGGGGGTGTAATGTGAAGGGGACACAGGACACAGCATTGGGGGGAACAGGACACTACTGTGGGGGGTCCTATGAAGGGGGCAGAGAACACTGTGCTGGGGGGGGGGTGGGAGGGGTGTCAGAGGACACTACTGTGTGTTCTTCATGCCGTCTTTTTAGAGTAAGGTGACCAGATTTTTAAAATGCAATCCGGGGACATATTTTTTTTATTTTACTAGTAATAGCGGCAATCAGCGACTCTCTACCCGTCGCCGATGCCCGCCTCACAGCCTGTCAAGTCTTACTCTCCGGGCCCCCGGCTACTACTGGGTGGGGAGCGGAGGAAGATCACTCCGCCAGGGAAGGCAAGGAGATAAGCAGGAAGGCGGCTGGGCGGGACTTGAGCCAAGGCAGAAGAACATGTGAGGGGAGCTGAATGGGCGCCTGAAACTGAAGAAATATTCCTTCCTCTCCGACCAGCACATGATCATCAGAAAGGGGCACAGATAATGGGAAAAATACACCCCCCTAAGCCAGTAGGAGCGGGGGGGGGTGTAATTCTAATTTTTATTTTTTTTATCCTGCACTGACTGTCTTTGAAATTGCCCCAGGCCCTGTTCAAATCCAATCCGGGGACAAAACCGGGGACAGACTTGGACCGGGGACAGTGTCCTCAATCCGGGGACTGTCCCTGGACACCCTATTTTAGAGGGAGCTTGATTTTTAAAAGGGTGCCAACTAGTACCCCAACCAGTGGCAGCCCGTGCATTAGGGGCATCCGCCCCCTCTCTCCATGCCACCCCCCATATGCACTAGATAGATTCATGCCCCTTTCAGGGCACTGGGCACCTGAATTACAGCGGCGGGGGTTTCTTTTTAACCACCTGATTCTAATAGACTTCAGAATAGGGTGGGCTTGGGGCTCAGAGAATGCGAATGGAGCCCACCATGGGTGTTACAACAGCGAATGAATATTCGCTGTGGGAACGCTGATCCTCAATCCGGCCAATCAGAAGCGGGTGCGAGACCTGTTTTCCGATTGGCCGAAAAGAGAAGACTCTCGATTGGCCACTGAGGAGAAGGGCTGTCGCCGTGATGACCCGTGGAGAGCAGAACGGGAGGCTGCAGCCGCCCGAGCAAGGGAAGCAGCCGGTGATGGTGGAAGTGCTACCAACTGACCGACGGGGTGGGGGGGGGGGCTGCCACTGACTCCCCTCCCCCTCCCAGGGATCTTTGCTTTCCTCCATGTTGTCTGGGTAGATCTCATCTTCTGATAGGTTACCTACCCCTGCAGTACAGTAGAGAGCCCTCGGGTGTGTATATAAGCGCTCAGTAGACACTGTAGACTAGAAGTGGGTCAATCTTGGACACGCTCACCATCTGCCTTTTGCGCTCCGTGCTTTGATCGGTAAGGAACCGTTCGTTTTTTCCGTTCGCTAATCTTAGCTCGCTCTGCACATTTCAATTTAAACAAGAAACCGCGATCGCCGCGCTCTCTGTGCCAAGTGTTGCTGTGTATTCCTTACTTATCTCCATGCCTGTGACACACACACGAGCTGTCCTCTCCGTGCCATACAGATGCAGATTACTGTAAGCATGACTAGTTATTAAGGCTGAAACAAGCAAATGAAAATGCGGAGAAGTGACAGGAGTCTGTGCCGCGATAAACTGGGGTAAAGAGCAAACGAGGTCTCAGGTCTTACACAAGAGAGGAGCGTTTGAAGGAAACGTCTGATTGGTGGCTGTGCGTTGTGAAGAACAAAAATTGCAATTTTTCAGGAAAAGTTATACATTTTTTTTTTTTACATGATAGATTTCTCAATGGGACAACATACTGTACATGTAGTATTTGGTCCCATCTCCCTAGGTGCCTTGACAGGTCACCACCACTCCCCCTTGGTGCACGGCTACCCAACACCACAGCTAGCAAGGAGACGACTGCTTTGCTTTATAGCGCCAGTCTCCAGGTCCCGGCACTTGCCCCCCAGACAAACACCGGCAAGAGGCATGCGGGGGGGGGGGGGGTGAGATGTGTCAGCCTTAAGTAAGTAATAAAAATATATAAAAACTACGGTATAACCATATTCCCTTGTATTACACAATCACAGAACAGTAGATAAAAAAAATACAGTGCAACCTTGACAATACCAGGAGAATGCTTGTAATCCAAAGTACTCGCATATCAAAGCAAGTTTCCCCATAGAAGTCAATGGAAACGAAAATAATTTATTGCGCATTGACTTCAGTGGCATGCAATACCGCATATGGCCAGAGTGGGGGGGGGGGCGGCAGAGAGCCTCGGAAATACTCGGGGACAGTTTGGCTGATCTCGGAAACCCTCGGAAAGGTTCGGGAACGGAGTATTTCTGAACGGCTCTGTATGGCTCCGAACCGTTCCGAGTGTCACCGGCGCCTCCGCACCTCTGTCCAAATGCGGTACTGCACACCCCATTAGCTTGAATTCTGCTCGTTTTGCGAGACAACACTCGCAAACCGAGTAAGGATTTTAAAAAAAACAAACAGTTGCTCGTTCCCCCCCCCCCCCCCGTAGCAACCCCTTATCTCAGCATTCAGCTGACTCCAGTCCCTATCTGGTCCTTCTCCAGACTCTGCTTTTCAGCTCTGCCCCAGCTTCTTCCCGGTAAGGGGGGGTGCAATGTAATGTAAAGGAGGGTGGGGGACTCTTGACTTTTGATGGTGGGGCTCTCTAAATTTAGTCTTACAGATACAACCGGCCCTTTGAGGGCAACCACAATGCTGATGTGACCTGTGATTAAATGGAGTTTGACACCCTTGGCTTCAGGTTTCCTTCCTTCCCATGGGAAGAATTCCTCAGGATCTGCCTTCTATCAGGGTACGGCGCTGGTATGGCTGAAATAACGGCACGTTTCTTTGACATAATTGGTGAACATGGATTGCAACATCGGAGAACCAAGAATCTGCCCGCTGGAAGAATGTGAGGATGTGCAGAAAAGTGGTGATGGGTGTTGAGAATACTGAATGGTCCTCCATACCTGACCCCAGAGCTGAGCTCTGCTCATCTTCTATCCCATCCATGCCAATTAGAAGACTATGACCGGCATTGGATGGTTAGGAGCTTTACTCTGGAGGCAGGGCTCAGTTTTCTTGTAGCCAACAAAGGTGATAACGGGTCCCTTGTGGTGCTCTCAGACGGGGGCTTGTGACGGAACAAAGCCTGGCCAGGGGACGTTGTTAGCTGTTTGGCTCTTAAAAGGTGGTACATTGAACATCTATGAGTGGGGGAAGGTGGATATAAGGATCTGAGGGGGCGTGTAAGACATGGAGGAGGATTGAAGGTACTTATGTGCCGGCAGGTCCAATTTGTGTGAGACGACACCCTGACCCACCTGTCCTCTGAAGTATTGTCATCAGGACAGGAAGTGAGTGCTGGATATACACTTTAGATCAGTGTAAAGGGAAGCAGCTGTAGCCCTTTGCTTGTCTTTATTCAGCCCTTGGGGCACTATTCCTCCCACTGATACCAATAATGGGGCACTATTCCTCCCACTGACACCAATGATGAAGCACTATTCCTCCCACTGACACCAATGATGGGGCACTATTCCTCCCACTGACACCAATGATGGAGCACTATTCCTTCCACCGACACCAACACTGGGGCACTATTCCTCCCACTGACACCAATGATGGGGCACTATTCCTCCCACTGACACCAATGATGGGGCACTATTCCTCCCACTGACACCAATGATGGGACACTATTCCTCCCACTGACACCAATGATGGGGCACTATTCCTCCCACTGACACCAATGATGGGGCACTATTCCTCCCACTGACGCCAACAATGGCGCGATATTCCTTACACCGACACCAACACTGGGGCACTATTCCTCTCCCTGACACCAATGATGGGACACTATTCCTCCCACTGACACCAATGATGGAGCACTATTCCTTCCACCAACACCAACACTGGGGCACTATTCCTCCCACTGACACCAATGATGGGGCACTATCCCTTCCACTGACGCCAACAATGGCGCAATATTCCTTCCACGACACCAACAATGGGTCACTATTCCTCCCACTGACACCAATGATGGGACACTATTCCTCCTGCTGACATCAATGATGGGGCACTATTCCTCCCACTGACACCAATGATGGGACACTATTCCTCCTGCTGACATCAATGATGGGGCACTATTGATCTTTTATTGAAAATAATCAAGCAACCAATTTTTTTACAAAAGTAAAAAACAAAACCATAGTACAAAACTTCAACAGAAAACAAAGGAATACACATCCATGTTCAGAATATATACAATATATACATAATCCACTGCCAAAACATCCCTAGAAAACTATCTACATAAAGCAGCAGAGAGGGCCTAAGAGGCACAACCCATCACCTATGTACGCAGCCATTTATCAAAAATTCATCAAAAATACTGATAATCTAGGGTGATAAGAGACAGACAGCCACACCCGGGAAAGAGACTCCTGGCAGTCAGGGAGGCTTGAAACCCCTCCACGCCTTCAACCAAGCCCCCTGACCCCGCTTGTCTCTCTCAAGCTCCCGAATCTTCCCCACCTCATGCAAAATGTCATACACCACCACCTCAACAGGAAGGAGTTTTTGCCGAATGCTGACCTGACACCGTGCATTCCAGGTGAAATAACGGACTACTAGGCTAACTAAAAAAAGTGTATCCAAACAAAAAACTCCACCGGTATTGAATGCTCCGTACACCCACTCAGCATAACCCAGCCTGGAGAGGAAAGGGACACCGAGGGCCCGCCCCACCTGTTTGTACACCTCTATGTTAAAAGGGCAATGAAGCAGAAAATGGTCCATAGTCTCCTCTTCATCTGCACAATCCTCCCGAGGACAGCTACGATCCATCCCACTGCGGAATTTCAAATTGCCCCGAACATAGAGCTTCCCATGGAAGCACAACCAGGCCAGATCCCTAAATTTAGGGGGTACTCTATCCAAATTAATCAGTCTTAACCCCGCCCTCAAAACTGGGCCCGGGCAATCCCTTAAGGCCAGTGGGTCATGAAAGACTTCGCTCAAGACTCGACTCATAAGGACTTTCCTTGGAACCGATCTGAGATCTTCAGCCGACAATCGCCACTGCCGCAGTAACTTCAGGCACGGAGCGACATAGGCTGGTAGCTGACCACGATGACCCCTGCGATTCTTCACTTGGCCACCTTCTTCCCAAAGTCGTAGAAAAGGCCTAAACCAAGATCTAAATATGCCTACCCATCCAGGAGGTTCCACTGCAAGCATATTACCAATGTTAAACTTTAGAAATAGCAGTGAAAAGAAAAGAACTGGGTTGACCATACCTAAGCCACCCTCCCTCCTGGATAGGTAGGTGACATTCCTCTTGATGGGGTTCAGTCTGTTCCCCCACAGCATCTGGAAGAACACACTACTGACCCTAGCATAGAGAGACACTGGCAAGATGCAGACAAAGCTGACATACAAGAAGATCGGAATCAGGTAAGTCTTAATCAGATCAACCCTTTCCCTCATAGATAACTTCCATCTCTTCCAGCTGACCACCTTAGTATTGGCAATTTCCAGTCTGCCTTCCCAGTTTTTGAGGCCATAATCGCCAGGTCCAAATTCAATGCCTAGTATCTTAATTCTTTCCTGGGGCACTGGAAAGGTGTCCGGGAGATCAAAACCCTCACCATCCTTTCCCATCCAGAAAACTTCAGTCTTTTCCTGATTGATCTTGGAGCCTGATGCTTCAGAATACCGTGATGTCAGACAGACCACCTCCTCCGCTTCATCCGTCCCAGTGACAATCACCGACACATCATCCGCATAGGCAACAACCCTCAATGGCGGCTCACCCGGGAGCCCCACTGGTACCCCACACAACATGCCGCTCTCTAGCCTCCTGACGAAGGGGTCGATTGCAAACACATAGAGCAGGGGACTCAGGGGACAACCCTGGCGCACCCCGGAGCCAACCTCAAAGGACTGTCCAACCCAACCATTAACAAGAGGGAAGCTTTCTGCCCCCTTATACAAGACTTTCAGCCAATCGACAAAACCACCCGGCAGACCGTACTTACTAAGGAGCAACCACAGGTACTCATGGTTAACACGATCAAAAGCCTTTGCCTGATCCAATGTCAGCAAATACTTTCCCCAGCCTGCAGCCCTGCACCGCTCCAAGGCCTCCCGGACAGCTAAAACCGCTGTGAAGCTGCTCCTACCCTGGACCGAACAGTGCTGATGGCGAGAAAGCAAAGACTCTGCCACTGACGATAGGCGCCAGAAAAATATCTTTGCCAGTATCTTTCTATCGACATTAAGAAGGCTGATGGGGCGCCAATTCTCAATCATCGAAGGATCTTTACCCTTTGAAAGAAGAATCACAGCCGAGTGCCTCATGGAAGGGGAAAGCACCCCCTCAGCAAGGCAACTGTTAAAAACCTCTACCAAATGCGGGGCCAGAATAGACTTAAAGGCTTTGTAAAACTCAGCCGTCAAGCCATCCGGTCCAGGCGACTTTTTGATGGCAAGCTGTTCAATTGCCCTCATCACCTCTTCGACTGTGATCTCCTCTGTCAAATTCATCAATGGAACATCTCCACCATTTAGACCTGGAGTAGAGTCCAAAAAGCTTTCCATCTTGTCACGATCAAGCTCTTTCCTCCCAAGAAGGTCGGCATAAAAGGACCTCACGACCTCCAGAATCCCTGACCTGGACTTTGTCAAGGAACCTGTACTGTCCTTAAGGCCAACGACCGTTTTAACAGCTACACCTTGTTTGCAGTTCTGGTAAGGGTCAGGCGAGTGGTACTTCCCATAGTCCCTCTCCAGAACCAAAGAGGCATGCCGGTCATATTGACACTTCCTGAGAAGGAGTTTCACTTCGGAGATTGCCCCAGGATCTCCTCCTCTCGAAACAAGAATATCCAGCTTCCTCCGTAAACGTTGGTAGGTCATGTATTTATTAAACTGATTTCTATTGGCTAGGCCCCTGAAGAATCCAGCGATCCTCTTTTTGGTCAGCTCCCACCACTCAGCCTTGCTGCTACAAAAGTCCAGGATGGTCACCTGTGCCTGAAAGAATTCCTCAAAGGATTGTCTAACATGTTCTTCCTTGAGTAGTGTCGAATTTAATCTCCAGATGCCCTTGCCCCTCTGAGGGGCGTCTGAAGCATTCAGTACCACAGATAGCATACAGTGATCAGAGAACTCTACTGCCTGCACCACTGGGGGCGAGAAAGCAGAGGCCTCCTTCAAAAAAAACCTATCTATCCTACTCTGACTATTACCACGATGAAAAGTGAACCCGGTGTCACCTGGGAGGTGCTTAATGTGCACATCCACAAGACCAGCATCCCTAACCATACTATTTAAAAAAACGCTATCATATCCCAGCCTGTCCTTGAAGTCCTTCCTGTCCTTGGGCCTAGTTACTGTATTAAAGTCACCTCCAAAGACCACTTGCCGGGATGTAAAAAGAAATGGCTTGATCCTTGTAAAAAGGCATTTCCTGTCCCACTTTGTGTGCAGCCCATAAACATTGATTAGGCGCAGGTCCTGCCCTCCCACAAGGACGTCTAAGACCATACATCTCCCAATCTCCACCTCAATAACCCGCCGGACAGTTACCATGCCGGTTTTAAACAACACCGCCACACCGCCGTAAGGCTCGGCCGCAAGAGACCAGTAAGATGGACCATACCTCCACTCTCTCTTGGCCATATGAATATCTGCCAAGGAGGTGAGCCTAGTCTCTTGCAAAAATAAAATTTCAGCATCTAATTGGCTGAACAAAAAGAAGGCCATAGAACGAGCTCTTACTGACTTAATGCTGGCGACATTAATTGTCACCACTTTTAACGGAGGGGGAACCGCCATTTGGGTTATTGGGTGGATTGCTTCTTAGCTCCCCTCTGCTGCTCATCACCAGAAGCCTCTCTCTTTCTAGAGGCCGCCTCAAAGTCCATTTCGGAATCGGAACTTCTCTCAGAAGAAGCTCCAGATGAAGAAATATCCCACTTGGAGGACCTATGACGGCTGGAGACAGGAACCGGAGCTTCCCGTCCCCGTTCCGTCCTCACCGCCTGCCTCTTCCGCCTCCCAACCTTCCTTCTCTCTTCCAGGTACTGCAGGTCAGCCTCAGAGATGCCCTCATCTCTTACTTTTTTCTTTAAAGTCTTTCTAGAAGACTTCTTTACAGAGGAAGAAGCAACCTTTTTAGTACACACTGGTGGGGGGGGGTGATCCCTTTAAGTCAGACTCAGGAGGGGTAGACTCCTGGGGGGTAACTGACTCGGGGGGCACAGACTTGGAAGGTTCTGACACAAGAGGAGAGGGTACAGTAGGCTGGGGGGACACAGAGACAGAAACAGAAGGAGTACTTACAGACACAGGAGGGGTGGCCACAGGAACTGGAGAGGGATCCTGAGCAGGACCGGGGGAGGGGGTCACCGCAGAGGAGGATGGTACACCAGGGGTCTCACCCTCCATCCTGTCCAGCCTTGACATGTCATCTACTACCTCCTTCTCCATATTGTGCCAGGCTTCAGGACACCTGCTGTAGGGGTGGCCAAGGCGCAGGCACAGGTTGCACCTGATCTTCCTGGTACAGTCCTTAGCCATATGACCCTGCCCCCGACACACTGAACACATCAAGGCTGAACAGGAGGAGCTCAAGTGCCCCTTTTCTCCACAGCGGTGACACAGCTTCGGCTGACCAGGGTAGAAAACAGTCATCCTATCCCTCCCTATGAAAGCTGAGGAGGGCAGGTGACGGACAACATTCCCATCCCTGGCCAACCTGACTGTTACCGACCATCCCCCAGTCCAGATGTTACGCTCATCATGGATTTTATTAGGTTTGGTCAAAACTTCCCCATAGTTCCTTAACCAGACCTCTAGATCCCGAGCAGGAACACTCTCATTGGTCAGGATAATGGTTATTTTTTTTACTGTTGACCTCTGAGACACCGCAACTGGGACCAGACCTTCCCATTCAGGTCTTGACCTGCACCGAGCCTCATATCGCTCCCAGAACAGGTCAAGACCCTCTGGCCTGGTGAAGCTAACCGTATAGTCCCTTGTCCCAGCTACGTGTATAAAGGCATACAGGTCATTTGCACCAAAACCCATCTCCAATATCAAGTCCACCACTGCACGCCGTGCTGGAGGGATGGCACCACCTTCCCATTTCAGGATAACTACATTACGTCTTGGACCCCCAGCAGAAGCCAGAGACCCAAGACCAGATCTTGGGGTGCTCAAGGTGGCAGCTTGCAGTGGAAAACCCCGCTTGGGAGCGGGACTACCAGGAGCAGAGTGTGCCACCTGTGCAAAAGTAGGTTTATCAGGGCCAAGGGCTGACACTGAAGCCACATCACTCTGTATATTATTATTATTATCAACTGTATGAACTGAAATGGCAGGATCTGTAGCAGGATTGTTCATCACACTGGTACTGGGGTGATTGTTATCAGTCACAGAACTATTCAAATTCCCATCAGGAATAGTCACAGTGGCCGCAATACCAGCTGTCTCCTGATGCTGCACTGTAGAGTCCTCAGCAGCAGTGGGGCAAACAGCTTTGGACTCAGCCAAAGAAGGGTTAATGGGCTGTGCTGACACTTGCAGTCCATCCACAGAAATGACATTTTTTAAATGTAACTCTTGCTGCATTGCAGCCTCAGCAGGCACAACATTGCTGCACAGAGGACTAGCAGCCTGATTGTCATTAGGCACATTGTCAGTCACAGTGTTAAAAGGAACAAAAACAGTCTTATCCACAACATGGGACTTAGCAGGCTTCACTTTATCAGGCACATCATCAGTAATGTCTTCCTCATTAAACACCATCTGATTCCCCCGCATAGGAGACTCCATTACCTGGATGGCCCTCAGCATACCTCCTGAATCTTGGGAAGGCCTGGGGCTGCTTACCTCTCCCTGGGGGGGCAGGGGGTCAGAACTGGGGGTCTCCTCCTCCTCCACCTCCATCTTTGTCACCCTTCCAAACCTTTTGTCGTTGCAAAACTTCTCTTTAAAGGGCCCATCTCTGCCTTCCATCATGGCCACGATGGTCTCCTGATGATCCACACAGACCTTGGCCAGCTGGATTTCCGGATCCATGGATCCCCGTTTCTGGCTGTGTAAGCCCTCACGTTGCCTTCGCAGGCGCTTCAACTCCGCTCTCAACTTGTAGAGCTTGTCCCTCTCCCTGTTCAGGACCTTAATCCCGGCCACCACTCGCTCCCGAATGGCCTCCGAGCCTTCATCCTCACCAGGGGCAGAGAGATCGGCTTGTGCAGAGGCAGGCAGTTCACCCGACGGCCCAGGAGATGGCTGGGAGCTTCCAGCAGGAGAGGCCCCGCTGCCCTCCATGGCCTCCCCAGAAAGGGGGCCAGGGAGCTGGGAGAGATTTCACCACCACTCCCTTCTCACAGAGCAGCTTCAGAGGCACCTTCCTCCTGACACACCTGTGCTCCAATGATGGGCGGGGCACTATTCCTCCCACTGACACCAATGATGGGACACTATTCCTCCTGCTGACATCAATGATGGGACACTATTCCTCCCACTGACGGGACACTATTCCCCCACTGACACCAATGATGGGGCACTATTCCTCCCACTGACACCAATGATGGGACACTATTCCTCCTGCTGACATCAATGATGGGACACTATTCCTCCCACTGACACCAATGATGGGACACTATTCCTCCCACTGATGGGACACTATTCCCCCACTGACACCAATGATGGGGCATTATTCCTCCAAAACCTTAGATGGGTTTGTGATTGTTTACTCCCACTTATGCCAGGAAATGTTCTACTCCCTCTGGTCACAGTCCGGCTCCTCTGAAGTCTGAAGGACAGTAATCAGACCCTTTGGTTAGAAAGTTTGGAGACCCCCCGGGCTGTAAATGTTCCACACTGATCTCTGTACAATATTATATACAAAGTATAATGTCACATTTCATGAGATGAGAACTCTTCCTTCATTGGCCAAACGCCAGGAACATATTACGAATTCCCTTTTAGTCAACTTATGTATTTATTAAAAACCAACTCTACATTTAAATACTAATCGCATTAAAGCTAAAGTTTAATCGGCTTATATGTTGCCTCCCCCCCATCTACTTTATGCTAATGAAATTTTGGAATAAAACCTTTCCGTTTCCATGAAACACCTTATTTTAAGTCAGCCATAGACAGTTCAAATGTTGGCCGGATCAGCAAGGATTGGCCGAGATTTGAACCATCTATGGGCAGGCTGCAGGGCCGGATTAAAAGCATCATGGGCCTGGTGCTGAGGATTTTGGTGGCCCTTTTTATGGAAATAAATAAAATGAAAATGCAAACAATTTTTGTTGAAGCAAATTAAATATTGAAAGAGAGAAGGAGGGGCGAGAGAAAGAGAGAAGGAGGGGCGAGAGAAAGAGAGAAGGAGGGGCGAGAAAAAGAGAGAAGAGGGGCGAGAGAAAGAGAGAAGAGGGGCGAGAGAAAGAGAGAAGAGGGGCGAGAAAAAGAGAGAAGGAGGGGCGAGAGAAAGAGAGAAGGAGGGGCGAGAGAAAGAGAGAAGGAGGGACGAGAGAAAGAGAGGAGGGGCGAGAAAAAGAGAGAAGAGGGGCGAGAAAAAGAGAGAAGAGGGGCGAGAGAAAGAGAGAAGAGGGGCAAGAGAAAGAGAGAGGAGGGGCGAGAGAAAGAGAGAGGAGGGGCAAGAGAGGAGGGGCGAGAGAAAGAAAAGAGAAAAGAGGGGCGAGAGAAAGAGAGAAGAGGGGCGAGAGAAAGAGAGTGAGGAGGGGCAAGAGAAAGAGAGGAGGGGCAAGAGAAAGAGAGGAGGGGCGAGAGAAAGAGAGAGGAGGGGTGAGAGAGGAGGGGCGAGAGAAAGAAAAGAGAAAAGAGGGGCGAGAGAAAAAGAAAAGAGGGGCGAGAGAAAGAGAGAAGAGGGGCGAGAAAAAGAGAGAAGAGGGGCAAGAGAAAGAGAGAGGAGGGGCGAGAGAAAGAGAGAGGAGGGGCGAGAGAGGAGGGGCGAGAGAAAGAAAAGAGGGGCGAGAGAAAGAGAAAAGAGGGGTGAGAGAAAGAGGAGGGGTGAGAGAAAGAGGAAGGGTGAGAATGAGAGAGGGGTAGGAGAAAAAGTTACATATCAATGCTACCGTGATTTACATACTAATCATGTGATTGATATGTAATGAGAGCGGGGTTGGGCAGCATTATTGACTCACTCACACCACTGGGTTGGGCCTATCCTAAGGAAGGGGCCTGGAGCTACAGCACCAATAGCCCCTATGTTAATCTGGCCCTGGCAGGCTGACCATACCCAATTCAAACTATCGGTACAATAAGCATGTTGGATTTTCATGCGATTATTGCCATTGCAGCACCATCTATGACTGCTTTAGACCCGGCGATGCCAGACCTAGAAGTCCTGCATTGTTAGCGATCAGGTTCCTTTACCTTGCACACTGCTCTGTCAATGTCAAATGTTTTTGGGGCACTGGGAGCAGCGGGGGGGGGGGGGGGGATTGAGGGTAGACAGCAAGAACTTCAGCAGTGTGATGATGCTTGCTTTTTTTTTTTATAGAAAGTCTAGAATGCTTATAGGGCTGCTTTTTAGAAATCATGGGGCCCTGTACAGCCTAACTGACAAGTGTAACAGCGCAATGAACAAACCACTCATTCATAGAACCAGAATACCTCTGAGGATGAGCCCCCCTAACCACTTGGCGACCATGCTATAGCCGATTGATGGTTACAGCGCGGTCATCTAGTACTGGGACGCCGTCATAGCAGGGCGCGGGCAGTGTGCTCTGTGATCACATATTGAGGTAAAGAGCCAATCATTGGCCCTTTACCATGTGATCAGCTGTGTTCAATCCCAGCTGATCACGGATGTCAACAGAAGCCGGTTATCGGCATTCCTTTCCTCATGTTGACAGCATGAAGAGAGAAGAGGAGAGCCATAACCGGCTTCTCTAAAAAGAACATCTACACTGATAATCAGGGCATTAAAAATCAGTGTCCTGATCATCAGTGCAGTCCCCAAAAGTGGCCACCGGTGCTGCAAATCAGTGCTGCCTATTAGTGCCACCATATCAGTGCCCATCAGTGCAACCTATCAATGCCGCCTCATCAGTGCAACTTCATCAGCGCACATCAGTGCCGCCTATTAGTGCCACCTCAACAGTGCCCATCAGTGCACATCAATGAAGGAGAAAAAATACCTGTTTGCAAAAAAACTATGAAAAAGTTTAGTTTAAAAAAAAAATAAAAAAAAAATTGTACTTTATTCCTTTATTTAGCAAAACAATAATAATAAAAAAAAAAAAAAAAAACAGCGGTGATTTAAAACCACCAAAAGAAAGCTCTATATGTGTGAAAAAAATAATTCGTTTGGGTACAGTGTTGCATGACCGAGTAATTGTCATTCAAAGTGTGACAGTTCTGAAAGCTGAAAATTGGCCTGGGCAGGAAGGGGGTAAAATTGCCCAGTAGGCAAGTGGTCATGTTTTTTTTATAAATTTTTTTTTTTTTTTAGAATTTTTTTTTTAACCACTTCCCGCCCGGTCAATAGGGAATTGACTTCCGGAAAGTAGTTCTGTTATCCTGACTGGACGTCTATTGACGTCCAGCACGATAACATGCCAGCGTGCGCCCGTGGGGGCACGCAGCGCGGCGTGTCAGTCTGACACCCCGCATCTCCGATCGTGATAAGAAGCCTCTGTCAGAGGCTTCTTACCACGTGATCAGCTGTGACCAATCACAGCTGATCATCGCGTGAACCAGGAAGTGCCGGTAAACGGCATTTCTCGGTTCACACTGACAGGGAGAGCTGATCGGCGGCTCCCTGTCAGAGGGGGGGGGGGTCTGTGTTGATAATCAGCACATTGATTATCAGCACAGTGCCCATCAGTGCCACTTTATCAGTGGCGCCTCATCATTTAGTTTGTTTAGCAAAAAATAAAAACCGCAGAGGTGATCAAATACCACCAAAAGAAAGCTCTATTTGTGGTAAGAAAATTATAAAAATTTCGTTTTGGTACAGTGTTGTATGACCGCGCAATTGTCATTCAAAGTGTGTTAGCGCTGAAAGCTGAAAATTGTCCTGGGCAGGAAGGGGCGTAAGTGCCTGGTATTGAAGTGGTTAACAACCTTGTCGGGGTTGGTAAAATATCAGGGGTCTAAACAGACATCTCACATCTCACTTTTTAACAGAGAAAGAGATTGAAGACACAGATTCCTCAATCCCCTCTCTGCTGCAGAGTGAATGAACAGGAAGTGCTCTATACAGGGGCTCCCTGTTCATTCATAAACTGAAGCATTTGTAAACACGGGGGGAGGGGGGGAGGTTCCAGTAACTGCACCCCCTCCTGCTGCTCTGGCCCCCCCTGTTGAACTTATGGGGCCTGGGCCCCCCGTACAGGAGAGCAGGTGCTACCCCCCCCTTATCAGTGGCCCTGGGTGTGTTCAATAAAGACGCTGTAGCTGTTGAGGTGAAGTTCATCTCTAATGATCACACGGTAATTAAACGACAAAACAAAAACACACAAAACGTTTCCCATAGACTTCTCTTTTATTATAAATAGGCAAGCATTGAAAATAGTCATATCTTTCACAACACACAGCTCCGCAGGGTAAACGTCCTACTAAACATTAACAAAACTAAACTCTCTACTTCCTCTTCCTACATATTTGGTCTCATAACTTTGTACATTCAGTAGGAAAATAAGTTTAACTCGGATCACAAACACATTAAAGCCTCTATTACATAGCAGCTTAGCAATAGCCAATGAAAATACTGTGTCTTGGGGGTTCACCACCCAAAAACTGGCACCCTAAGGAGACAGGTGCAGCCAAAACGTTCCGTCCGAAAAATAACATATCCCCCTGCTGATGGTGTTTTTTTATACAGTGGGGAAAATTAATATTTTGATCCCCTGCAGATTTTGTTCATTTGCCCGCTTACATAGGAATGAAGGGCAGGACACAATAGCTCTGCGGGAGGGATTCCCCCAATCAACCCCCTGACTGTGTTGATGGGAGAATCGACCGATATTCTTTCCTTCCACCCGTGGCGATTTTTTTGTTGCACATGCATTAACCCAGAAGCTGCATGCAGGTAAACCAGTCCTAAATGCCCCCCCCACCCCTTTGGCCAACTATCAAAATACCTCCAACCCCCACACTGAGTCCTTTCTGGGCATCCCAACCCAACGTCATACAAGTGCACCTTCTACTCCGCATGTAAGCTGCCTGGTCCAATCATTCCTATGGCTGCTCAGTACTCCTGGTGGTCCTCATCCATCCAGAGGCCATAGAAATGAATTGGCCCAGTAGTGCACATGTGTAGTAGGTGGACACGGCTGGGACTTCACTCTGTATGGGCTGTGTAATGCCAGGAAGAGGAATTAAGAGAAGTAATCACCACTGGGGGGGGGGGGGGCTCGGGGAGGATGACATTAACCCCCTTCCTGCCCAGCCCTATGTAAATACCCTTAAATTAAAGCTGAAAGTCTGCAGTTAAAGCACATCTTGTTCGTTTCATTTTAAATCCATCATGGTGGTGTATAGAGCCAAAAAGATTTGAATTGTGTCCCAATATTTATGTACCTGACGGTATATATATATTCAAGTGGCTGACTTTTGTCCGGATAACACCATAGATCCTAGATAGATCTTTGTTATGTAACACAGAGATGAAATATGTAGCTGGCCACACGGGTTACAACCCAATTGTACAATCTCCATTACATTTCCCAACAACTAGCTATGGTACTATGAAGGTCCGCCCCATCGGATAGAAATCGGGTTGTTTGTTCAGGTGGCCGTTATACAGACTGGGGTATGTATGGCCAACTTTAAAATAAATACAAAACTATCATGATTATTTATTTATTTTTTTACATTTTCTCTTGACTAGCATTTTCACTTTAAGTAAAGGGAACATCTCCATATTGCTGTATATTGATAGAAAGCGGACTACCTGAGGCCCAGGCAGATCTAAATCACTTAATGACTTGAAATACATCTCTCACTGACAAGCATCTTACATGCAAATACTGATTTCTATGTGCTGTGAATATGAACAAAGGGTTAATCACACCCTACTAAACAATTAAAACCAGCCAGGGTGACTCGCCGTTATAGATACTGCAATGGCTAGTTTAGTCTGCAGGGCTTGCATTGACTTGGCTGTCAGGCATTTGGGCTCATCTAAAGAAAGTTTTTCTTAGACATTAGTATGCAATGCTACAGGAAGCATCTTTATAACTTATATGCTGAGGGAGAGGCCAAGGTGCATTCATCCTCATCATTGAACCGATTATTATTTACTGAGGGAGAGACCAAGGTGCATTCATCCTCATCATTGAACCGATTATTATTTACTGAGGGAGAGACCAAGGTGCATTCATCCTCATCATGGAACTGGATTATTAATTATTGAGGGAGAGACCAATGTACCTTCATCCTCATCATGGAACTGGATTATTAATTATTGAGGGAGAGACCAATGTGCATTCATCCTCATCATTGAACCGATTATTATTTACTGAGGGAGAGACCAATGTGCTTTCATCCTCATCATGGAACGGATTATTATTTATTGAGGGAAAGACCAATGTGCTTTCATCCTCATCATGGAACCGATTATTATTTACTGAGGGAGAGACCAATGTGCTTTCATCCTCATCATGGAACTGGATTATTAATTATTGAGGGAGAGGCCAATGTGCATTCATCCTCATCATGGAACCGGATTATTAATTACTGAGGGAGAGGCCAAGGTGCATTCATCCTCATCATGGAACGGATTATTAATTACTGAGGGAGAGGCCAAGGTGCATTCATCCTCATCATGGAACTGGATTATTATTTACTGAGGGAGAGACCAAGGTGCATTCATCCTCATCATGGAACTGGATTATTAATTATTGAGGGAAAGACCAATGTGCTTTCATCCTCATCATGGAACGGATTATTATTTACTGAGGGAGAGACCAAGGTGCATTCATCCTCATCATGGAACTGGATTATTAATTATTGAGGGAGAGACCAATGTGCCTTCATCCTCATCATGGAACTGGATTATTAATTATTGAGGGAGAGACCAATGTGCATTCATCCTCATCATGGAACCGGATTATTAATTACTGAGGGAGAGGCCAAGGTGCATTCATCCTCATCATTGAACCGATTATTATTTACTGAGGGAGAGACCAATGTGCTTTCATCCTCATCATGGAACGGATTATTATTTATTGAGGGAAAGACCAATGTGCTTTCATCCTCATCATGGAACCGATTATTATTTACTGAGGGAGAGACCAATGTGCTTTCATCCTCATCATGGAACTGGATTATTAATTATTGAGGGAGAGGCCAATGTGCCTTCATCCTCATCATGGAACCGGATTATTAATTACTGAGGGAGAGACCAATGTGCATTCATCCTCATCATGGAACCGGATTATTAATTACTGAGGGAGAGGCCAAGGTGCATTCATCCTCATCATGGAACGGATTATTAATTACTGAGGGAGAGGCCAAGGTGCATTCATCCTCATCACGGAACTGGATTATTAATTATTGAGGGAGAGACCAATGTGCCTTCATCCTCATCATGAAACCGGATTATTAATTACTGAGGGAGAGACCAATGTGCACTCATGATCATCATGGAACCGGATTATTAATTACTGAGGGAGAGGCCAAGGTGCATTCATCCTCATCATGGAACGGATTATTAATTACTGAGGGAGAGGCCAAGGTGCATTCATCCTCATCATGGAACGGATTATTAATTACTGAGGGAGAGGCCAAGGTGCATTCATCCTCATCATGGAACGGATTATTAATTACTGAGGGAGAGGCCAAGGTGCATTCATCCTCATCATGGAACGGATTATTAATTACTGAGGGAGAGGCCAAGGTGCATTCATCCTCATCATGGAACGGATTATTAATTACTGAGGGAGAGGCCAAGGTGCATTCATCCTCATCATGGAACGGATTATTAATTACTGAGGGAGAGGCCAAGGTGCATTCATCCTCATCATGGAACGGATTATTAATTACTGAGGGAGAGGCCAAGGTGCATTCATCCTCATCATGGAACGGATTATTATTTACTGAGGGAGAGACCAATGTGCATTCATCCTCATCATGGAACGGATTATTATTTACTGAGGGAGAGACCAAGGTGCATTCATCCTCATCATGGAACTGGATTATTAATTATTGAGGGAAAGACCAATGTGCTTTCATCCTCATCATGGAACGGATTATTATTTACTGAGGGAGAGAACAATGTGCTTTCATCCTCATCATGGAACGGATTATTATTTATTGAGGGAAAGACCAATGTGCATTCATCCTCATCATGGAACTGGATTATTATTTACTGAGGGAGAGACCAAGGTGCATTCATCCTCATCATGGAACTGGATTATTAATTATTGAGGGAAAGACCAATGTGCTTTCATCCTCATCATGGAACCGATTATTATTTACTGAGGGAGAGAACAATGTGCTTTCATCCTCATCATGGAACCGATTATTATTTATTGAGGGAAAGACCAATGTGCTTTCATCCTCATCATGGAACCGATTATTATTTACTGAGGGAGAGACCAATGTGCTTTCATCCTCATCATGGAACTGGATTATTAATTATTGAGGGAGAGGCCAATGTGCCTTCATCCTCATCATGGAACCGGATTATTAATTACTGAGGGAGAGACCAATGTGCATTCATCCTCATCATGGAACCGGATTATTAATTACTGAGGGAGAGGCCAAGGTGCATTCATCCTCATCATGGAACGGATTATTAATTACTGAGGGAGAGGCCAAGGTGCATTCATCCTCATCATGGAACGGATTATTAATTACTGAGGGAGAGGCCAAGGTGCATTCATCCTCATCATGGAACGGATTATTAATTACTGAGGGAGAGGCCAAGGTGCATTCATCCTCATCATGGAACGGATTATTAATTACTGAGGGAGAGGCCAAGGTGCATTCATCCTCATCATGGAACGGATTATTATTTACTGAGGGAGAGACCAATGTGCATTCATCCTCATCATGGAACGGATTATTATTTACTGAGGGAGAGACCAAGGTGCATTCATCCTCATCATGGAACGGATTATTATTTACTGAGGGAGAGACCAAGGTGCATTCATCCTCATCATGGAACTGGATTATTAATTATTGAGGGAAAGACCAATGTGCTTTCATCCTCATCATGGAACGGATTATTATTTACTGAGGGAGAGAACAATGTGCTTTCATCCTCATCATGGAACGGATTATTATTTATTGAGGGAAAGACCAATGTGCATTCATCCTCATCATGGAACTGGATTATTATTTACTGAGGGAGAGACCAAGGTGCATTCATCCTCATCATGGAACTGGATTATTAATTATTGAGGGAAAGACCAATGTGCTTTCATCCTCATCATGGAACGGATTATTATTTACTGAGGGAGAGAACAATGTGCTTTCATCCTCATCATGGAACCGATTATTATTTATTGAGGGAAAGACCAATGTGCTTTCATCCTCATCATGGAACCGATTATTATTTACTGAGGGAGAGACCAATGTGCTTTCATCCTCATCATGGAACTGGATTATTAATTATTGAGGGAGAGGCCAATGTGCCTTCATCCTCATCATGGAACCGGATTATTAATTACTGAGGGAGAGACCAATGTGCATTCATCCTCATCATGGAACCGGATTATTAATTACTGAGGGAGAGGCCAAGGTGCATTCATCCTCATCATGGAACGGATTATTAATTACTGAGGGAGAGGCCAAGGTGCATTCATCCTCATCACGGAACTGGATTATTAATTATTGAGGGAGAGACCAATGTGCCTTCATCCTCATCATGAAACCGGATTATTAATTACTGAGGGAGAGACCAATGTGCACTCATGATCATCATGGAACCGGATTATTAATTACTGAGGGAGAGGCCAAGGTGCATTCATCCTCATCATGGAACGGATTATTAATTACTGAGGGAGAGGCCAAGGTGCATTCATCCTCATCATGGAACGGATTATTAATTACTGAGGGAGAGGCCAAGGTGCATTCATCCTCATCATGGAACGGATTATTAATTACTGAGGGAGAGGCCAAGGTGCATTCATCCTCATCATGGAACGGATTATTATTTACTGAGGGAGAGACCAATGTGCTTTCATCCTCATCATGGAACGGATTATTATTTATTGAGGGAAAGACCAATGTGCTTTCATCCTCATCATGGAACGGATTATTATTTACTGAGGGAGAGGCCAAGGTGCATTCATCCTCATCATGGAACGGATTATTAATTATTGAGGGAGAGACCAATGTGCATTCATCCTCATCATGGAACGGATTATTATTTACTGAGGGAGAGACCAATGTGCATTCATCCTCATCATGGAACCGGATTATTAATTACTGAGGGAGAGGCCAAGGTGCATTCATCCTCATCATGGAACGGATTATTAATTACTGAGGGAGAGGCCAAGGTGCATTCATCCTCATCATGGAACGGATTATTAATTACTGAGGGAGAGACCAATGTGCATTCATCCTCATCATGGAACGGATTATTAATTATTGAGGGAGAGACCAATGTGCATTCATCCTCATCATGGAACGGATTATTATTTACTGAGGGAGAGGCCAAGGTGCATTCATCCTCATCATGGAACGGATTATTAATTACTGAGGGAGAGACCAATGTGCTTTCATCCTCATCATGGAACGGATTATTATTTACTGAGGGAGAGACCAATGTGCTTTCATCCTCATCATGGAAGGGATTATTATTTACTGAGGGAGAGACCAATGTGCCTTCATCCTCATCATGGAACGGATAATTATTTACTCAGGGAGAGACCAATGTGCTTTCATCCTCATCATGGAACGGATAATTATTTACTCAGGGAGAGACCAATGTGCTTTCATCCTCATCATGGAACGGATAATTATTTACTCAGGGAGAGACCAATGTGCCTTCATCCTCATCATGGAACGGATTATTATTTACTCAGGGAGAGACCAATGTGCTTTCATCCTCATCATGAAACCGGATTATTATTTACTCAGGGAGAGACCAATGTGCCTTCATCCTCATCATGGAACGGATTATTATTTACTCAGGGAGAGACCAATGTGCCTTCATCCTCATCATGGAACGGATTATTATTTACTCAGGGAGAGACCAATGTGCTTTCATCCTCATCATGAAACCGGATTATTAATTACTGAGGGAGAGGCCAAGGTGCATTCATCCTCATCATGGAACGGATTATTATTTACTGAGGAAGACCAAGGTGCCTTCATCCTCATAATGGAACGGATTATTAATTACTGAGGGAGAGACCAAGGTGCATTCATCCTCATCATGGAACGGATTATTAATTACTGAGGGAGAGGCCAAGGTGCATTCATCCTCATCATGGAACGGATTATTAATTACTGATGGAGTGAATTTGTCCATTTCATGGAGCCTCCAGGGGCTCTTTCACATGGGCTGCAGTGCTTGTCGCTGATCTGTGGTGTATTGCTTTTCAGCCGGTGGTAGAGCAGGGGGCTGTCAAGCGTTTAGGAGGCGATCCTGCTGCCTCCTATATGTCTGTTTTTTATTCTCAAGGGGCATTTTGTATTAAAATACGGCACTACAACCATGAGCCAAGTGTTTGGCTCGCAGTTCTGGCGCACTTCCATTGACCTCAATGGGTGAGTATGACAGGCATCGCCATCTGTCAGACTCTGCAGGCCAAGGTGAAAATGCAGTGGCCGTGAAGCAAAGCAGGGCAGCCATGGCATGTGTACAATGCCATCCAGCTGTAATGTTAGAATTTAGGTGGGTGGTCAAACCATGGCTAAGCCGCCTGCTTTTACTGCCCCTAGGGGCTTAGGCGAGTATTAGGGGGGCAGCACACAGGTTTTTTACTTTTATGCATATAATGTATAAACCTTTTCAGCCTTTACAACTACTTTAAGGCAAGTGGGTGAGCGTTCTCACTCCTGGAAAAAGTGCTGACGTTGAAAATTTTAATAGCTAAATAAAATAAAAAATCTCTACACATCTTATGTAGCCATTAGGGTTATAGGGTGCACATGCAGAAATACATATTGGGGTTGCATACAGGGCAGCATTCTGGCCATGCCCCCCCCAAATTTGGGGGCGATTGGTAGATTGTTGATGGGAAAGCACATAGGAAAAGTAATGTCCTGTGTACCCAGCATGGCAGACCGCGGGGAGCAGAGACACCGAATAGACGCAGTTTCTATTTTTCTGTCATTTAACTTGATCTCGTGTCCCCAAAATTGGTTCAACAAACATTTTTTATTTTTTTTATACATTTGCTTCTCCCTCTTTCCAGATTTTTTTTTTTCAGTGAAGCTTTGAAATGAGGACGGCAGGGTGGATACACCCCTATGACAGCATCCCCAGACGGGTCACGACAGTCTTATTATCCTAATACTGATTACCGCTAGCTACTAAGTGTAGTCTAATTTCTACAAGTGCTCTTCACACACACACACACACACAATGCGTTCCCATTGATAGATACGTTTTGTATTGGTGCACAAACAACGGAATAAATTAACATGATATATAATACATCTACGTAACCCTATTTTTAGTGAGGGGTTTGGCCCCAGCGTTGGGTTGAAGGCCTTATCTCTGTGTTCGCAGGCTCCATCGTAGATCATTATTGTTGGGTCAGGGACTGGCTCTGCGTTTGTCTCTTGGCTTTGGTTTGCAGATAACGTCCTTTTCCCTCTTCAAACCGTTTCTTCTCATCTTCAGCCTCCAGCTACATTAAAACAAGAATGTAAAAAAAAAAAAAAACATGAGATTTTCCTGGACAGAGGTAATGAAAGATCCCAAAAAAATAATAAAAGTAAAAGCAGGAAAAAGTGTCACTTTTTTAAATTGCTCTCTAGGATCACTATTTGGTATCTCCTATGATATTTGTGTCAGGTAACCATTTTCTATAAAATATTGCATATGATAATTAAAGCACCAACTTATTAACCACTTTGCATCCAGACCAATTCTGACACTTCGCTTCTACATGTAAAAATCATCATTTTTTTGCTAGAAAATTACATAGAACCCCCAAACACTATATATTTTTTTTTTTAGCAAAGACCCTAGAGCAGTGATGGTGAACCTTGGCACTCCAGATGTTTTGGAACTACATTTCCCATGATGCACTCTGCAGTGTAGTTGAGCATCATGGGAAATGTAGTTCCAAAACATCTGGGGTGGGGGGGGGGATGGGGGGTATTCGTCATCATTGCCCTAGAGAATACAATGGCGGTCATTGCAACTTTTTATCTCGCACGGTATTTGCGCAGCAATTTTTCAAACACTTTTTTTGGGAAAAAAAAACAGTTTCATGCTTCAAAAAAAAACAAAAACAGTAAAGTTAGCTAAATTTTTTTGCATACAGTGGGTCAAAAAAGTATTTAGTCGCCGCAATTGTGCAAGTTCTCCCACTTAGAAAGATGAGCGAGGCCTGTAATTGTCATCATAGGTATACCTCAACTATGAGAGACAAAATGTGGAAACAAATCCAATCACATTCTCTGATTTGGAAAGATTATTTTTTACAAATTATGGTGGAAAATACGTATTTGGTGAATATGAAAAGTTCCTCTCAATACTTTTCTATATATCCTTTGTTGGCAATGACAGAGGTCAAACGTTTTCTGTAAGTCTTCACAAGGTTGTCACACACTGTTGCTGGTATGTTGGCCCCTCCTGCATGCAGATCCCCTCTAGAGCAGTGATGTTTTGGGGCTGTCGCTGGGCAACACGGACTTTCAACTCCCTCTAAAGGTTTTCTATGGGGTTGAGATCTGGAGACTGGCTAGGCCACTCCAGGACCCTGAAATGCTTCTTATGAAGCCCCTCCTTCGTTGCCCGGACGGTGTGTTTGGGATCATTGTCATGCTGAAAGACCCAGCCACGTTTCATCTTCAATGCCCTTGCTGATGGGAGGAGGTTTGCACTCAAAATCTCACGATACATGGCCCCATTCATTCTTTCATGTACATGGATCAGTCGTCCAGTTCCCTTTGCAGAGAAACAGCCCCAAAGCATGATGTTGCCACCCCCATGCTTCACAGTAGGTATGGTGTTCTTTGGTTGCAACTCAGCATTCTCTCTCCTCCAAACACGACGAGTTGTGTTTCTACCAAACAGTTCTACTTTGGTTTCATCTGACCATATGACATTCTCCCAATCCTCTTCTGGATCATCCAAATGCTCTCTAGCAAACCTCAGACGGGCCCGGACATGTACTGGCTTAAGCAGGGGGACACGTCTGGCACTGCGGGATCTGAGTCCCTGGCGGCGTAGTGTCTTACTGATGGTAGCCTTTGTTACGTTGGTCCCAGCTCTCTGCAGGTCATTCACTAGGTTCCCCCGTGTGGTTCTGGGATTGTTGCTCACCGTTCTTGTGATCATTTTGACCCCACGGGGTGAGATCTTGCGTGGAGCCCCAGATCAAGGGAGATTATCAGTGGTCTTGTATGTCTTCTATTTTCTAAATTTTGCTCCCACAGTTGATTTCTTCACACCAAGCTGCTTGCCTATTGCAGATTCAGTCTTCCCAGCCTGGTGCAGGTCTACAATTTTGTTTCTGGTGTCCTTCGCCAGCTCTTTGGTCTTCACCATAGTGGAGTTTGGAGTGTGACTGTTTGAGGTTGTGGACAGGTGTCTTTTACACTAACAAGTTCAAACAGGTGCCATTAATACAGGTAAATAGTGGAGGACAGAGGAGCCTCTTAAAGAAGAAGATACAGAAATCTTGCTTGTTTGTAGGGGACCAAATACTTATTTTCCACCATAATTTGCAAAAAAAAAATAAAAAAAATTCCAAATCAGACAATGTGATTGTCTGGATTTGTTTCCACATTTTGTCTCTCATAGTTGAGGTTTACCTCTGATGACAATTACAGGCCTCTCTCATCTTTTTAAGTGGGAGAACTTGCACAATTGGTGGCGACTAAATACTTTTTTGCCCCACTGTAATGTGAAAGATGATGTTACGCTGAGTAAATAGATACCTAACATGTCACGCTTCAAAATTGTACACGCTCGTGGAATGGCGCCAAACTTTGGTACTTAAAAATCACTATAGGCGACATTTAAATTTTTTTTACAGGTTAAATGTTTTGAGTCACAGAGGAGGTCTAGGGCTAGAATTATTGCTCTCGCTCGAACGTTCGCGGCGAACCACATGTGTGGTTTGAACACCGTTTTCATATGTGGGCAGGACTTGCGTATGTGTTCGCTTCTGCGTGCGAGCACACGGGGACAGGGGCTCTTTAAAAAAATATATATATATTATTTTACTTACATAAAAAATGTAAGTACATTTTTTTTATTTTTTTGACACTTTAAAAAATAATAATCTGATCACTTTTATTCCTATTACAAGGAATGTAAACATCCCTTGTAATAGGAATATGACATGACAGGTCCTCTTTACAGTGATATCTGTGGGTCAATAAGTCCTCCACATCTCACCTCTAGGATGGGAAGCCTGAAATCAAAAGAAAAAAAAAAACGATCTTGGCTTCCCAGCCGAGGCTGCGCTGTTTTTTTGAATGCAGAGGCTGGGCGTGACGTCATAACATGGAGCCTGGCCTCCGATGATCATATAGACTCCGGCGACCATCTGGTCCGCCGGAAATCTCTATGATCAGCATCCGGGGCCGACAGGTCCTGTCACCGACTCACCGATCGCACAGATAAGTCGGTAGAAGCACCGGGTCTCTCCTGGGTGAGATCCCGTACATATACGGCTTCACCCAGGAGAGCCACCAGAGGGCGCACGCACCCCCCCCCCCCCCGCGCATGGCGGGGAACCCGATGCACGTGGCCGGCGGGAGCGATCCCGTGCACGAGCGGGAGAGGAGGAGAGATCGTGTCTTTGTACAAAGCAGAAAACACAATCTGTCATCTCCTATAGCGAGTCCCCTTCCCCCCACAGTTAGAACACACAATAGGGAACACAATTAACCCCTTGATCGCCCCTCTAACCCCTTCCCTGCCAGTGACATTTACATAGTAATCACTGCATATTTATAGCACTGATCGCTCTGTAAATGTCCATGGTACCAAAAATGTGTCAAAAGTGTCCGACCTGTCCGCCGCAACGTCACAATACCGCAAAAAATCAGATCACCGCCATTACCAGTAAAAAAATATATAAAAAGGCCATATAAATGCCATAAATCTTTCCCCTATTTTGTAGACGCTATAACTTTTGCGCAAACCAATCAATATACGCTTATTGTGATTTTTTTTTTACCAAAAATATGTAGAAGAAGAATACGTATCGGCCTAAACTGAAGAAAAAAAACGTTTTTTTTTTTTTTTTTTTTTTAAATTGGGATATTTATTATAGTAAAAAGTAAAAGAGAGTGTTTTTTTTTTTTTTTTTAAATTGTCACTATTTTTTTGTTTATAGCGCAAAAAATAAAAACGGCAGAGGGGATCAAATACCACCAAAAGAAAGCTCTATTTGTGGAGAAAAAAGGACGTCAATTTTGTTTGGGAGCCGCGTCGCACGACCGCGCAATTGTCAGTTAAAGCGACGCAGTGTTGTATCACAAAAAATGGCCTGGTCATTGAGCAGCCAAATCTTCCGGGGCTGAAGCGGTTAAAATTGCACTAAAATTATGATTTATTGTTTATAAACAACGTTACTTTGTATCTCCCATCTTATCAATGTTTATTAACCATGGTACGTTGTATCTTTCTATCTCCTGGCTGAACAATGTTTATAAACAATGTTACTTTGTTTCTCTCGATTCTAGATCTGAACAAGGTTTATAACCAACAGCAAGTTTTTTTTTTTTTTTTATTGAATGAGGGGGAGTGGGGGGCAAGCTGGGTTCTGTAGCTTCATAGCAACTGGAAAGTAATCATCTCTGTTATTATTTTGCTTTCTTAACATTTTTAAATCTAGCCAATTTAACTACCTTGTATCATCCTGATCCTTCCCATCCCCCCACCCCCCCCCCCACCACTTTCACCTATCTTTTATTTCTTGCCCATCCCCTCGGCCCCCCCGATCCTGCCCCCACCCCCTCTTCCCTTTCCCTGGGGCGGTTGGATAATCTATCAGCTGAGAGGGCTGGACATCTTCCGGTAACGCCTTCTGTATGCCCGATATGGAAAGTTCGTATGACTTCTGCTACTTTTCTTCTTTCATTCCTATATGTTGAGCCTGGATTGTGGATCATTTTCTGTACTTGCTCTGTGCAGGATTTCAATAAACCTTTATGTGTTAAAAAATAAATTTTTACATCTGTATGTTAATGTATTCAGATTGATATAAAAAGCCTTACCCTGCATATTCATGTTTTAAAACTCTTTCTGTGTAAGGATTAATACGTAGGGACAGCTGTGTCTGATATACACGGGGGGGGGGGGGTTCCTCATTGTCAGCTTCCATCGACCGAAAAACGATTTCTCTATTCCCAGCAGTTAAGAAAGGATGTTGACTGCACTGCCCCATATTCTCTAAGGCCAGTTTCACACTGGGGCGGTGGGTGCGGTGGCGGTATAGCGCCGCTATTTTTAGCGGCGCTATACCGTCGGGATTGCTGAGGTATTCGGCCGCTAGCGGTGCGGTTTTAACCCCCCACTAGCGGCCGAAAAAGGGTTAATACCAATACGGCTACAGCTGCGGTTTGCGGGCGGTATTACCGCGGTGTCCCATGCATTTCAATGGGAAGGAGCGGTGTAGGAGCGGTAAACACACCGCCCCAAAGATGCGGCTTGCAGGACTTTTTTTCACGTCCTGCTAGCGCACCGCTCCAGTGTGAAAGCCCTCGGGGCTCTCACACTGGAGAGACGGCAGCCGCTGTTTAGGCTCGGTTTGCAGGCGCCATTTTTTAGAAAAATAGCGCTTGCAAACCGCCCCCAGTGTGAAAGGGGCCTAAGCTACTAGAAGCAGAAACGTTAATCTAGCGCTACCAAAAAAAAACATACACCCCCCCCCACCCAAGAAAAAAAAAAAACTACTGTGCCTGTTACTTTGTTTATAAACATTGATCAGACAGAAAGATACAATGTTAAGCCTGGTACACAGGGGTCGAATGTCGGGCAACATGGGGCAGTTCATTAAAAACTGTCTGACATTCGGCCCGTGTGTATGGCAGCCAGTCCGACTTCTGCCAGACGAGCATTCTGGAAAACCAGCAGCCGACCGGCTCCCGATCAGATCGCTCAGGCATTGGCTGAAAGCACTGACCAAAGTGTTCTGGCGGGGGGGGGGGGGGGGGGCTGTCTTCCTGTCAAAACACAACAGCTCATGGGGGGGGGGGGGATCGCTGTACTAACATTGCATGCTTAGTACAGCGGCTCTGATTTAAGCTGTCAGTTTGTTGAATGAAAAAGAACTATTAGTGTATACCAGGCATTACTTTGTATCTCCCGTTTGATGAATGTTTATAAACAATGTTACTTTGTATCTCTCTATCTCCAGTCTGATCGATATTTATACATGTTACTTTGTATCTCTATCTCCCATCTGATCAATGTTTATAAACAATATTACTTAGTATCTCTCATACTCCCGTCTGATCAATGTTTATAAACAATGTTACTTTGTATCTCCATCTCCCATCTGCTCAATGTTTATAAACGTTACTTTTTATCCGGCAGGGTGGTCGGGCCTTCTCCCACCAGAGTGCCGTTTTATGGAATAGCCTCTCTGTCGAGCTCCAGGAGGCCCCTACTATCCGGGTCTTCCGCGGGTTACTGAAGACTTGGCTTTTCACGCAAGCCTTCCCTGCATAGCCTCTCTCTTCCATGCTTTCTGCCGCTCTGTGCTGCTTCTGGTTCCTGGGTCCTCTTTTTCCAGGAACTCTGCTATGCGCGTCGGGACCCTTCAGGGTAAGACCGCGCGCTATATTAACATACCTCTCAACTCAACTTTGTATCTCTCATACTATTGTCTGATCAATGTTTATAAACAATGTTCCTTTGTATCTCTCTATCTCCTGCCTGATCAATGTTTATAAACAATGTTACTTTTTATCTCTCTATCTCCTGTCTGATCAATGTTTATAAACCATGTTACTTTTTATCTCTCTATCTCCTGTCTGATCAATGTTTATAAACAATGTTACTTTTTATCTCTCTATCTCCCGTTTGATGAATGTTTATAAACAATGTTACTTTTTATCTCTCTATCTCCTGTCTGATCAATGTTTATAAACTGTTCCTGGCTGTCATCTTGACAAACAGGAATTTCTGGCAAGTGTGTAATGTGGATGGGGGATGGGGGATCAGATTGGAAGACATTCGGATGGAAACTGACTCATAGAGGAGAGTGGGTTGTGTCCATGTCCGCTCTGCATAAGCGGGGGATCAGCGGACCGATTCCCCGCCGAGCAGGCGGATCCGCTGCCAGAGTCCACCTACCTAAAAGGGGCCTTAAAGTGGTTGTAAACCCTCCTGAAAAAAAAAAACACACCCTGCAAGATAAAGGCATAATGAGCTAGTATGCATAGCATACTAGCTCATTATGAATTACTTACCTGAGAACGAAGCCCCCGCAGCCGTCCTCGTCTCCCCCTCCCGGAAGTTACTTCCGGGTATCGCGGCTCCGGCGCTGTGATTGGCCGGAGCCGCGATGATGTCACTCCCGCCGGGAACGGCACAGTACAACTGAAGCAGTACGTGCCATTGCTTCCGTTGGCTTAAGTGCGCATGTGCCGCATGACGTCGGCACGTGCAAATACAGGGATGTCTCCTACCGTGCAGGTTTAGGAGATATCCAGTGCAGCTACGGGAAAGCCTGATTATAGACTTGCCTGTAGTTTAAAGTGGTTGTAAAGGGTTTACATCCACTTTAAGGGCCAGTTCACACCACATGCAGTCCAGTGCGTTTTTTTTCTGCGTCAAAAACACATGGAAAGTAGGTTATATGGTTTTCAATGGCATAGTTCACACCAGTGCTTGCAGTTCCAGTGCGTTCCAGAAAAAAAAAGTAGAACATGCTGCATTTTACCTGCACTGGATTGTACTGGAACGCTGAAAAACGCACTGGAAAGCACCGGAACGCACCAAAAACGCACTGGAACACACGTGTCCTTATCCAAGGTTAATAAAAAAGAGGGGTGAAAAAAAAAAATGGACTGCATTAAAAACGTACCAAAAATGCACTGGAACGCATTAAAGACGCGTCAAAAACGCGCATGGAAAAAAAGCACCTGGAACGCATCCGGATTGCGTTTCTATGGTGTGAACCGGCCATTAAGGGTTTGATTCCCTGCCAGTTTTTTGCTGCTGGATCACAGAGCGGATCTTTCCACCACCAATCCCATCTATGGAAAGCTTCATACAAAAGGGTGAACCTGCTGCCACTTTAAACACAACTGTACATAGAACAGGCAGGAGGGGTGCAGATCTGCGCGGCATGCCACACAACTGTACATAGAACAGGCAGGAGGGGTGCTGATCTGCGCGGCATGCCACACAACTGTACATAGAACAGGCAGGAGGGGTGCTGATCTGCGCGGCATGCCACACAACTGTACATAGAACAGGCAGGAGGGGTGCAGATCTGCGCGGCATGCCACACAACTGTACATAGAACAGGCAGGAGGGGTGCTGATCTGCGCGGCATGCCACACAACTGTACATAGAACAGGCAGGAGGGGTGCTGATCTGCGCGGCATGCCACACAACTGTACATAGAACAGGCAGGAGGGGTGCAGATCTGCGCGGCATGCCACACAACTGTACATAGAACAGGCAGGAGGGGTGCAGATCTGCGCGGCATGCCACACAACTGTACATAGAACAGGCAGGAGGGGTGCAGATCTGCGCGGCATGCCACACAACTGTACATAGAACAGGCAGGAGGGGTGCAGATCTGCGCGGCATGCCACACAACTGTACATAGAACAGGCAGGAGGGGTGCAGATCTGCGCGGCATGCCGCATGGCACAGCTGGCCGCCGTGTGCTTTAGAAAGACGCGCTCCACGCCTTCACATAAATATTTGATTCCAGGAGGTGGAGAAGATCCATTACCGTGACTTCTCCCATCTTCTGCATAATCAAAGAAGCCGGCTGACTTCAAACATCCATCACAGCGCTTCATACATATTATTTCTTTTAGGGGTTTTAAGTGAAAAAAAATGTTCGGTTGTAAAAAGCCGACAAGATTAATACTGGCAGAGGCCGATCCAGAATGTATTTAAAGGGAAACTAGGAGTTCATTTTTCGGGGCTGCGCATTTTTTCTTTTTTTTTTCTTTAAGTTATTGATGTGAAGTAAATTTTAATGTGACATTTTATAATTTATATACCGTATATACTCGAGTATAAGCTGACCCGAATATAAGCCGAGGCACCTAATTTTACCACAAAAAAACTGGGAAAACTTATTGACTCGAGTATAAGCCTAGGGTGTCCATCTGCATGCCTCACTGTGCCCATGTGCATGCCTCACTGTGTCCATGCCTCACTGTGCCCATGCCTCACTGTGCCCATGCCTCACTGTGCCCATGTGCATGCCTCACTGTGCCCATGTGCATGCCTCGCTGTGCCCATGTGCATGCCTCGCTGTGCCCATGCCTCACTGTGTCCATGACTAGACTGACGTTTAACATGGGAGTCTATGGAAGGGGTGCCCAGCTTTAAAAAATCGGTGCTCCCCGGCCGTAGGTCCCCCAGACAAAAAACTTTGTACACTTATAGAGGAGAAATGGGGCTACAAGTGTGCCAAGTTTTGGGTCCAGGGGACCTACGAACGTCCAGTACTGGGTCCCCAGATCACCGGAGAAATGACTGTTTAACATGGGAGTCTATGGAAGGGGTGCCCGGCTTTGAAAAATCACTGCTCCCCGGTCGTAGGTCCCCCGGACAACAACCTTTGCAGACTTGTAGAGGAAGAGTAAGGCTACATGTGTGAAAAGTTTGGGGTCCAGGGGACCTATGGCAGGCCGGTACTGGGTCCCCAAAAATCCAGGAGATCAGGCGCAAAAAGGTGACTCGAGTATAAGCCGAGAAAATGTGCTGAAAAACTCGGCTTATACTCGAGTATATACGGTAATTTGTTTTCCACACAAATAGAGCTTTCTTTTGGTGGTATTTAATCACTACTGCGTTTTTCATTGTTTATTATATAAATGAAAAAAAACAAAAAACGAAAATGTTGAAATAAAAAGAATATTCTCTACTTTCTGTTATAAAATCTAATTTCTATATAAATTTAGGCTAAAATGTATTCTCTCTTACATGTCTTTGGTAAAAAAAAAAAAAAATTCCAATAAGTGTATATTGATTGGTTCCTGTGAAAGTTATATATCATCTACAAACTATGGGATATACAGTGCCTTGGAAAAAGTATTCACACCCCTTGACATTTCCCACATTTTCTCATGTTTCAACCAAAAACGTGAATGTATTTTATTGGGATTTTATGTGATAGACCAACACAAAGTGTCACATAATTGTGAAGTGGAAGAAAAATGATACAAATACTGTATTTATTGGTGTATAACACTCACTTTTTTACCCTGAAGATAAGAGGGTAAACTGTGCTTGTGTGTTATACGCAGGGGGGCTGTGGAAAGTTTTTTTCCTGAAACTTCCCACGCAAGTTAGGGTGCGTGTTATACGCCGATAAATAGGGTATGTGAAAAGTGTGTGTGTGTGTGGGGGGGGGGGGGGGCATTTGTATTCAGACCCCTTTACTCTGATACCCCTAACTAAAATCTAGAGGAACCAATTGCCTTCAGAAGTCACCTAATTAGTAAATAGAGTCCACCTGTGTGTCATTTAATCTCAGTATAAATACAGCTGTTCTGTGAAGCCCTCAGAGGTTTGTTAGAGAACCTTAGTGAACAAACAGCATCGTGAAGGCCAAGGAACACACCAGACAGGTCAGGGATAAAGTTGTGGAGAAGTATAAAGCAGGGTTAGGTTATAAAAAAATCTCCCAAGCTTTGAACGTCTCACGGAGCTCTGTTCAATCCATCATCGGAAAATGGAAAGAGTATGGCACAACTGCAAACCTACCAAGACATGGCCGTCCACCTAAACTGACCGGGCCGGGCAAGGAGAGCATTCATCAGAGAAGCAGCCAAGAGGTCCATGGTAACTCTGGAGGATCTGCAGAGATCCACAGCTCAGGGGGGAGAATCTGTCCTCAGGACAACTATTAGTCGTGCTTCTCCACAAATCTGCCCTTTATGGAAGAGTGACAAGAAGAAAGACATTGGTGACAGAAAGTCATAAGAAGTCCTGTTTGCAGTTTGTGAGAAGCCATGTGGGGGACACAGCAAACATGTGGGGGACACAGCAATCATGTGGGGGGACACAGCAAACATGTGGAAGAAGGTGCTCTGGTCACATGACACCAAAATTTTACTTTTTGGTCTACAAGCAAAACGCTATGTGTGGCGGAAAACTAACACTGCACATCACCCTGAACACACCATCCCCACCGTGAAACATGGTGGTGGAAGCATCATGTGGTGGGGATGCTTTTATTCAGCAGGGACAGGGAAGCTGGTCAGAGTTGATGGGAATAAATTCAGGACAATCTTAGAAGAAAACCTGTTAGAGTCTGTAAAAGACTTGAGACTGGGCGGAGGTTCACCTTCCAGCAGGACAACGACCCGAAACATACAGCCAGAGCTACAATGGAATGGTTTAGATCAAAGCATATTCATGTGTTAGAATGGCCCAGTCACAGTCCAGACCTAAATCCCATTGAGAATCTGTGGCAAGACTTGAAAATTGCTGATCACAGACGCTCTCCATCCAATCTGACAGAGCTTGAGATATTTTACAAAGAAGAATGGGCAGAAATGTCCCTCTCTAGATGTGCAAAGCTGGTAGAGACACCCCCAAAAAGACTTGTAGAAAAAGGGGGTTCTACAAAGTATTGACTCCGGGGGGCGCCATAGAAATGTCCCCCCCACACTTTTCACATTTATTTGGATCATTTATCATTTTCCTTCCACTTCACAATTATGTGACACTTTGTGTTGGTCCATCACATAAAATCCCAATAAAAGACATTTACGTTTTTGGTTTTAACATGACAAAATGTGGGAAATTTTAAGGGGTATGAACACTTTTTCAAGGCACTGTATACTGGAAAATACCCAGCTATGATGTTATATTGGTAATGGCGGGGATCAGTGATTTATAGTGGGACTGTGATAGTGTGGCAGGCAATCTGGCACTAACAGACCCTCGCTTGGGAGGGAAACTAACTGACAATAACATCAATAGTGACACTAATACAGTGATCAGTGATAATACTATACACTGTCACTGTACTAATGACACTGGCTGGGAAGGAGTTAACATCTATGGGCAATCAAAGGGTTAACTGTGTGCCTAACAAATGTAACGTGTGCTGCTTTTCCTAACAGATCTGGCTGTTTTTTCTCCCTGATTTGCAGGGAGAAGAAACAGCCAGATTGATGCTCCTGATACAGAGCCCTGTTTGTACACAGCCAATCAGTAGGTCTCGGCAGATGAATGAAAGATCCTCCTCCTCCATTCATAGAAAACTTTTCATTCATACAGCCTATAGTACAGCCTCCCTGTGAGACTTTGCCTCTGTACAGGAGCTTCCTGTAATAAAGACCGCTCACTGCTGCTCTCCGTCCTTGTGCAGGGTGACAGGTCTTGTCTCCGCCCCCTCCTGTAGTTTTCTGTAGTGGGTGGAGCCTGCTTGGACCCTCCCACAGCTCTGCTCCCTCTCCTTGTGCAGGGTGACTGGTCTAGTCTCCGCCCCCCTCCTGTAGTTTTCTTTAGTGGGTGGAGCCTGCTTGGACCCTCCCACAGCTCTGCTCCCTCTCCTTGTGCAGGGTGACTGGTCTAGTCTCCGCCCCCCTCCTGTAGTTTTCTTTAGTGGGTGGAGCCTGCTTGGACCCTCCCACAGCTCTGCTCCCTCTCGTTGTGCATGGTGACTGGTTTTGTCTCCGCCCCCTTCCTGTAGTTTTCTGTAGTGGGTGGAGCCTGCTTGGCCCCTCCCACAGCTCTGCTCCCTCTCCTTGTGCAGGGTGACTGGTCTAGTCTCCGCCCCCTCCTGTAGTTTTCTGTAGTGGGTGGAGTCTGCTTGGACCCTCCCACGGCTCTGCTCTCTCTTCTTGTGCTGGGTGACTGGTCTGGTCTTCGCTCCGCCCCCTGCTGTAGTTTTCTGCAGGCAGCTTGTAGTGGGTGGAGCCTGCTTGGACCCTCCCACAGCTCTGCTCACGGGTTTGCAAGGGTACTGAGGGGATTTATATTGCTTATGTGGACATATTTAAATGAAGGTTTTTGTACTCGGAATACAGCTTTAACATTTTAATATTATTTATTTTTGTATTTTATTTATTTCTTTTTCTTTAACTGGGAGAATCAGTTTGATTTGCATTTTTTTCCTTTTGAGGAGGTTCTATAAGGACAAATAGTTGCAAAGCTTTTTATTTTGGACAGAAATGGAAAATGATTGCGAGAGATCATGAAATGTAAAAAAGAAATAAAGCCTTTAGGAATCTCAACTATGAAGCTTGAGTAATAATCACACCGTTAAAACCAAACGGTTTATCTGCATCTTGTCTCTGGGGGGAGCTGCTCCCTCTAATACCTTCAGGCAAAAATACTGCATCTGTTTAATACGCCGCGCCAAACTTTCCTGGCGCTGGAAAGCTGATTTCGGGTTTCGGAGGAATGGAAAAAAATCTGGAAGTAGAGGATAAAAAAAAAATGTGGAAAACTAAAGCCACGGTCACGCTGAACCTTTAAAGGGGTCTCCCACCTATAGCCTATCCGCGGACAAAAATTGGGCCGAGATGCGTCAAGCCAGAAAAAAACAAAAGCAAACAAGTAGTGCAGAGTGTGGTAGGACAATTGGAATCAGGGCCGCCTAGGGCGCCCGGTCACTGGTGTTCCTACTCGCCTGTGGGCTCTAATCTGCTTCCAAATGGTTCAACATCAGGCGCACAGGCTGTGTGTTCCCTGTTTAAACAATGCTGTATTAGGGAATCGCTTCCCTTACACTGACCCGCCTCTCAGCCAATCAGGTGCACCGGGTCTGGTTACCAGTCACCTGATTGGCTGAAGCGCCAGGCGCTGTGATTGGACGCCTATAAGGCGTCCAATCATAGCAGAGATGACATAGAGGATGGGAAAAGACATGGAGGACGGCTCTGACTCGAGAAAGGTCAGTGTCGGGGGGGGGGGGGGACACACTGGCTGCATTTGGAGGGGGGCCAACTGGCTGCATTTGAGGGGGGCCAACTGGCTGCATTTGAGGGGGGCCAACTGGCTGCATTTGAGGGGGGCAAACTGCCTGCATTTGAGGGGGGCAAACTGGCTGCATTTGAGGGGGGCAAACTGGCTGCATTTGGAGGGGGGCAAACTGGCTGCATTTGGAGGGGGGCAAACTGGCTGCATTTGGAGGGGGGCAAACTGGCTGCATTTGGAGGGGGGCAAACTGGCTGCATTTGGAGGGGGGCAAACTGGCTGCATTTGGAGGGGGGCAAACTGGCTGCATTTGGAGGGGGGCAAACTGGCTGCATTTGGAGGGGGGCAAACTGGCTGCATTTGATGGGGGAAAACTGGCTGCATTTGGAGGGGGGCAAACTGGCTGCATTTGGGGGGGGCAAACTGGCTGCATTTGAGGGGGGCAAACTGGCTGCATTTGAGGGGGGCAAACTGGCTGCATTTGATGGGCACAGTGGCTGCAATTGATGGTTTGTTTTTTTCAGTTTGTTTGCGCCCCCCCCCCCCAAAAAAAATTGGAGCACCAGCCGCCACGGATATAGATGCGTTACACACAGAGTGATATATTTCTTGCTTTTAATTTTGATGATTTTGGCTTACAGCTCGTTAAACCCGAAATTCTGTATCTACAAAAATGTGATTATTACATAAGACCAATAAAAAAAAAAAAAAAGGATTTTTAATACAATACAAACGTTGGCTTACTTGATAAGACACAGTGGGACCAACACCAGCAGATGACACGGCTCCCCAAATCATCACTGACTGTGGAAACATCACACTGGACCTCATGCAACTAGGATTCTGTGCCTCTCCACTCCTCCTCCAGACTCTGAGACCTTGATTTCCAAATGAAATGCAAAATGTTCCACAGTCAGTGAGGATTTGGGGAGCCGTGTCATCTGCTGGTGTTGGTCCATCAAGTCCAAAGTCAGCGCAGCCGTCTACCAGGAAATTCTAGATCAGTGGTTCTCAACTCCTGTCCTCAGGACCCACTAACAGGCCAGATTTTAAGTATTACCTTGGTGAGATGCAGACTAGAATACTGCAATCCCTGAGCAGCAAATTATATCACCTGTGATGCATTTCAGTTATCTTGCAAACCTGGCCTGTTGGTGGGCCCTGAGGACTGGAGTTGAGAACCACTGCTCTAGAGCATTTCATGCTTCCTTCTGCTGACCAGCTTTATGGAGATGCTGATTTCATTTTCCAGCAGGACTTGGCAACTCCCACACTGCCAAAAGCACCAATACCTGGTCACATGATCATGGAATCACTGTGCTTGATTGGCCAGCGAACTCGCCTGACCTAAACCCCATAGAGAATCTGTGGGGTATTGTCAAGAGGAAGATGAGAGACATGAGACCCAACAATGAAGACGAGGTGAAGGCCGCTATCAAAGCAACCTGGACTTCCATAACACCTCAGCAGTGCCACAGGCTGATCCCCTCCATGCCACGCCGCAGTCATGCCGTAATTCATGCAAAAGGAGCCCCGACCAAGTATTGAGTGCCTCCTATACTGCACATGGACAGACTTCTCACTAAGACAAATACTTTTTTTTATTGGTCTTATGTAATATTTTAATTCTCTGAGAAACTGAATTTTGGGGTGTCACTCGCTGTAAGCCATAATCATCAAAATTAAAAGAAAGAAATGCTTGAAATGTATCACTCTGTGTGTAATGAATCTATATAAAATAGGAGTTTCACTTTTTGAATTGAATTACCGAAATAAATAGACTTTTTGATGATATTCCAATCTTATGAGATGCACCTGTACTTACCGTATATACTCGAGTATAAGCCGAGTTTTTCAGCACATTTTTTTGTGCTGAAAATGCCCCCCTCAGCTTATACTTGAGTCACCTTTTTGCGCCTGATCTCCCAGATTTGGGGACCCGGTACCAGCCAGAAGTAGGTCCCCTGGCACACATGTAGCCCCAGTTCCCATATATAAGTGTGCAAAGTTTGCTGTCTGGGGGACCTACGGCCAGGGAAGCACCGATTTTTCAAAGCCGGGCACCCCCTCCATAGACTCCCATGTTAAATGTAAGTCTAGTCATGGGCACAGTGAGGCATGGGCACAGTGAGGCATGCACATGGACGCAGTGAGGCAAAGTGAGGCACAGTGAGGCATGCAGATGGACACCCTAGGCTTATACTCGAGTCAATAAGTTTTCCCAGTTTTTTGTGGTAAAATTAGGTGCCTCGGCTTATATTCGGGTCGGCTTATACTCGCGTATATACGGTACTTTTGTTAGTACATTTGAGTTTTTTTTTTATCTTCAATAAACTGGTTTCATGGTAATGCACGAGGCTGGTGCATCCACTCTTTTGTTTTTTGCCGGAGTGTGGTAGAAGCCTTAGAAATGTTCAGTCGGGGTACAGGTAGTTGAAGTGTACAGCACCTTATAGGCTAGACATGGAAAATCATTTTTAAAGGGATTGCACGAGATACGTTATTCCAAGCTCAACACAGCTAGCTAAGCAAAGACTAAGCCAACTCAATGGAACTGGTGGTGACCTTTTGAGGAAAGCCAAACGGCAGGCAAGAAGGGGGACTATGCAGGCACCATCACATGGGAGGTGAGTAAGTCACTGCTCAAGGAACCCCGATCCACCTCTGGAGTAACCCTAGGGTTCCACGGCTGGTCTAGCTGCTTGTAACCTGTATAATGCCACTACAAGTGACAGGTAGCCAAGTCCCTACCATGCATAATTTTTTTTAATGGTGCTCTGGTGACAGGTCCACTGCTCTAGTGTTGGGGAGAAAGAAAGTCTATCTATCCATCTGCAGCTTTACCGGTCCAGTATAGCGAAACTCCTGAGGTATACCTCTATGGGGATCCACCTTTCAGCTTGAGAGAGTCTAGCTGCCTAGTATTCTGTCTCAGCAGGCCACTGCAAGTAACAGATGCCCAGCCCCTGCCATGGTTTGCATGACCACTTCAATGCAGCTCTGGTGAAGGGTCAATCTAATGTTGAGAGAAGGAAGTCTGGCACAGTTAGAAGAAATCAGATATCGGCTGCTTTACTGGTGTAATGCAGTCCAGCTCCTGCATTTATGGGGATCCAACTTCCAGTTTGACAGTCTACCTGCCTGGGGCCCATATTCTTTCTCAGTAGGTCACTACAAGAGAGACAGATGCCCAGTCTCTTCCATGCTTTGCATGACCACTTGTGTTCTGCTCTAGTGACAGGTCCATCTAGTGTTGGGGGAGGAAGTCTAGCACAGTTAGAAGATGTTGGCTATCCGCCAGCTTTATTGGTCCAATACAATCCATCTCCCATGCTCCACCTACAGTATATGAGGATCCAACTTTTAGTTTACAATAGTCAAGCTGCCTGGTATTCTTTCCCAGCAGGCCACTACAAGAGACAGATGCCCAATGGCTGCTATGATTGCTTCAATCCTTCTCTGGTGAGAGGTCCATATAGTGTTGGGGAAGAAGTCTGGCACAGTTAGGAGATATTGGCTACCTGCAGCCTTACCGGTTCAATACAGTCCAGCTCCCGAGGTATGCCTCCATGGGGATCCGCCACACTAGGAGAGTCTAGCTGCCTGGTGCCCGTGTTCTATCTCAGCAGGCCACTACAAGAGACTGATGCCCAACCTCAATGTTTCTCTATTGATAGGTCCATCCAGTATTGGGTCAGTTAGCTCCTATCTGTAGCTTTACTGGTTCAATACAACCCAACTCCCATGGTCTGCTTCTATGGGAAATCTTCTTTCGCATCTTGGCTGTACTCTGGTGGGCTGATGGCTTTTTATATCTCTGGAAGGCTCGGGTGATGAGGTCTCATCAAAGTTGCTGGCATTGCCGCCGCCCCCTCCTCCTCCTTAGGTACAAAAGACCTTAGGGAAACAAGGCCTGCTCCTTGAATGGAATTCCAAATGTAATAAACAGGTTTGTTTTGTGCCTAGAACATGCGCGTTACAATATGTACGATTCTTCCCAAGTGAAACTGCATTTACAATGACAAATTTTGTTTGTGCCAGAAAATTTTCTGTCTCCCGCCTTTTTCTCATCACTACAGTTGAAAACGATTGTTGATTGACCCCATTAACCATTAGAAAATAAAAAGGGCTTTGACAAAGCGCAGGCGCGCGAAACATGTAAGCTAAAAAGGTATCCACGGCAACACAGAGCTTACGCACCGCCCAGCGATTGTATCTCCCTTGCTTCAAGCTTCGGTTCTTGTTTCCGGTTGTCGGACCCAGTGCGCGTCATCCAGAGTGCCGCCCGACCAGCCACCGTCCAGTCTGTTTTGATCAGCCAGTCTGATTGTGTTATTCAGCTAAGAACGGCAAGTAACATCCTTCTCTGGATCCCACGGCTCCGGTTCCCGCAACCCAGCCACAGGTTGAACTGTGGAGAGCGGTTATTCCCTCCACCTCCCTGGCGGTCTCTACACCAGAACATTGAATCAACCGAATGACAAACAGATCTCGGAGCACACTTGCTGACATTAACCCCTTGGTCCCTAGGAGTTTTGGCGGTATCGTATCACATGCGTTTTTGATTCTTTTCAACAATGACTATAAGTTCCTTCTGATGCTATAGTCCTTTTAGTACCATTTTTATTGGCAGTCTGATTTATATTGATTTATCCACAACGATTTTATATCAATTCTCAGTGTGTATCCAATTAAAGAACTTGATTTTTATCGCAACTTTTGTTATTGTTCTGCTTTCACTGGTCCCATAGAGTGCTGGATTGTTGTACATTGTCCATTAGAAAATGAAATGAATGTTCTGAAGATTAATTTTTTTGAACAAAATTCTATTAGTGTGCTAGAGGAAATACGAAGCTAAAGAGTGATGTAACCTGTTGCGATCATCCAAAACCATTGGTTTTGGATGGACTTGACATTTTGCCTGTACTCATTCTTGCCATTCTCTTTTTCTGGTTCATCGTTATGTTCCATAGACTCTACACCAGCCATTTTCAACCAGGGTTCATCCAGCGGTGGATAGGGGTTCCTTGAGGTGTGGCCAACTGACCCCCCCCCATCTGAATGGTGCCTACATAGTCCCAGGTCTAACGCCACTTAGCAGAGCCAGCATCATAACTACAAGGGTGTCATTCTGGCCACCGATGTAGGTGGGCATTCTTTCCACTTACCACCACCAATGCAAGAGTTAATTTTCCCCAATGACCCCCGATGGACTAACCTAACTAGGGGCTTCCTGAGACCTGAAAACTATTTCCCCTCAGGTAACAAATGTGAGAAAGGCTGCTCTACACAAATCTTCTCGGGATCCCTTGGCTTCTTCGTTTTGGAAGCTCAAATATGCCCACCGCCCTTCTTGGTATTCAATCAGGTGTCTCAGCAGCCAATAGAAAGGCATTTCATGGGGTAGCAGGAGGGCTGGGCTTGTTCCAATGTCAATGTAATATCAAGGCATTCCAAGCACGGTTGGGTTTGCTCACCTGCACAGATGGGGATCTGTTCGAAAGGTTCACTCTAAGCTTTGACTAAACATGTCGGCCACAGAGATACAATTTTTTCGAGGAACACATCCCCTCGTCTACTGAAGAGATTGAGTTGTATAACTTTGCTTTGATTTCCACAGAGCTTAAAATGTTGAAATTCTTCATTAACCATCTGAAAACACCTTGAGGTGCGATCTTCTATTTTTATCCAATGTCATACATATTTAGCAGGCGAGACCACACTGTAGATTCTCACCTTCTTTGTTCTGACTTTCAACTTTTTTTTTATTTTTCCTAATCTGAACAAATGCATTGTACAACCACCACTGTGCTCTCAAAACACGCAGTTTATGTGTTCTCGAAAAAACACCTTTACGCCTGTTTTTAGGGTTTTGTAAGATTTAAATTTTTTATTTTTTTTACTTTAAATGTTCTAGATCCAGGTTGTCATGTGCACACACCAAACACTGGGTGCAGAAAACAAACAAACAAAAAAGTGCACAGGGTGTAACACCTGGTCCTCCTCCTCCGACCCTGGGGCACAAGCAGAGGCATAGCAAGAACCCATGAAGGGCCCCCATACCCACCACCCCCCCGCTGGGGCCTGTGCCTTCGAGCCCAGTGCCCTTTATTACAGTCCCGCAGCGAGACCCATTCACATGTTCTGCAGTGGGCCCGCTTCCTACCATCTTGAGCACTCCCCGCGATGGCAGAACGCCAGGGCCTGGTCACAAGTGCGACCCTGGTAGTTCCGCCACTGGTGTCAGTAATTTATTTTTGTTTGTTATTTTTTATTATTTTTTTATTTTGCAATTTTAGTTTTTTTATTATTTTTTAGGAGCCCCTTTGGAGGGGATTTGGTGAGATATCAGGGGTCTTAACAGATCTCTGAGGTTTCACCTTTGGAGACAGAGAATGAAGATGGAGGACACAGCCCTGGTCTGGAAGGGAGCTTGTCCCGGCTCCTGGAAGTGCTGAACATAGTATGAGAAAGTCTCCCTTTAGCCGCACATCTATGCAATCCCTTGGGTCCAAAGCTAATGGCAACCTCAGCCTGGAGGCCACTCCTGCAGCGCGTTTCGCTCCTCCCCACGATTCAGCTCAGAGGGGTGGACTGTCAGAAGGGGAATCATGTGATTTTTCTCATTCAGACCATTGGCTGAACAAGGCAAATCCTAACATGTACGGCCAACATTACTTCCCTCTCCCAATGCTCATACCTTGTGATTGACCCAATGCGGTCACACAGGAGGGGGGGGGGGCAGGGGTAGAAACAGGGGTTTCTGCTACACTGAAATCCCAAGCAGCATTGTCAGCCTCCTCTGTTAAACTGCAATACACCTCCCCCTTTATGTTATGGAAAGCAGGAGACAGAAAAGTGTTCAGAGAGTCCTGGAGCAATGACAAAGAGAGAAATGAGCAGAGGGACGGCATGACAGGTGGGACAGGCAGTAGCCTAGCAGGGGCTGTGGTTCCCTTTAAGAAAAGGGGGGTGGCCGTGGGGGAAAAAGGGGAGGGGGAGCGCAGTCAGTTAGGGAGGAAGTGACGTTTTCTCACTTCCTCCATTTCACTCACGAGGTAGAAAGCTTCACAGCCGGTGCTATGGCTGATGTGGCTGAGCTATTGGCGCAATTGCGGGCCGCGGTGGCCGCGAAGGGGGCAGAGTGGCTGCAGGAACAGGTGTCTGCAGTGTTAGATGAGCGGGCGGCGGCGCCCGCCGGGGGGGGGGGGGTCGCTTCGGGGCGCGCTAGGCGGTCCAGGCCGCCTGAGCGGTACAGTCCGGAGGCATCCCCGAGTGGATCTACTTCCGTCCGGAGACCCGTTGGGGGCCCTCCGGCCGCATCCCCTGACCGCACGCAGCCGGTGTCGGCGGGGGGGGGGCCGGGAGGAATCCGCGCCGTGGACGGAGTTCGGCGGTGGGGGAGACAAGTGGCCCTCTTGCCCCTCCCCCTCCCGCGCATCGGAGATGCGGTGACATCGCGGTCGAGGCTGCGGGTGATGCCCGGAACAGCCGTGCGGCCCAGCGTGGGGAATCCAGTTCGCGGGCCAGTGGCCGGGAGGCGGTGGCGGTCAGGGGTCCGGCGGAGCCAGCAGGACGAGCGGTGAGGGGTTTGGCGCCAAGACTGACGGATGGGAGTAGAGCGGATGACACCCGTGCCAGGGGGCGGACCCGGAGTCCGTCGGTGGAGGTGGCCAGTGGGTCGGGTGTGCCAGGATCGAGAGGGCGTGATGCTCAGCCACGACAGCCCTTGCCACGTGGGTCGCGTCCGCACGGTGTGCAGCCAGCGCTTGTGTTGGCAGAATCGGATGACAACAGGTCTGGGGGGGAGCTGTCCGGGTCAGACGGTGGCGAGGACTCGGGACAACTGGCTTCGATGGAGAACAGTTCGGCGGCTGGTGGACCCAGTTTCAGGCAGCCCGGTAAGTCCCACTCTTCTGTGGTTATTTGTTCCTTATTACAAGATTTATTGGGTCAAGGGGGTGTTGGGGGGGGCTTAGGCGCGACACCTGGGTCGCGTTCTTCCACACCGGGGAGGAAAGTGGCAGGGGAGACGCAGGACTTGTGGTCTGGGTTGGAGGATTTGGTCAGGCGTTTTAAGCCGGGCGGGGGCGACATGGTGTCGCCCGCGGCGGCTTGGGGGAAAACAGGGGGTTCATCGCAGGTGGCGGGGCCTTCGGATGCACCCGTGGCCCCAGGCGTGCAAGCAGTAGAGGTGTCAGAGGAGGGGCAGGCCCCATTGGAAGGGGGGGCGGCCACGGCAGGTGGGCAAGTTGCTGCGGGAGAGAAAAACAAGGAGGTGATCAGGCTGGCGGATGCCGCTAAGAATGAGATGTACATTTGTTTTGAGGCACCGTTAGGAACTCACCTCAAGCCGGAGGTCAGAGAAAAGCTGTGGAAAGGTGAGTATGTGGAGATCTTCACGTTGCTCCCCTTGGACAAATTCAACCTGGATAGGGTGAAGCCGGAAGAGAGCAGGAAGGAGGATGAGGAAAAGAGGCGTTATCGTCTTATACCCCGTACTTTCACAAATTGGTTGCAAGCGTTTGCGATCATGGCCAGAGGCGTTGCTAGGGGGGTGCGGGGGGTGCGGTCCGCCCCCGGGTGACACTCTCCCTTTTTTTTTTTTTTTTTAAATTTTTTTTTTTTTTTTTTTTTACAGCTGACCCATTCATTGATTAATTTCACCCCGCTGGGCTGGAAGCCTGGAACAACACCTCCAGCGCCGCGGCTGCGCCTGGTGTGTGTCCTCCGGCTCCTTATTCTTCCTATTCCTAAATTCCAATCCTCCTCCCTACCCTACAGAGCCAGCGAGCGACTCAGCCTGTCACATCATCACACTGCACTGTGATGATGTGACGACACGTCACTGCAGCACACACACAACTTTCTCCGCCCGGGCGGCGCGGCTGCTGTGTGTGACGGTCGCTGCCCACAGTGCCCAGCCCTCCTCCTCTCCACTCTCCAGGAGTACACTAAGACTTTTTCTGTTTGAAGAGCGCAGTCACCTAGTGGAACATGCAATTAAGCAGGCACATTTATAATCTAAAGAATATGGAATTGCCGTAGAGAGAAGAGCCAGGTTTAAGAAGAGGATGGCAGGGGAACAGGCACGTGATGCTGGAGGCATAAGTCTACAAGACGAGAACAAGAGGGCAATGCTTGAGTGCATTGATCGCTTCCATTCTGAACTCCAGATCAGATTAAGAGCCATCATGGAAGTTGCAGCCATGTTTGAGGCTGTTCAAGCAAAGAGTCTCATATATGAAACTGAAGAAACATTAAAGGTGTCCATTCCAAAACTGACCACTTTTTATGACGAAATATCTGAGAGTGAGCTGTTAATGGAAATACCCAGACTGAGGAGACATCTCAAAGCAGCCAAGATCAACCTAGAAGAAGTCAAAGATTGGTCGGCTTTACAAGTTTTGACCTTCATAGCAGAATGGGACTTCATTGAATCTCTTCCAACCCTTTCACTATGTCTAAAAATATTTCTGACAATCTGTGTGTCTGTGGCTTCATGTGAGAGGAGCTTTTCAAAGTTGAAGCTGATAAAAAACTATTTGCGTTCAACGATGGGACAGGCAAGGCTTTCTGATCTTGCAATATTATCAGTTGAAAGTGAACTAGCGAAATGTATTGATTTTGATGATGTTGTTCACAATTTTGCAGCTGTCAAGGCTAGAAAAGCAAAGTTTTGATTTAGATGTTAACTAAATGCTTTCATATTTGTTCCTGTTTTTGTGTTATTTATTTATTAATTCAGTAAAGTTTAAAGTTAAAATAAATACAGTTCTTTAACAGTTTAAGCTTTGATTTCTATTATTTTCATATGATTTTGTTATTCAAATTTGCTAGTTGATTGATAGTTATTAACGGCACTACTGTTGCCAATATATGCAGTGTTATTAGGGTGAAAAAAATTATTGGGGGGGGGGGTGACACCATGTTATACCGCACCAGGTGACACCAACCCTAGTGACGCCACTGATCATGGCTTGTGTGATAGGGCAGAAGGCCCCGGAACATTGTTCTGGGCTGTTCATTTATTTGGAGGCGGTTAGCGAAGCGTACAGGACGTATGGTGGCGTAGCCTGGTTGAGGTATGACGAACAGTTCCGGCAGAGGATGGCCATGAGACCAGGACTGCGATGGGATCACAAGGACATCAACTTGTGGATGCGGCTGATGACAGCGTCGCGGGCCTCCAATCAGTTTTTTCAGGGGGGGGTCGGAGGTGCTGCAGCCTCGGGACAACCGACCGAGAAACGGTGGGGCTACTGCTGGCAGTTCAACGAGGGCACGTGCAAGTACGGAGCAAGCTGTCGCTTCAAGCATGTGTGTTCCGGATGTGGGGGCAGTCATGCCTTTTCCAAATGCTTTACGCGAGGCAGGGGTCGCCCCGGGGATTCTGGGGGAAAAGGGAACGACGCCAATCCGGGTGGAAAGGATGCTTCCCTTTCTCAATAGGTATCCCGACAGGCGTGCAGCCAAGTTGTTAGAGGAGGGTTTCGCCAGTGGTTTCAGAATTCCTTGCGCGCCTTTTGCAGTCCCCCCGGCAGCCAAGAACATCCGGTCTGCCTTGCTCCATCCCTTGGTGGTTTCGGAGAAGCTAGATAAGGAGGTACAGTTGGGGCGTATGGCCGGACCGTTCACGGATGCGCCCATACCTGAGTTAGTGGTTTCTCCCTTGGGGGTGGTCCCCAAGAGGGAACCTCAAAAAATTTCGATTGATTCATCACCTGTCCTTTCCCAGGGGTGGGTCGGTGAATGATGCTCTTGCGCCGGAGGACTGCACGGTATCGTACACCTCCTTCGATGCGGCTGTGGCATGGGTGCGCAGGTGTGGACGGGGAGCGCTGTTGGCAAAAGCCGATGTTCAATCGGCTTTTCGGTTGCTACCAGTACACCCGGACAGCTTTCGTTTCTTGGGTTGCATGTGGGAGGGGGCTTACTACGTGGACCGTTGTTTGCCCATGGGTTGCTCCATCTCTTGCGCGCTCTTTGAGACTTTTAGTTCGTTCCTAGAATGGGTGGTCCGGGACGTGTCGGGGATCAGTTCGATCATCCATTATCTGGATGACTTTCTTTGCGTGGGCCCTCCGGGGTCTAACGTTTGCAGGGTCCTGCTGGGGACGCTGCAATACGTGGCCGATCGTTTTGGGGTCCCTTTGGCCGCCGAGAAGACGGAGGGCCCCACGTCGTCTTTAGTTTTTCTGGGCATAGAGCTGGATTCTGAGAAGATGGAATGCCGACTGCCAGAGGATAAGCTGGAAGCGTTGAAGGAGGAAGTGCGCGGTGTTATCGGCCGTCGTAAGATTCAGCTGCGACAGATGCAGTCACTATTGGGTAAGTTGTGTTTCGCTTGCAGGATAATGCCCATGGGCAGGGTATTTAGCCGCAGGTTGTCGGCTGCGACAGCCGGGGTGCGGGTTCCTACTCATTTTGTAAGCCTAACCAGAGAGCTTCGTGAGGATTTGGAAGTGTGGCACGGTTTTCTGGAATCTTTCAACGGGCGGGCGTTGTGGATGGCCGGGCCCGTTAGCAATTTCGATCTGGACTTGTTTACGGATGCGGCTGGCTCCACGGGGTATGGGGCGTTCTGTCAGGGAAAATGGAGTGCGGCTCCATGGCCAAAGGAGTGGGAGGAAGCGGGGTTCTTGAAGAACCTGGTACTATTGGAACTTTTCCCAATTGTGGTGGCGTTTGAACTATGGGGGGATTCATTCCGGAATAGCAAGGTGCGCCTAAACGGTGATAACATGGGAGTGGTTCAGGTAGTGAATAGGTTGTCAGCCACGTCACAGCCAGTGGTGCGTTTGTTGAGACATTTGGTTTTGCGCTGCTTGCAGTTCAATGTATTTGTGTACGCAGTACATCTTCCTGGGGTGGATAACACCCTGGCTGACGCTTTGTCTCGTTTTCAGTGGGACAGGTTCCGGGAGTTGGCGCCAGCAGCGGATCAACGCAGGGTTACCTGTCCCGACTGGATGTGGGACATTGCCTTGACAGCGCAGCGCAGTGGATAACCCAGACTAGTTTGGATTTTTGGGTCACTCGTACGTGTTCTGGGGGGCAAGACGGGCCGATGTTCGGCCCAATGGAAGGCAGTTAGGAATTCCCTTACAAGAAGCCCGGGTCCGTTGGATCGGGGTGCCGGGTATGACGTGGAGTGGGGTTATGCCGGAGATACAGAGGTTCGCAGGTCGGGAAAGGGCACCGGAGGTATTGGTGCTGCATGCGGGAGGTAACGACATGGGGGCCAGATCAATGCACCAACTGATACGGGACATTAAATATGATTTTTAAGGTTGTGCACTACATTCCCGGGTATTGGGGTTATTTGGTCGGACATGGTAGGCAGGACATCCTGGCGGTGGGCATGGTCGGTGGAAAAAGTTAATAAGGCCCGGATAAAAGTCAATAAGGAAGTGGGGAGAATTTTTGTGAGGAATGGTGGCCTGGTGGTGCGCCACCGTGAGTTGGACGTCGATACGTGGAGGTACCTAAGGGGAGATGGGGTCCACCTGAATGCAGTGGGCATTGACCTGTGGAACTGGGTTTGCAGGAGGGAATTCAGCAGGCCCTGAGGGTGTGGGGTTGCTCGCAAGAGTAAGGCGTTACCCCTTGCGAGCTGTGGCGGGGTTTGGTTCCTGGAAGAGGAGGTAAAAGGGGAAGTCTGGAGAAAAGGTGGTACCCATAGGTGGTATGGGGTTATTGAGTACCTTCTGGTCAACAAGGGTTAACCAGGAAGGGGGGTAAATGGTAGGGCACTGCGGCCAGGTGTACTGTCTCCGAGTCGGTGTCTTGCGACTGGAGGCCTAAGGGATATGTTAGTCCCAGTGCCCAAGTTGGAGTTGGTGGTCTATAAGACCACCAGGGGTATTTTAAGTGTTAAGAAAAATGTTATTTAAATGGTTATTTAAGTGGTTATTTATTTCATATAAAAGTTGTTAAAATAAATAGGCCGGAAGGCCAATTTTACTCCACAACCTTGTCAGTCGTTATTTATTAGAATTGTACAAGGGGGTGGGTAAGTTGGATAGAGGGTAAGTCAAAGCGAAGGATCGGTCCTTAACATGTCATGTATCCCAACAGAGAGGAACAGTGTAGAGCTGGCAACACCGCTGGGGATTTCAGGTCCTCAGACACTGTTGTCACCCCAAAGCAGACCTGCGACCTAAACCTAATGTCCTCATGTGGTAGGCCCGAGATCAGTGCAGTGATGATGTGCCCAACTCCACGCATTGCACAGTTTCCTTTTAACCACTTCAGCCCCGGAAGATTTACCCCCCTTCATGACCAGACCATTTTTTGTGATACGGCACTGCATTACTTTAACTGACAATTGCGCGGTCGTGTGATGTTGTACCCAAATACAATTGACGTCCTTCTTCCCACAAACAGAGCTTTCTTTTGGTGGTATTTGATCACCTCTGCGGTTTGAATTTTTGGCGCTATAAACAAAAAAAAAGAAACAATATTTTTTACTTTTTGCTATAAAACATCCAATAAAAAAATGTAAAAAAAATTAATTTCTTTTAGGCTAATATGTAGTATTCTTCTACATATTTTTGGTAAAAAAAAAAAAAAATCGCAATAAGTGTATATTGATTGATTTGCACAAAAGTTATAGCATCTACAAAATAGGGGATAGATTTATGCCATTTTTATGATTATTATTTTTTTACTAGTAATGGCAGCGATCAGTGATGTTTAGCGGAACTATGACACTGTGGCGGACAAAATCGGATAACCTTTGACACTTTTTTGGGACCAGTGACACCAATACAGTGATCAGTGCTAAAAATATCCACTGATTACTATATAAATGTCACTGGCAGGGAAGGGGTTAACACTAGGGGGCGATCAAAGCGGTAAGTGTGTTCCCTAGGAGGTGTTTCTAACTGTGGGGGGAGGGGACTGACTGGGAGTACGAAGAGAGATCGCTGTTCCTGATCACTCTGTACTCGCTTGACAGAATGGGGGATCTGCTTTTACATTGACAGATCCCCATTCTGCCTCTTTGAGGAGCGTGCGCGGCTGCCGGACCCACGCATGGGCTCCCTCCAGCCGTGTAGCGCGCGCCCGCAGTGTCTCGTGCACGAAACGACGTACGGGTATGTGGTTTTGTGCAATAGGGCCTCCCTGCCGCAGGATATATACGGTGGGTGGTCCTTAAGTGGTTAACTACTTCAGTTCGGGCACCCCCCCCCCACCCTACTGCCCAGGCCAATTTTCAGCGCTGTCACACTTTGAATGAAAATTGTGCATTCATGCAACACTGTACACATAGGACATTTTTGTATCATTTTTTTTCCACACAAATAGAGCTTTCTTTTTCTTTTTTTATCACCACTGGGGTTTTGATTTTTTGCTAAACAAATGAAAAAAAAAAAAAAGTTTTCTTTGTTTCTATTAGAACATTTTGCAAATAAATAATCTTTCTTCAAAAATTTAGGTCAAAATGTATTCTTCTACATTTCTTTGGAGAAAATAACCCAATCCCATGTGCATATTGATTAGTCTGTAGGAAAGTTATGGAGTCCACAACCTATGGGAGATATATCTGAAAATTGATCAATCCTGAAGTACTGACGGCCGATCTCATTTCTTGAGACCCGACAATGACAGGACAGTACAGATACCCCCCCAAAGGATCCATTTTTGGAAAGTAAACAGTCCGAGGTGTTTAGTAAGAGGCATGGCGAATTTTTTGAAGTTGTAATTTTTTGGCTTAATTTTTGGGAAATTAAGACATTTAGGAAAAAAAAAAAAACACAGTTTTTTTTTTACCAGTGCAGTACAACGTCGTCATATAGCTGGCGTGGTGGTGATTAGGGACACTTACTGGTGACAGTATTTAAAATATATATACACACATACAGTGGGTACAGAAAGTATTCAGACCCCCTTAAATTTTTCACTCTTTGTTATATTGCAGCCATTTGCTAAAATCATTTAACTTCATTTTTTCCCCAGCACCCCATATTGTACACACAGCACCCCATAGTGTACACACAGCACCCCATATTGTACACACAGCACCCCATATTGTACACACAGCACCCCATATTGTACACACAGCACCCCATAGTGTACACACAGCACCCCATAGTGTACACACAGCACCCCATATTGTACACACAGCACCCCATAGTGTACACACAGCACCCCATAGTGTACACACAGCCCCCCATATTGTACACACAGCACCCCATAGTGTACACACAGCCCCCCATAATGTACACACAAGCACCCCATATTGACAGAAAAACACAGAATTGTCGTCATTTTTGCAGATTTATTAAAAAAGAAAAACTGAAATATCACATGCTCCTAAGTATTCAGACCCTTTGCTGTGACACTCATATATATAACTCAGGTGCTGTCCATTTCTTCTGATCATCCTTGAGATGGTTCTACACCTTCATTTGAGTCCAGCTGTGTTTGATTATACTGATTGGACTTGATTAGGAAAGCCACACACCTGTCTATATAAGACCTTACAGCTCACAGTGCTTGTCAGAGCAAATGAGAATCATGAGGTCAAAGGAACTGCCTGAAGAGCTCAGAGACAGAATTGTGGCAAGGCACAGATCTGGCCAAGATTACAAAAAAATTCTGCTGCACTTAAGGTTCCTAAGAGCACAGTGGCCTCCATAAGACTTAAATGGAAGACGTTTGGGACGACCAGAACCCTTCCTAGAGCTGGCCGTCCGGCCAAACTGAGCTATTGGGGGAGAAGAGCCTTGGTGAGAGAGGTAAAGAAGAACCCAAAGATCACTGTGGCTGAGCTCCAGAGATGCAGTCGGGAGAAAGTTGTAGAAAGTCAACCATCACTGCAGCCCTCCACCAGTCGGGGCTGTATGGCAGAGTGGCCCGACGGAAGCCTCTCCTCAGTGCAAGACACATGAAAGCCCGCATGGAGTTTGCTAATAAACACCCGAAGGACTCCAAGATGGTGAGAAATAAGATTCTCTGGTCTGATGAGACCAAGATAGAACTTTTTGACCTTAATTCTAAGCGGTATGTGTGGAGAAAACGAGGCACTGCTCATCACCTGTCCAATACAGTCCCAACAGTGAAGCATGGTGGTGGCAGCATCATGCTGTGGGGGATGTTTTTCAGCTGCAGGGACAGGACGACTGGTTGCAATCGAGGGAAAGATGAATGCGGCCAAGTACAGGGATATCCTGGAGGAAACCCTTCTCCAGAGTGCTCAGGACCTCAGACTGGGCCGAAGGTTTATCTCCCAACGAGACAATGACCCTAAGCACACAGCTAAAATAACGAAGGAGCGGCTTCACAACAACTCCGTGACTGTTCTGAATGGTCCAGCCAGTGCCCTGACTTACACCCAATTGAGCATCTCTGGAGAGACCTAAAAAATGGCCGTCCACCAACGTTTACCATCCAACCTGACAGAACTGGACAGGATCTGCAAAGGATCCCCAAATCCAGGTGTGAAAAACTTGTTGCATCTTTCCCAAAAAGACTCATCAAAAGGGTGCAAATACTAAATACTGAGCAAAGGGTCTGAATACTTAGGACCATGTGAGATTTACTTTTTCTTTTTTAATAAATCTGCAAAAATGTCAACAACTCTGTGTTTTTCTGTCATTATGGGGGGCTGTGTGTACATTATGGGGTGCTGTGTGTACAATATGGGGGGCTGTGTGTACATTATGGGGTGCTGTGTGTACATTAATGAGGAAAAAATGAACTTAAATGATTTTAGCAAATGGCTGCAATATAACAAAGAGTGAAAAATTTAAGGGGGTATGAATACTTTCCGTACCCATTGTGTATATACATATATATATATATATATATATATATATATATATATATATATATATATATATTTTCATAATATATATATATATATATATTTTTTTTTTTTTCATACATTTTTTTTTATTTATTTTTTGTTAACACACTGCTCTGGGGAAGTAATCAGGATTATTTTTTTCTTTACACATTACGATTGCTTATACCAGTGAATTTTACAGGTATAGGCGACAACCCTTTTTACTGAGTGAAATTGATTAATTCAGTGTGTATTGTTGTGATTAGCTGTGATTGGCCCGGTCTGTACCATGTGATCATTGTGACCAATCACAGCTAGCAACACAATTGTTCACAATGAATGGCATGAAAGTAAGCCATCCATTGTGTACAATTGTCATGTGATCTGCTGTGATTGGTCACAGCGATCACATGGTACTGGCAGTGGGACGGTTTACTGATCAGTCATCAGCCATGTCCGGTGGACACAAGCATTGACAGATAGCATTGCAGCATATGATGTCCATCCAGAACAACGAATGTCTAGCCCAGCCGTTGTTTCACAATAGGCTGGATGGGAAGTGGTTAAATGAACTTTATTGACATGAAAGTTCATAAAATTCAATTGCCGGCTGCATGATGTTAGGGGAAAGATTGCCTTGAATTGCGCTGCATTGAAAAAAAAAAATGCATGCGGGGTCCTTTTTTTCAGCGTGCTGTGACTGCACACCACCACATCGCAGTTGTGTGGAACCGGGCATTTTGCCACCCAATGCAATCCCACCTCATTTTGGTCTGATCCAGCCCTTAGTCCATGGGTGCTCAACCTGTGGCCCTTCAGCTATTGCGGAACTACGAGGCATTGCAATTACAAGCATGACTCCCAAAGGCAGAGGCATAATGGGACTAGTAGCTCCACAACAGCTGGAGGGCCACAGGTTAAAGTGGTTGTAAACCCACTTTTTCAACTTGCACCTACAGGTAAGCCTAGATTAAGGCTTACCTGTAGGTGCAAGAAATATCTCCTAAACCTACACGGTTTAGGAGATATTTACTAAAAATGACAGGCGCCGCTGTCTACGGCGCATGCGCGCCGTAGACAACGGCGCATTCATGGGGTTAATCCCATTCACAAAATCGGCTACTTCCCAGCAATAGCTGGGCATAGCCGATTGTGACGGCTCTCGCGCGCAGGCGCAGAGTGACGTCTCTGCCGCTCCGGCCAATCACAGCGCCGGAGCGGCGCTGTGATTGGCTGGTACGGCGATACCCGGAAGTAACCTTCCGGCTATCGCCGCAGCGATGGATGCGGCTGAAGAGGGAGACGAGGACGGCTTCGGGGGCCCCGATCTAAGGTAAGTGATGCATAATGAGCTATTATGCTAGTCATATTAGCTCATTATAACTTTCTCTTACAGGTGGTTATGGGGAAAAAAAAAAAATATAGGGTTTACAACCACTTTAAGCACAGTTTTTTTTTTTTGGTGTGTGAAACACACTCAGACTAACACCCGGTGCAAAAAAAGTGCGCACATACGACGTGAGAACACAAAAAAGTGCATAGTGTGTACACATGGACCTCCTCCTAAGAGGAAGGACCCTTATGAGGTGCAAAGCTCCTGACAGGGACTGAGGTACTCACTGGCCCACCTAGCTGAAACTAAGCGGACCCCCGTTCTCTGGAAAGTCTGCCGGGACAGACCAAACCCCAAGTACTGGGTGGGGCTCCAACGAAGGGAGAGATCCATAAGAGAGGGAGAACCAAGCTAGAAGGCCATATCCACCCCTTTCCAAGACTTTCAGGGCAGGCCCGAGGACCTACACCCTACTAATCGTGCAGTGAAAAGGATACCATGCAAAAGTGACAAACACACATAAGAGGAAGGGGGAGGGGGTGAAAGGGGATAAGTGCAAAGCACCATGGTGCAATCCTACGGCAAATCAAATATTCCTCTAGTCCTAGCCAAAAGAGGTAGGTGCGAAAAAAGTGTGATGTGGTGCAGTGACCTTGGTGCCAGTAAACTCAGAATGAACCCAATACACAGTGAGTACCAAGCAGTGGTGACCGGTGGAATTTTTTTGGGGGAGGGGCGGCAAACAGTTCAAAATGAACCCAATACACAGTGGATACCAGTCAGCCCCCCGTCTCTCCATAGGGCACTGACTTTTTCCTTCCTGAAAACTGATAAGAACAGATACTACATTTGACCTTACCAAAAGGCCGAGAAACAGGTTGAGCACTGATGCCTTATGCCACGTACACACGACCGGTTTTCCCGTCGGATAAAAAACCAATGGTTTTCCCGATAGAATTACTCTCAAGTCGGTCCCACGGTCACACAAAAGTCCGGTGAACTTTTGACTGCCATAAACGCAGTGACGTAAAAGACGAGCCGTCAAAATTAAGTTCTATGCTTCCGAGCATGCGGCAAATTGCTTCCGAGCATACGTGTTTTTTCCCCGCATCAGAAAAGCATGGTTTTCCCGCTTGGATTTTTTCCTGACAGGAAAAAGAGATCCTTTTTTTTTTTTTCCGACAGTTTTCCCGTCGGAAAAACTCTGATGGAGCATACACATGGTAGGAATTCCCGGCCAAAAGCTCTCATCGCAGTTCTTCTGATGGGAAAACCAGTCGTGTGTACGAGGCATAAGTCTCGTAGATATATACAGTCTGCCAACAAGCACTGCTGGGCTTTCTTAGAAAGCCTAGCATCGTCTGTAAACTCACCCGATATGTTTAAAAAAATAAAATAATCTTATACCAATAATGAAAAGAGACGTTTGAAAATAAAAACGGATCCAAGCCATGATGCTTTCCCTTTATTGAACTTCTGGCTCCTGTACAATTATAAAGTCTAATGAAGACGTTTCCCGTTTGCTGTCATGCGATTTGCATGTTGTCTTCACAGCTTGGCTCCCTTTTCCATGGCGGTGTAAATTGCTCTGACCGGGCTGCGTACATCTGAGCCGGGGAAGCTTCAACTCCTTCAAATTGCTCATTTACATTTCTGCCCCTCCCGATAAGTCCCTGGAAGATACGCCGCGAGCCGCGGACCTCGTGCTGTAATCAGTCAAATCCTGACAGCGTAACAAGGTCCTCGCCATGACAAGGAGCCGCAATTTGCAGGTTTGGTTTGAATGTGTGACAGACTTCCCGTGAGTTTCCTGGGCTGAAGATGTGCAGAGCAAGCGAGCCTCCTCTATGGGATGTACTCTGAGCCTGCTATGGAAAATAAAAACTAAAGCTGGCCAAACACAAATAGCAGTGGCGGCTGGTGCTCAAAATTTTTTGGGGGAGCGCAAACAAACTGAAAAAAAAACATCAATTGCAGCCACTGTGCCCGTCAAACGCAGCCACTGTGCCCATCAATTTCCGCCACTGTGCCCGTCAGACGCAGCCACTGTGCCCATAAATGCAGCCACTGTGCCCATCAATTGCCGCCACTGTATCCATCAAATGCCGCCACTGTGCCCATCAATTGCTGCCAGAGGGCAGCACAGTGGTGTAGTGGTTAGCACTGTCACCTAGCATCAAAAAGGGTCGCTGGTTCGAATCCCGACCACGACACCATCTGCCTGGAGTTTGCATGTTCTCCCTGTGTCTGCGTGGGTTTCCTCCGAGTACTCCGGTTTCCTTCCACACTCCAAAGACATGCTGGTAGGTTAATTGGATCTTGTCCAAATTGGCCCAGTATATATGTGTACATGTGTGTGTACGAATATGTGTCCCAAGCGTGTCGAGATCCTACGGGGTAAATGACTGCACCAGCCAGCAAGACACTGGCTGCAAAAAGCGCCTTGAGGCGATTCAGTTCGCATTTGTAGCGCTATACAAGTCATTCATTCATTCAGTGTGCCCATCAACTGCCGCTACCCCGCCCATTAAACACTGCCACTGTTCATCCCCCGCCCGGCACTTACCTTGTCTCGGGTCACTGCGATGTCCTCCACGCTCCTCAATGTCTTCTCCCGTCCTCTGCTATGATTGGACGCCTGATAGGCGCCATCCAATCACAGCGCCTGTCCTTTCAGCCAATCAGGTAACAGACCCGAGTACCTGATTGACTGGGAGACGGTTCAGTGTTAGGAAAGCGAATTGATCGCTTTCCTAACACAACGCTGAGCGAACAGCATGGCGCCCGCTCTTCACCTTTTTGTACGCCTATTACAGTCTATGGCTCTAATCAGGCGCTTCCAAAAAATACCCCGCCGCTGTAATTCAGGTGCCGGCGCCCGAAAAGGGGTCGGGCACATGAATAGGGGGTGGCAGCGATGACCATAGATAGATTCATGCATTGCATGAATCTATCTATGGTGAGAGAGAGGTGGCAGGAGAGAGGGGGCGACGCCCGTGTGCCCTTTATGGACGCACCGCCACTGACTAATAGATTTTCTAATGAACAAAGTAAAATCTTTCAACCATACTAACCAAACCTGCAAAGTGCTGTTCCTGCTTTATGGTAAGAACCTTGTTAAAGTGGAACTTCACCCAAGCATCCTCAAACACCCCTTCCCCCCCCCCCCCCCACTTCCACATTTGGCACTTTTTGGGCGGGAGCGGGTACCCGTCAAAACCAATATGAGCCAAAAGTTCAGCCCCCATCTCCTTCCCCCACAGTCTTCTGGGACACATCACAGGTCCCAGAAGACTACAGGACCATTCATAAGGTGCAGTGCGGCTCATGCATGCGCAGTAGGAAACCAGCTGTGCTTCACTTCCTGTTTCCCTTACTTGAGATGCCGGCCCCTGCCCCCAATGCCGATGCTGTCAGCGTGAGGAAAGAAAAGCCATTAACCAGCTTGTGTTTACATCCTGATCAGCCGTCATTGGACACAGCTGATCACGTGGTAAACAGCCGCTGTGATTGGCCCTTTACCCCGATCACAGACGTGCTGCCGGGGGGCACGGGAGGCCGTCCATGTATGCCCTCCCAGCAAAGTAAGTGCACGCAGTAGCCATCTTTTTGCTATAGCTAGGGAGGGAAGAGGTCAACAAATACAGTTAGGCCCATATACGTTTGGACACAGGTACAATTTTTTTTTTTTTCAGGTATTTTACCAAAACATATTCAAGCTATAATTATAATGGATATGGGCTGAAAGTGCACCCTCTCACGGTTTAATTTGAGGGTAGGTACATCCAAATCCAGGGAAGGGTCTAGAAATTACAGTTCTTGAGAATAGTCAACCCCCCTTTTCAAGGGACCAAAAGTAATCAGACAATTTAATCAAAAGCCGTTTCATGGTCTGTGTGGGCTACTCCATTATTTCTTCATCAATAAGGAAAGGGAAAAGGTCTGGAGTTGATTCTAAGTGTGGTATTTGTATTTGGAATCTATTGCTGTGAACCTACATCAAGTGTTCAAAGGAGCCGTCCATGCAAGTGAAACAGGCTTCAAAACCAAACAATCCACCTGAGAGATAGCAGCAACATTAGGAGTGGCCAAATCAACAGTTTGGTACATCCTGAGGAAAGAAGAACACACTGGTGAGCTCAGCAACATAAAAAGACCTGGACGTCCATGGAAGACAACAGTGGTGGTTGATCACAGGTGAAGGACACTCTCCAGGAGGTGGAGACAGGTGAAGGACACTCTCCAGGAGGTGGAGACATGTGAAGGACACTCTCCAGGAGGTGGAGACATGTGAAGGACACTCTCCAGGAGGTGGAGACATGTGAAGGACACTCTCCAGGAGGTGGAGACATGTGAAGGACACTCTCCAGGAGGTGGAGACATGTGAAGGACACTCTCCAGGAGGTGGAGACATGTGAAGGACACTCTCCAGGAGGTGGAGACAAGGGAAGGACACTCTCCAGGAGGTGGAGACAAGGGAAGGACACTCTCCAGGAGGTGGAGACAAGGGAAGGACACTCTCCAGGAGGTGGAGACAAGGGAAGGACACTCTCCAGGAGGTGGAGACAAGGGAAGGACACTCTCCAGGAGGTGGAGACAAGGGAAAGACACTCTCCAGGAGGTGGAGACAAGGGAAGGACACTCTCCAGGAGGTGGAGACAAGGGAAGGACACTCTCCAGGAGGGGGAGACAAGGGAAGGACACTCTCCAGGAGGTGGAGACAAGTGGAAGACACTCTCCAGGAGGTGGAGACAAGTGGAAGACACTCTCCAGGAGGTGGAGACAAGTGAAGGACACTCTCCAGGAGGTGGAGACAAGTGAAGGACACTCTCCAGGAGGTGGAGACAAGTGAAGGACACTCTCCAGGAGGTGGAGACAAGTGGAAGACACTCTCCAGGAGGTGGTGACAAGGGAAGGACACTCCCCAGGAGGTGGTGACAAGTGAAGGACACTCTCCAGGAGGTGGGCATATCATTATCAAAGTATACAATTAAGAGAAGACTTAACAAGAGCAAATACAGAGGGTTCACCACAAAGTGCAAACCATTCATAGGCTTGAAGAATAGAAAAGCCAGATTAGACTGCCCAAAAAAATCTAAAAAAGACAGACCAGTTCTGGAAAAGCATTCTTTGGACGGATGAAGCTAAGATTCATCTGCAGCAGAATGACGGGAAGAAAAAAGTGTGGAGAAGACTTGGAACATCTCATGATCCAAAGTACACAACGTCACCTGTGGTCACATGGTGGAGCTTGCAGTGTGATGGCAAGGGCATGCATGGCTTTCAGTGGCACTGGGTCATTGGTGGTTATTGATGATGTGACAGAAGACAGAAGCAGCCGGATGAATTCTGCAGTGTTTAGAGATATACTGTCAGCCCCGATTCAGCCATTGATTGGACGGCGCTTCACAGTAGAGATGGACAATAATCCAAAACACACTGCAAAAGCAACCCAGGAGTTTGGGTAGTCCAACACAAGGGTGGTTTCTTGTAAGTTCCGTGGAGGAGAGGATCACCCCGAGAGGTACGAGGATCGTGCACGAGGGCTCCGGGATTATCAAAGCTTGATTTTAAAACACCTCTGGCTGCAAGACATAGCTCTCCCATCAGAAATGGTAGATATACACCGTTTTACATATGATGAAATATAATGCATAATGCAAAAAGATGGCTCATTCAAAATATAATTTGTATTTCTCTCTTTCGCATAGACAAAAATTCCCTTAAAGACGACCAATAATTAGAAGGGTCGAAACGCGTAGGATTATCATGTGAAATACTACGCAAATATAATGGGTTTCATGTAACATGTGTTGTTTCTCTTATCATTGATGGGCTGTATTTTTTATTTCAAAGCCAGGACTGACTTTTACAACTTTTTATGTATTTATAGAGTACTTTTTGATATAATAAAATAAGTTTTAAAACATTACTATTTAAGTAATATTTTTGCTGCTAAAAAAAACCCGACGGAATTTCCATTCTATTTAAACTGGGATGTGCAGCGCTGACAGCACACACACGCTCCACGCAACTTTTCCCCCGCACTTACCGCTCCACACCACGGCCCCCCGCACTTGTCGCGCCATGGCACGGCCCCCCACACTCACCGCTTTACGGCACGGCCCCCCACACTCACCGCTCTACGGCACGGCCCCCACACTCACCGCTTTACGGCACGGCCCCCCGGCACTCACCGCTTTACGGCACGGCCCCCCGGCACTCACCCCTAATGGACCGGCTGCTCCTGCTTACCTGCTCTCCAATGGTTTTGCACAGAGCAGCCCTTATCCTCCTCTTCTCTGGCCCCCTGCTGACGCTTCTGGCTCCTCCCTGCTGCTGTATCTGAGCCAATGAGAAGAGAGAGACCCGAGAGAGCTCCTGGCTCCTCCCTGCTGCTGTATCTTAGCCAATGAGAAGAGAGAGACCCGAGAGAGCTCCTGGCTCCTCCCTGCTGCTGTATCTGAGCCAATGAGAAGAGAGAGACCCGAGAGAGCCTCCGCTCTCATGCACAACCCTGGATTGAGATCGGGCTCAGGTAAGTATAAGGGGGGGATCCACATTAAGGTAAAGATCCTTGCACCTTTAGAACCGCAATATGTGCATACCATGAATGCCTGGAAGAACAGCGAACGCTCTGGGAGAGCTTCATTTCACCGCTTTGCTTTCTATTTTGATCGGAGTATCCGTTTAAACACGGTGCAGCGTTAATGTTTAATTGTCGGTGGCTCCGGAGCCGTGCCGCGGTGAAACCACTGACACAATGAATCTGCGTCAAACCGCACAGACACGGGACAAGAGCGAGCCACAGCGCCAGCCGAAGAAATGTCAGTACCTTCGCTTCCAGGCACCCTAAAGTAATTTCTAGGTCACAAATCATCGCTGGAATAATCTGGCCTAATCTTCTCCTCGTCCTCCCCCCTCAGAGCCCGAGGACACAACATCTTTCATGTGGAAAGCCAGGCTGCGGCAAACACGCGGCTTCCAAAAACTGGCTGCAACAATGCAGGTAGAAGGACCCCGGCTGCAATCCTCTATGAAAGGTCAGCCTAGGTCATGGGAACTGGATCTACTCTATGGACTCATCTTTATAGACAACCATAACCAACTTTTGAAAGTGGGTGGGATATATTAGGCAGCAAGTGAGCATGTTGTCCCCGAGGTTGTGGTGTTGAAAGCAGAAAAAAAATGGACAAGTGTGAGGATTGAGTGACTCTGACAAAGGCCAAATTGTAATGTCTAGATCAGGAATCTCCAAACTACGGCCCTCCAGCTGCTGTGGAACTACATGTCCCATGAGGCACGGTAAAACTCTGATATTCACAGACATGGCTAGGCTTGATGGGAGTTGTAGTTCCTGAACAACTGGGAGGACCATAGTTTGGAGACCCCTGGTCGGTCTAGATGACTGGAACAGAGCAACTCCAAAACCACGGGTCTTGTGGGATGTTAAACAAAAACAGAAACCGCTCAGGTGTGGACGTCCTCCAGGTGACTATCTCCTCCCAACAGCCCAGGGTGCAGGCAATGCAATTTCAGGCAAAACAAAAGATCAAGTCTTCTGGACAGCAGCACTCCAATAAAAAGCCTTTATTATGTAAAATCTTCAAAAATCCAAATACAGCACAGCAAGTCACAAAATTCTGGTTCTAACCAGAATTTTGTGACTTGCTGTGCTGTATTTGGATTTTTGAAGATTTTACATAATAAAGGCTTTTTATTGGAGTGCTGCTGTCCAGAAGACTTGATCTTTTGTTTTGTCTTGTGGGATGTTCTCGGTCTGCAGTGGTCAGGACCGACCAGAAGTTCTCCAAGGAAGGAAGACCGGCCAACTGGTGACAGGGTCATGGGCGGCCAAGGCTCACTGATGTACATGGGGAGTGAAGGCCAATCCAATAGAAGAGCTCATTACCACAGCACACCTTCAGCCATAACTTTATGACCACCCACCTAATATTGAGGAAGTCCCCTTTTTGCGGCCAAAACAGCCCTGACCTATCCAGGCATGGACCCCACTAGACCTCTGAAGGTACGCTGGGGTATCTGGCACCAAGCTGTCAGTAGCAGATCCTTCAAGTCCTGTAAGTTGGGTGTCGGGTCTCCATGGATCTCACTGGTTTTCCAGCACATCCCACAGATGCTTGATTGAGATCTGGAGAAAATGAAGGCCAAGTCAACACCTCAAACTTGTTGTTGTGTTCCTCATTTCATTCTTAAGCCTCGTACACACGGCCGGTTTTCTCGCCAAGAAAACTGCTGGGAGAGCTTTTTGCAGAGAAAACCGGTCGTGTGTATGGGTTTCTCGTCTGGAAAACTGCCGGGAATCTCGACGAGAAAAATACAGAACCTGCTCTCTTTTTTCTTGTCAGGATTCTCGTCGGCCTGTTTCCCGACAAGAAAACCGTGAGTGTGTACGCTTACCTGTCTCCAGGTAAACCCGTGCATGCTCGGTGAGACTTCGACGCATGCGCGGTAGCTTACAAGGGTAGTGTAGGGTGAAGCAAGATGGCGGCGACGGCATCGAATGTGACGAGCGCAGGCTCATTGTAGTCGATGACGTCACCGCGTTCTTGCCATTCAAAAGAACGGCGGTTCTTTTGAATGTGCCGTGTGTACACTCGGCGAGCAAGAAAAGCTTGCCGGGAAAGGTTCTTTTCCCCCCCGACGAGATTCCCACCCGTGTGTACAGGGCTTTAGACCATTTTTGCAGTGTGGCGGAGCGCATTATCCTACCGAAAGAGGCCACTGCCATCAAGGGGTGCACTTGGTCACTAACACTGTAGGTGATACGTGTACAGTAACCTCCACATGAATGGGAGGAGCCAAGGTTCCCCTTGCAGAACATTGCCCAAAGCATCACATTGCCTCTGCCGGCTTATCTTCTTCCCATATTGCATCCAGGTGTCATCTCTTCCCCAGGTAAGTGACCCACCCGACCATCCACATGATGGAAAAGAAAACATGATTCATCAGATCGGCCAACTTCTGACTGGTCTGCAGCTGCACAGCCTATACACAACAAGCTGCAATGTATATTTTTGTTGCTTTCAACACATCAACTTCAGGGACAACATGTTCACTTGCGACCCAATATATCCCACCAGTTTTCAGATGCCATTGTGATGAGATAATCGATGTTATTAACTTTACCAGTCAGTGGTCATTGAGGTATGGCTGATCAGTGTGTACATATATATATATATATATATATATATATATATATATATATATATATATATATATATATATACACACACACACACACACACATATACACACAGTAAAACCTTGGATTGCAAGCATAATTTGTCCCATGCTTGTAATCCAAAGCACTTGTATATCAAAGCGAATTTCCCCATAAGAAATAATGGAAACTCAGATGATTCGTTCCACAACCATTTATTCACAAGTCCTTCAGTTTATAGTCCATATAAAAAGATTATAGCGATGTGATTGGTTGTGTAACCATAAAATGTCCATCCAAAAATGGAAGCCTCCACAAGGGGATTAGAAGCAAAATCCAGCAGGAGTTAGAGTATAAAAGAGAAGAGAGGAGCCTCTAAGTGTAGCAATATGTTGCTGAATGTTGTACCTTCATTAAATGTAACCATATTGCTACACTTAGAGGCTCCTCTCTTCTCTTTTATACTCAGTTGTGACATGACGCTACTTGTATATCAAGACATCGCTTGTATATCAAGTCAAAATGTATAAAAAAAATGTGCTTGTCTTGCAAAACGCTCTCAAACCAAGTTACTCTCAAACCAAGGTATAACGGTGTGTGTGTGTGTGTGTGTGTGTGTGTGTGTGTGTGTGTGTGTGTGTGTGTGTGCATGCATGCATGCAAATATATATATATATATATCCACTTGCCGACCACAATACGTATATATACGTTGCGGCTTGTAAGTGGTTTACCGGGATTATGGCTGAAGCTATCTTTCTCATCTCATCAAAAGCAATCCAAGCGACTAGCTGACGTTTCTCTGGCTTCCCATTTTTACCGGAGAGCTCGGGAAACGATTCGATGGTTCGCATGGCTGGCCATAGAGGTGAACAGAGACCAGATCGCATCTATGGCCTTGGAGGACCAGAGCGATGTCATAACATCACTTACTTCCTAGGGCGGAAATAAACAATATATTTTATTTTATTTTAAACCAAAATATTAATAATTTTATTTTTTTATCTTTTGCTTTTAAAAAATAAAGAAGAGATTTGGGGTCTTGTAGATCCCAGATCTTTCCATAAAAAGGACCGCTCAACCCTTATTTCTATTACAAGGGATGTTTATATAACAACTACCGTATATACTCAAGTATAAGCCGACCTGAATATAAGCCGAGGCACCTAATTTTACCACAAAAAAAATGGGAAAACTTATTGACTCGAGTATAAGCCTAGGGTGTCCATCTGCATGCCTCACTGTGCCCATGCCTCACCGTGTCCATGCCTCACTGTGCCCATGCCTCACTGTGTCCATCTGCATGCCTCACTGTGCCCATGCCTCACCGTGTCCATGCCTCACTATGCCTCACTGTGCCCATGCCTCACTGTGTCCATCTGCATGCCTCACTGTGCCCATGCCTCACCGTGTCCATGCCTCACTATGCCTCACTGTGCCCATGCCTCACTGTGTCCATCTGCATGCCTCACTGTGCCCATGCCTCACCGTGTCCATGCCTCACTGTGTCCATCTGCATGCCTCACTGTGTCCAATCTCCCTACCTGATCTCCGGCGCTGTGTGACTAGACTGACGTTTAACATGGGAGTCTATAGAAGGGGTGTCCGGGTTTGAAAAATCTGTGCTCCCCGGCCGTAGGTCCCCCTGACAACAAACTTTGCACACTTATAGAGGAAGAGTGGGGCTACATGTGTGCCAAGTTCGGGGTCCAGGGGACCTTTGGCTGGCCAGAATCAGGTGCACAAAGTTGAAGATGGACACAGACTCGAGTATAAGCCTAGGGGGCATTTTCAGCACAAAAATGTGCTGAAAAACTCGGCTTATACTCGAGTATATACGGCATGTAACTACTATGTATTACAAGGGATGTTTATATTCCTTGTAATAGGAATAAAAGGGATACAAAAACTCAATTAAGGGAACTGTTTAAAAAATATATATATATATATATTTTCTTTTATAAAAGCACCCTCATCCCTCCTTGCTCACGCGCAGAAGCAAATGCATACGTAAGCATTACAGTATTTTTTTTTTTTAAAACCGTGTTCGCACCACATGCAAGGTATCGCCGCAAACATTGTAGCGAGAACAAGTAACCTGTAAAAAAATGTAAGGGCCGCCATGGAGATTTATAAGCATCGTAGTTTATCACCATTCCGCGAGCATGCACAATTTTAAAGTGTCACATGTTTGGTATCTATTTACTCGGCGTAACGTCTTCTTTTATATTTTACCCCCATAAAATTGGTTTCTATTTTGTGTTTTTTTTTGCATTAAAATTTATTATCCACTTCCCACCCTAGGACGCTCCTGAAGGTCCTTGGGTTTCAGTGGTTATACCGGAACGATGCCTGCACCCAGAGGTGCGCTTACACGCAAATGCAAACTCCCGCACGCATATGTGAGAGGCGACCGCACCACACGTGTAAGGTATTGTTGCGAACTTCAGAGCGAGAGCAATAATTCTAGCACCAGACCTCCTGTGCAACTTTAAACTGGTAACCCGTAAAGGCGTCTAATGCCGCGTACACACGATCAGTTTTACAGATGAAAACAGTTCGATGGACTTTTCTCATCGGACAAACCGATCGTGTGTGGGCCCCATCAGTCTTTTTTCCCCATCGGTGAGAAAAAAATAGAACATGTTTTAAATTTATCCGATGGGAAAAAAAACGATAGCAAATTCCAATCGTCTGTGGGGAACTCCATCGGACAAAAAACCCACGCATGCTCAGAATCAAGTCGACGCATGCTCAGAAGCATTGAACTTCATTTTTCTCGGCTCATCGGAGTGTTTTACGTCACGGCGTTTGGAACGGTCGGATTTTTGACTGATGGTGTGTAGGCAAGACTGATGGAAGTCAGCTTCATTGGATTACCAATGAAAAAAAACATCGGATTAGAATCCATAGGAAATCCGATCGTGTGTACAGGGCTTAAAGTGTCGCCTATGGAGATTTTTCAGTACCGTAGTTTGTCACCATTCCACGGGCAGACGCAATTTTAAAGTGTGACATGTTAGGTATCTATTTACTCGGCGCAACATTATCTTTCACTTTATACCAAAAAATTGGGCTAACTTTATTGTTTTTTTTTTTTGTTTTTTTTTATTCAAGTTTTTTTCCCCCAAAAAAGTGCGTTTGAAAAATCACTGCGCAAATACCGCGCGACATAAAAAATTGCTACAATCGCCATTCTATTCTCTAGGGCAGTGATGGGGCGAACCTCAGCACCCCCCAGATGTTTTGGAACTACATTTCCCATGATGCTCCACTACACTGCAGAGTGCCTGAGCATCATGGGAAATGTAGTTCCAAAACATCTGGAGGTGCCAAGGTTCCCCCCATCACTGCCCTAGGGTCTCTGCGACATATATATATATAATATATATATATATATGTTTGGGGGATTCTAAGTAATTTTCTAGCAAAAAAAAAAAAATATACAGATTTTTTAGGGTCAGCAAGTGGATCTCTCTATATATTTTTTATAAGCACTTTACATTATTTATATGTGACTGGCGGTTATCATCATTGCTCTTTGCACCAACTCACCATACAGCTCGGATATATTTAATAAAGATTGATTCTGAAAAAAAATAAAAATGAAGCCTCTAGATCGATTCCTCGCGCGCTCCAACCGTCCCCTAAATGTTTTCCTTTATTTATAGATCCTGTTCCATATCCCTTCCAGCCAGCGTTTAATATTTATGAGTACCTTTATCTCAGAGATATTATGCAATAATCTCATGAACACGCATCATTTTTCACAGGCCTCGCGCTTCATCGTTCCTATCCTATAATTAGAGATGAGAACCGGCTAATGACCAATCTTCCATTACAATCATTTTCCAAAATAGAGCGTGTTTAACGAGTTCCTCCCCCCCCCCCCCCCCCGGATCCTATCGGGTACCTGGAGCATGAGATTTTGGGTTTAACCACTTCTGAACCGCCCACTGCAGTTTTACTGAGGCAGGGCGGCCCCATCCCCCACACCGCCGTGCCGCGCCATCCACCCCACCCCACTCCGCCGCGCCACATCACGTACATGTTCCTGAACCCGCATTTCCAGGGTAGGGGGGGGCGCCCGCCTCCCGACCTGTGCTACAACAAGAAAGTCAGTCAGCAGGTCCCGGACAATAACTTATGGCTGTTACCTGCTGATCAGCTTAGCTAATGACAGAAGAGAGCCCTGTGTTGGCAAACAACACAGAGCTCTGTACACACAGCAGCAATTTATTTATTTTTCTCCCTGCGATGTCACATCACTTAGCAAAAGCAGCACACTTTACACAAAGTTAGGCACACTGCTAACCCCTTGATTAATATGTGTTAACTCCTTACCAGCCAGTGTCAGTACTGTAGAACAGTGACAGTGTATAGTATTATTGCTGATCGCTGTATAAGTGTCACTGGTGAGGTCAGTGTCAGATTGGCAGCCGCACTATCGCAGTCCCACTATAAGGGCTCTTTCACACGGGACGGATCCGTGAAGATCCGCCCCGTGAAGCTCCGCTTGCTCAGTGGGGATCGCTCTGTTGATCCCCGCTGAGCCGGCGGATGACTGGGCGGTCCCCGCACACTGTGCAGGGACCGCCCTGTCAGAGCGCCGCTCTCCCCTATGGGGGATCGGATGACGACGGACCGTAGAGTCCGTTGTCATCCGATCCGCTCCGCCGACGGAAGGAAAAATAAGGTTTTCCTCCGTCACACTTTGGCGGAGAGGAGCGGGTCGGATGTCAGCGGACATGTCTCCACTGACATCTGTGGCTCCATAGGGCTACATGGAGGATCCGTTTCAGGTCCGCCTAAAAAACTGACAGGCGGACCTGAGCGGACCCTCCGTGTGAAAGGGGTCTAAGTCGCTCATAGGTGTGCGCAGCCTATTGCATTAGGATGTGCACCCCAAAGCCCAAACACACTACTGATCACTCACGATGTTCATTCAGAAAGGGAAGGGGCCGGTAAATTACATATTTACTGGCCCCTTCCCCACTCCTAAAACATCCCAGGGAGCAACAGCCGATAGGGGAGGAGGGAAGCTGGCAGCGATGCAGGGGGGGGTGGGGAGATGGGAGCCAGGGCAGTACGGGGAATGTGTGCTGCACACGGTGATTAGGGTGTGCCAGAGCACACCTGGCACACCCTGTGCGCACGCCTATGAAGTTGCTGATCACCACCTAAGTTACCATAATAAAATAAATAAATAAATAAAAATTCCAGTATACAGTAGCGAAAATAAATGATTGGCTCCCCTGCAGATTGTGTAAGTTTGTTCACTTACATAGAAATGAAGGGTCTATCGTTTTTTATCACAGGTGTATTTTATATGATAGACAGAATATCAACCAAAAATCCAGAAAAACACACAATACAAATGTTATAAATGGAGTTGCAGTTCAGAGAGTAAAATAAGTATTTGATCCCCCACCAACCAACCAATAATTCTCCCCCCACAGACTGGCTACAGGAGGGGCTCATGTGGTACACAGATCAGTCCTGTCAATGTAAGAAGGTTCTCCGAACGACAACACAAGGATGTGGAATTCTCTTCCACAGGCGGTGGTCTCAGCGGGGGGCATCGATAATGTCAAGAAACTATTAGATAATCACCTGAACAACCCCAACATACAGGAATATACAATGTAATACTGACATATACCGTATATACTCGAGTATAAGTCGACCCGAATATAAGCCGAGGCACCTAATTTTACCACAAAAAATGGGAAAACGTATTGACTCGAGTATAAGCCTAGGGTGTCCATCTGCATGCCTCATTGTGCCCAATGTCCCTACCTGATCTCCGGAGCTGTGTGACTAGACTGACGTTTAACGTTTGTAGATGAAGAGTAAGGCTACATGTGTGCCAAGTTTGGGATCCAGGTTACCTAGGGCCGGCCGGTACCGGGTCCCCAAAATCACAGGAGAAATGACAGTTTAACATGGGAGTCTATGGAAGGGGTGCCCGGCTTTGAAAAATCGGTGCTCCCCGGCCGTAGGACCCTCAGACAAAAAACTTTGCACACTTATAGTGGAAGAGTGAGGCTACATGTGTGCCAGTACATGCAGAGGCGTTGCTAGGGGGTGCGGGGGGTGCGATCCGCCCCCGGGTGACACCCGCTAGAGGGGTGACACCCTCCTTTTTTTTTTTTTTTTTTTTTTTAATTTTTTTTTTTTTTTTATTTTTTTATTTTATTTTTTTACAGCTGACCCATTCATTGATTAATTTCACCCCGCTGGGCTGGAAGCCTGGAACAACACCTCCAGCGCCGCGGCCGCGCCTGGTGTGTGTCCTCCGGCTCCTTATTCTTCCTATTCCTAAATTCCAATGTCATGGACATAAAGTCTGCAAAGTACTTTGGAATCATGTTTGATAGCACACCCGACATATCACATACTGACCAGATGTCCGAAGTGATCAGATATGTGAACATCAAGAATAGGAAAGTTGAAGTAAAAGAAGTGTTTCTAGGATTTTTCCCTTTAAAGGGGAAAAAAGCTGCTGATCTCAGTGTGGATATCTTTAAAAAATTAGAGAGTGATGGACTGGACATAATGATGTGTCGTGCTCAGGGTTATGATAATGCTGCTACTATGGCTGGAATTCATGGAGGTGTACAATCCATTATTAGGGAAAAAAACAAAAAAGCGATTTTTAATGGCTGTGTGGACCATTCACTGAACTTGTGCGGTCAGCACTCTTTTGCTGAGAATGCTTCATGTGTGACATTTTTTGGAACACTTCAGTCAATGTTTTCTTTTTTTGCTGCTTCCACCCATCGATGGGATGTGTTAATTCACCATACTGGAGTGTCAGTGAAAAGATTATCAACAACACGCTGGAGTGCTCATCATGCTGCAGTTAAGCCAGTAAAAGAAAAATTGAATATGTTTGTGTCTGCAATCGAAGCGCTTTGTGATCCTTCTGAAAATATGGAGCAGCAGAATGTCTACTGCCTGCTGTCTGTGATTTTACGTTTTTGTGCTACCTATACTTCTGGGGTGATGTACTTCAAGAAGTTGATGTTACACAACAGTACCTGCAGACCAAAGGCTTAAGTCTGGACAAGGTGGTGACAAAGCTAGAGTACACTAAGACTTTTTCTGTTTGAAGAGCGCAGTCACCTAGTGGAACATGCAATTAAGCAGGCACATTTAAAATCTAAAGAATATGGAATTGCCGTAGAGAGAAGAGCCAGGTTTAAGAAGAGGATGGCAGGGGAACAGGCACGTGATGCTGGAGGCATAAGTCTACAAGACGAGAACAAGAGGGCAATGCTTGAGTGCATTGATCGCTTCCATTCTGAACTCCAGATCAGATTAAGAGCCATCATGGAAGTTGCAGCCATGTTTGAGGCTGTTCAAGCAAAGAGTCTCATATATGAAACTGAAGAAACATTAAAGGTGTCCATTCCAAAACTGACCACTTTTTATGACGAAATATCTGAGAGTGAGCTGTTAATGGAAATACCCAGACTGAGGAGACATCTCAAAGCAGCCAAGATCAACCTAGAAGAAGTCAAAGATTGGTCGGCTTTACAAGTTTTGACCTTCATAGCAGAATGGGACTTCATTGAATCTCTTCCAACCCTTTCACTATGTCTAAAAATATTTCTGACAATCTGTGTGTCTGTGGCTTCATGTGAGAGGAGCTTTTCAAAGTTGAAGCTGATAAAAAACTATTTGCGTTCAACGATGGGACAGGCAAGGCTTTCTGATCTTGCAATATTATCAGTTGAAAGTGAACTAGCGAAATGTATTGATTTTGATGATGTTGTTCACAATTTTGCAGCTGTCAAGGCTAGAAAAGCAAAGTTTTGATTTAGATGTTAACTAAATGCTTTCATATTTGTTCCTGTTTTTGTGTTATTTATTTATTAATTCAGTAAAGTTTAAAGTTAAAATAAATACAGTTCTTTAACAGTTTAAGCTTTGATTTCTATTATTTTCATATGATTTTGTTATTCAAATTTGCTAGTTGATTGATAGTTATTAACGGCACTACTGTTGCCAATATATGCAGTGTTATTAGGGTGAAAAAAATTATTGGGGGGGGGGGGGGTGACACCATGTTATACCGCACCAGGTGACACCAACCCTAGTGACGCCACTGAGTACATGTGTTGCGGAATCAGGCGCACAAAGTTGAAGATGGACACAGACTCGAGTATAAGCCGAGGGGGGCATTTTCAGCACAAAAAAATGTGCTGAAAAACTCGGCTTATACTCGAGTATATACGGTGATCACACACATACCTGTAGGTTGAACTTGTGTCTTTTTCCAACCTCACCTACTATGTAACTATGTAACAAAGTAACTTGTTATGTGTATAAAAGTCACCTGTCCACAGAATCTCTTTCCTCCAATCACATCTCACCATCATGGGGGAGACCAAAGAGCTGTCAGAGGATGTCGGGGAGAAGATCGGAGACCTGCACAAGGCTGGAATGGGCTACAAGACCATCAGTAAGAAGCTCGGTGAGAAGGAGACGACTGTTGGAGGGATTATTATTCACAGATGGAAGAAATACAAAGTAACCATCAATCGTCCTCAGTCTGGAGCTCCATGTAAGATTTCTCCTCATGGGGTGAGGATGGTCATGAGAAAAGTGAGGGATCCGCCCAGAACTACAAGGGAGGAGCTTGTGAAGGATCTCAAGGCAGTTGGGACCACAGTCACCAAACACACCATTGGTGACACAATACACCGCCATGGATTGAAATCCTGCAGCCCCCGCAAGGTCCCCTCCTGAGGAAGACACAGGTACAGCCCGTCTGAAGTCTCCCAATGAACATCTAAATGATTCAGAGGAGGATTGGGGGGAAAGTTCTGTGGTCAGATGAGACCAAAATTCATCTCTTTGTCATCAACTTGACTCGCCGTGTTTGGAGGAAGAAAAATGGTGACTATGACCTTAAGAACTCCATCCCTCCAGTCACACGGAGGGGGAAACATGAGGCTTTGGGGTGTTTCTCTGATAAAGGTCCAGGCCGACTTTGCCGCATTGAGGGGCCAATGGGCGGGGCCACGTATTGTAAGATCTTGGATGAGAACCTCCTTCCCTCAGACAGAACACTGAAGATGGGTCATGGACGGGTCTTCCAGCATGACAATGACCCAAAACATACCCAAAACATACGGCCAAGGCAACAAAGGAGTGGCTCAAGGAGGTCATTAAGGTCATGGAGTGGCCTAGCCGGTCTCCAGACCTTAATCCTATAGAAAATGTATGGAGGGAGCTGAAACTTCAAGCAACAGCCAAGAAACCTTAAGGATTTAGAGAAGATCTGTAAAGAAGAGAGAAGCGAAATCCCTCCTGAGATGTGTGGAAACCTGATCACCAACCCTAATCCCCACCCCTAGACCACACCCCTATCCCCTGACCACACCCAACACACAGCCATTAATGTCTAAACCGCTGGCTACAAAAGTCAGTACACCCCTAAGTGAAAATGTCCAAATTGGGCCCAAAGTGTCAATATTTTGTGTGGCCACCATTATTTTCCAGCGCGGCCTTAAACCTCTTGGGTGTGGAGGTCACCAGAGCTTCACAGGTTGTCACTGGAGTTCTCTTCCCCTCCTCCATGATGACATCACGGAGCTGGTGGATGTTGGAGACATTGCACTCCTCCACCTTCCGGTTGAGGATCCCCCACAGATGCTCAATAGGGTTTAGGTCTGGAGACATGCTTGGCCAGTCCATCACCTTTACCCTCAGCTTCTTTAGCAAGGCAGTGGTCATCTTGGAGGTGTGTTTGGGGTGGTTATCATGTTGGAATACTACCCTGCGGTCCAGTCTCTGAAGGGAGGGGATCATGCGCTGCTTCAGTATGTCACAGTACATGTTGGCATTCATGGTTCCCTCAATGATCTGTAGCCCCCCAGTGCCGGCAGCACTCATGCAGCCCCAGACCATGACCCTCCCCCCACCATGCCTGACTGTAGGGAAGACACACTTGTCTTTGTCCTCCTCACCTGGTTGCCGCCACACACGCCTGACACCATCTGACACCAAATACGTTTATCTTGGTCTCATCAGACCACAGGACATGGTTCCAGTAATCCATCTCCTTAGTCTGCTTGTCTTCAGCAAACTGTTTGCGGCTCTTTCTTGTGCATCATCTTTAGAAGAGGCTTCCTTCTGGGGCAACAGCCATGCAGACCAATTTGATGCAGTGTGCGGCGTATGGTCTGAGCACTGACAGGCTGACCCCTCCCCCACCCCTTCACCCTCTGCAGCAATGCTGGCAGCACTCATACGTCTATTTCCCAAAGACAACCTCTGGATATGACGCTGAGCACGTGACCTCAACTTCTTTGGTGGACCATGGCGAGGCCTGTTCTGAGGGGAACCTGTCCTGTTATACCGCTGGATGGTCTTGGCCACCGTGCTGCAGCTCAGTTTCAGGGTCTTGGCGATCTTCTTATAGCCCCGCCCATCTTTATGTAGAGAAACAATTCTTTTCTTCAGATCCTCAGAGAGTTCTTTGCCATGAGGTGCCATGTTGTACTTCCAGTGACCAGTATGAGAGAGTGAGAGCGATAACACCAAATTTATCACACCTGCTCCCCATTCACACCTGAGACCTTCTAACACTAACGAGTCACATGACACCGGGGAGGGAAAATGGCTAATTGGGCCCAATTTGGACATTTTCACTTAGGGGTGTACTGACTTTTGTAGCCAGCGGTTTAGACATTAATGGCTGTGTGTTGAGTTATTTTGAGGGGAGAGGAAATTTACACCGTTATACAAGCTGTACACTCCTCCCCCCTGTGTACACTCCTCCCCCCTGTGTACACTCCTCCCCCCTGTGTACACTCCTCCCCCTGTGTACACTCCTCCCCCTGTGTACACTCCTCCCCCCTGTGTACACTCCTCCCCCCTGTGTACACTCCTCCCCCCTGTGTACACTCACTACTTTACATTGTAGCAAAGTGTCATTTCTTCAGTGTTGTCACATGAATGGGACTGAGGGGTGTACTTACTTTTGTCAGATACTGTGTGTGTATATATATATAAAACATATCTGATAAAAAAAAAATCGAATTTCTTCATACGTTAAGGCCCCTTTCACACTGAGGCGTTGAAAAAACGCGAAAAAAATTATGATTTTTTTTACTGCGATTTTACCGTGTTTTTACCGCGTTCGCGGTAAAAGGGATTATTTGGTATCCCACAATCCTCCACTCTACTGCAGTCATGTGACCTTCCCACAGCTTCTGGGTGTTTTTTACCGCGTTTTTACAGCGGTACTTATTCATTTCAATGGGGATAGGCGTTTTTACAGCGCTATTTTATGCGCCCCAAAGATGCTCCAAAGAAGCTGTTTGCAGGATTTTTTCCAACGCACAGCCAGCACAACGCCTCAGTGTGAGAGCCCTCAGGGCCTTCACATTGAGAATGCTGGGGCGGGATTATTTCAGGCATTTTTACAGCGCTATTTTTACCGCGAAAACACCTGAAAAACGCCTCAGTGAGAAACGGGTCTAAGGCTAAAATGTATTCTGCTATTACATGTCTTTGATAAAATAAAAATCCCAATAAGTGAATATCGATTGGTTTGCATTTTTAATGTTCAGTCTTTTTTTTCGTTTATATAATAAATAAAATAAAACTCGCAGTGGTGATCAAACAACACCAAACAAAAAGCGCTATTTGTGTGATAAAAATGATGATAATTTGGGAAGAGTGTTGCATGACGGCGCAATTGTGAGTTAATAAAGTAGCGCAGCGCTAAATAGCAAAAAATGTCCAGGTCACGAAGGGGGGTAAAATCTTCCGGAGCTCAAGTGGGTAAAGAAAAGAAAAGTATAAAGGCGTCTTTAGTCACGGGAGAAGGGAATGAGGTCGATGGCTCATTGTCAGAGATCGCGCCGAGAAAGGATCGTTCTCTTCGGAGAGATTTCACTCATCAATCAGTTGGATACAAGTTATGAAATATTCAAATATTTTCTGTTTCCCTAAAAAGGTTTCCAAAAAAAAAAGAAAAAAAGCAAACTTCCCATGGAAGAAGCTGGCGTGGCTCTGGGATGAGTGTCGCTCATAGAACACATTTTAGGAAAATCTTCCCTCTCATTCCTCCTCCTCCTCCTCCTCCTCCTTGCTGTGAGGGCGGCCGGGATTTAAAGCGGAACGTCTCTCTCTGAATCAACATGAACTATTTTATATCCTTATTAGTAAATAGAATCAGATTTACTGGTTTTAGAATTTTTTTTTTCTTTTTTTTTTTACACATTTCATCAGGTACTTCCTGGTTTGTGGCCTAGGCAAACGATGTCATACATCCCGGGAGTCTTCATGGGAGGAGGAGGGGCTTTCTCCACTAAGCACACCTCCCTGTCTACATTAAAGCTGCCGAAGCTAGAAGAAGATATACATTTAAAATGCATCAGGCCCATTACACACAGTGTGCAGTGTGAACGGCAAGCGTCTACATGAGCATTTGTAGAGCTTTCAGCAAGCTTTGATGAAGCTTTTAAAGTACCATTCAGCACCAGCAAATCCCCCACTCAGTAGTACCCGAAAGCTTTGCTGATCCCCCACTTAGTAGTAACCCCCAAGCTTTGAGGACCCCCCCCCCACTCAGTAGTACTCCAGCTATGCAGATCCCCCGTTCAGTAGCGACCCCCAGCTCAGCTGATCCTCCACTCAGTAGTAACCCCCAGCTCAGCTAATACTTCACTCAGTAGTAACCCCCAGCTCTGCTGATCCTACACTCAGTAGTAACCCCCAGCTCTGCTGATCCTACACTCAGTAGTAACCCCCAGCTCTGCTGATCCTCCACTCAGTAGTAACCCCCAGCTCTGCTGATCCCCCGCTCAGTAGTAGCCCCCAGCTCAGCTGATCCTCCAATCAGTAGTAGCCCCCAGCTCAGCTGATCCTCCACTCAGTAGTAACCCCCAGCTCTGCTGATCCCCCGCTCAGTAGTAGCTCCCAGCTCAGCTGATCCTCCACTCAGTAGTAGCCCCCAGCTCAGCTGATCCTCCACTCAGTAGTAGCCCGCAGCTCAGCTGATCCTCCACTCAGTAGTAACCCCCAGCTCAGCTGATCCTCCACTCAGTAGTAACCCCCAGCTCTGCTGATCCCCCGCTCAGTAGTAGCTCCCAGCTCAGCTGATCCTCCACTCAGTAGTAGCCCCCAGCTCAGCTGATCCTCCACTCAGTAGTAGCCCCCAGCTCAGCTGATCCTCCAATCAGTAGTAGCCCCCAGCTCAGCTGATCCTCCAATCAGTAGTAGCCCCCAGCTCAGCTGATCCTCCACTCAGTAGTAACCCCCAGCTCTGCTGATCCCCCGCTCAGTAGTAGCTCCCAGCTCAGCTGATCCTCCACTCAGTAGTAGCCCCCAGCTCAGCTGATCCTCCACTCAGTAGTAACCCCCAGCTCAGCTGATCCTCCACTCAGTAGTAACCCCCAGCTCTGCTGATCCCCCGCTCAGTAGTAGCTCCCAGCTCAGCTGATCCTCCACTCAGTAGTAGCCCGCAGCTCAGCTGATCCTCCACTCAGTAGTAACCCCCAGCTCAGCTGATCCTCCACTCAGTAGTAACCCCCAGCTCTGCTGATCCTCCACTCAGTAGTAACCCCCAGCTCTGCTGATCCCCCGCTCAGTAGTAACCCCCAGCTCTACTGATCCCCCGCTCAGTAGTAACCCCCAGCTCAGCTGATCCCCCGCTCAGTAGTAGCCCCCAGCTCAGCTGATCCTCCACTCAGTAGTAACCCCCAGCTCAGCTGATCCTCCACTCAGTAGTAACCCCCAGCTCAGCTGATCCTCCACTCAGTAGTAACCCCCAGCTCAGCTGATCCTCCACTCAGTAGTAACCCCCAGCTCTGCTGATCCTCCACTCAGTAGTAACCCCCAGCCCTGCTGATCCCCTGCTCATTAGTAACCCCCAGCTCTGCTGATCCCCCGCTCAGTAGTAGCCCCCAGCTCAGCTGATCCCCCGCTCAGTAGTAGCCCCCAGCTCTGCTGATCCCCCGCTCACTAGTAACCCCCAGATCTGCTGATCTCCGGCTCAGTAGTAACCCCCAGCTCTGCTGATCCCCGGCTCATCTGACCCCCCTCTCAGTAGTAACCCCCAGCTCTGCTGATCTCCCACTCAGTAATAACCCCCAGCCCTGCTGATCCCCTGCTCATTAGTAACCCCCAGCTCTGCTGATCCCCCGCTCAGTAGTACCCTCGGCTTTGCTGCAGAGAGGACAGGTTGAGTGATAGTCTGAGATCAGGTTGGTGATGGAGCTCGGGGAAGAGTTGTGGATGACTTTGCATGTTGTGGGGAATATTTAGAATTTTATTTGTTGGGCCAATCAAAAGTCAGCAAGGGGACTGGCGGAAATAAAACGATATAGGGCCCGTTTATGAAGATGTGATGTATCAAGATTTGCAAGCGATTGCCTACACGTCATACTAACAAATGTTTAAACCGCCACATGTCCTCCTACAATAGTATACGTAATATAATAAGAAAGTATTTTATCATGAATAAATACTATCTTTTTATATTATTTATACTATTATTATTATTGTAATAGTATAAATTCCGTATTTATCGACGTATAACAAGCACTTTTTTCCCCTTAAAATCAGGGGAAAATCGTGGGTGCGTGTTATACGCCGAACGGCTGCTTCCGAAGGGGGAGGGGAAGGAGGGAACGAGCGTCGCTGAAATAGACAGAGCCGAGTGTACGGTGTACTCGGCTCCACTCGCTGTCACGCCCAGTCCCGCCTCCTAACATTTACGAGAGGAGCCGAGAGGAGCCGAGTACACAGGACATCCGGCTCTGTCCATCTCGGCGGCGCTCGTGAGTGACTATTTTTGATTTTTTAATATCACTTTCGAAATGGTAATAAATATGGTGTTTGTAGATTAACTACATTCAGGAACTCTCAGTGGCACATGGCACCTCCTGGGTCTGGTTTACTGAAGCTATCGCTGCTCAACCTTAACTGAGCCATGATGCCAATGTGCACTGCAAATGCCCATTTCCTGGCATTTATCAAACTAAAAATGTCACTAATCCAAAAGAGCCATTTAAGTGCACTACTGCGGGCTAGTTTTTCCCTTAAACTTCCCTCCTAAACTCGGGGTGCGCGTTATACGCCCATAAATACGGTAATATGATAAGAAAGTATTATTCTATTATAAATAAATAATAATAATAAAATTCTAATCTTATCATATTTATACTATTATTTTTTTAGTATAGTATAAATAATATAAGAAGAAAGTATTATTTTATTATAAATAAATAAAATAAATATACCGTATATACTCGAGTATAAGCCGAGTGTTTCAGCACATTTTTTTGTGCTGAAAATGCCCCCTCGGCTTATACTCAAGTCTGTGTCCATCTTCAACTTTGTGTGCCTGATTCTGGCCAGCCGTAGGTCTTCTGGACCCCAAACTTGGCACACATATAGCCCCTTTTCTCCTCTACAAGTGTGCAAAGTTTGTTGTCCAGGGGACCTACGGCTGGGGAGCACCGATTTTTTAAAGCCGGGTACCCCTTCCATAGACTCCCATGTTAAAAGTCAGTCTAGTCACACAGCACCGGAGATCAGGTAGGGAGATTGGACACAGTGAAGCACGGACACAGTGAGGCATGCACATGGACACAGTGAGGCACAGTGAGGCATGCACATGGACACAGTGAGGCATGCACATGGACACAGTGAGGCACAGTGAGGCAAAGCGAGGCGCAGTGAGGCATGCACATGGACACAGTGAGGCACAGTGAGGCAAAGCGAGGCGCAGTGAGGCATGCACATGGACACAGTGAGGCACAGTGAGGCATGCACATGGACACAGTGAGGCACAGTGAGGCATGCACATGGACACAGTGAGGCACAGTGAGGCATGCACATGGACACAGTGAGGCATGCACATGGACACAGTGAGGCACAGTGAGGCATGCAGATGGACACAGTGAGGCAAAGTGAGGCACAGTGAGGCATGCACATGGACACAGTGAGGCACAGTGAGGCATGCACATGGACACAGTGAGGCAAAGTGAGGCACAGTGAGGCATGCACATGGACACAGTGAGGCACAGTGAGGCATGCACATGGACACAGTGAGGCAAAGTGAGGCACAGTGAGGCATGCACATGGACACAGTGAGGCACAGTGAGGCATGCACATAGACACAGTGAGGCAAAGTGAGGCAAAGTGAGGCATGCACATGGACACCCTAGGCTTATACTCAAGTCAATATGTTTTCCCAGTTTTTTGTGGTAAAATTAGGTGCCTCGGCTTATATTCAGGTTGGCTTATACTCGAATATATACGGTACTTATTATATTTATACTAAAAATAATAGTATAAATAATATAATAAAGAATTATTTTATTAAAAAGAAATACATTTAAAAAGTAAATACTGTAATAATACTATCTTATTATATTATTTATACAATTAAAAAAGAGTAAAAAGTAAGAAAATATTATATATAATAAGATTATAGTATAAATCTTAAAGGATTATACGAATATTCTATTTTATTTGATCTTATAAGGGAGTCCAGGAGGGGATTGAAGAAGAATTATTAATGTAATTGAAGATGACAGAAGGGATCCCGCCTGCGCTCCACACATTGATGGATCAATATATCATATATAATTCACAGACTATTTATTACCAAATCATAAATTCGGAGTATCACCGGCTGTAACTGGAAACAATTATAGATGGTGGGAAGGATTTGTGGCGGTATTTTATCTGCTACACCTGAGTTGCGGCGCGGTGAAGATCGGAGCTCGGCGTGATGAATTTTAATGAAGTGCTCGGCGGATTATTTATAACTGCAATATATTTGTATTATGAAAACACAACAGACGTCTTATCTGCTTCTGATTCATTATTTATGCTGTTTATGAAATGCAAACGACAGCAATGAAGGGGGGGGGGAGGGGTAATTCCAAAATTGAAAGCTCGGCTTCGGATGGAACACCCAGAATAGATCCTGGAGGTAAAAAGTCATTTAATTAAAGATTTAATCCAAAAAATGATATTTCAGTTACAGGTGGCAGAGATCTGACGATTCCCGCTGTGCCAGCAACCTCAACCCATCACCGACGGCTCCTGATCACCCTTCATGATCGGGAGCCAGCAGGGGGAGCTCCCAATTACATGAGCACCGCGACAGCCAATCACAGTGATCACATCATTGGGAGTCCACCTATCGTCCTTCAGTGTGAAGAACCCCTTTAAAAAAGGTCAGTGGTAAGAGGTTAGGCCCCTCCTGTTACATGCTTAATAAATCCAGCAACAGGAGTTGAACCATTCATAATGGGCACAGCGGGTGTACAGACCCAGGAACTCAGCACAGGGATGGTGGGAACCCTCATAATGGGCACAGCGGGTGTACAGACCCAGGAACTCAGCACAGGGATGGTGGGAACCCCTCATAATGGGCACAGCGGGTGTACAGACCTGGGAACTCAGCACAGGGATGGTGGGAACCCCTCATAATGGGCACAGCGGGTGTACAGACCCGGGAACTCAGCACAGGGATGGTGGGAACCCCTCATAATGGGCACAGCGGGTGTACAGACCCGGGAACTCAGCACAGGGATGGTGGGAACCCCTCATAATGGGCACAGCGGGTGTACAGACCCGGGAACTCAGCACAGGGATGGTGGGAACCCCTCATGATGGGCACAGCGGGTGTACAGACCCGGGAACTCAGCACAGGGATGGTGGGAACCCCTCATAATGGGCACAGCAGGTGTACAGACCCGGGAACTCAGCACAGGGATTTCCCCAATAGATTCTCTGAGAAATAGAAGACTGTCGGGTGGCTTAAAGTGGAACTCCAGCTTCCCCTTCCTTCTATGGATAAACCCATCAACTATTCCATTGTAAATATATAGAGGTATTTGTAGAAGTCCCCAACCTTTTAGATCTGTAACACTTACTGATATTATCATCTATAAGACAAGAGTAAAGATGTGTCATTCCTTCAATGAATGACTATAAGTAGACTTTGTACTCACCACAAGCTGGACTATAAGTAGACTTTGTACTCACCACAAGCTGGACTATAAGTAGACTTTGTACTCACCACAAGCTGGGGAACGGGAAGCGGTTTGAGCTCTTTGCTCAGAGACACGTAGGTAAAGAAGGCACTGACGGCTCGATATCGCTCCTGGGTGTCCCCGACCAGCGTGTCCGCGTCCACAAACACCTCGATCTCCATGGATTTGTTGCTGGTGAAGGTCATGCGTCCAGATATGGTGATGATACAACCTGAAAACAGAAGAGAAGGGGTTAATCCTCACAAAATCCTAATCTCTGACAATACAACATAGACATGTCCTCTGAAAAATCCCACTATGGACTAAACGCCCTTCATTATTCTACAATGTGCTACCGGACCTCGGCTTCAAGGGCCCGGTCACCCAGAATTTTTTATTTTAGTGTTTGGTAAATACTGACAGTCTTGTCAATATCTCAGGGACTTTATTTATAAGATCTCAGAGTTCCCGGATCTGTACGCCTGCTGTGTCCATTATGAGGGGTTCCCACCATCCCTGTACTGAGTTCCCGGGTCTGTACACCCGCTGTGTCCATTATGAGGGGTTCCCACCATTCCTGTGCTGAGTTCCCGGATCTGTACGCCTGCTGTGTCCATTATGAGGGGTTCCCACCATCCCTGTGCTGAGTTCCCGGGTCTGTACACCCGCTGTTCCCATTATGAGGGGTTCCCACCATCCCTGTGCTGAGTTCCGGGTCTGTACACCCGCTGTGCTCATTATGTGGGGTTCTCACCATCCTTGCGTTGGGTTCCCGGGGGTTTTCCACACCTGCTGTGTCCATTATGAGGGGTTCCCACCATCCCTGTGCTGAGTTCCCAGGTCTGTACACCCGCTGTGCCCATTATGAGGGGTTCCCACCATTCCTGTGCTGAGTTCCCGGAACTGTACGCCTGCTGTGTCCATTATGAGGGGTTCCCACCATCCCTGTGCTGAGTTCCCAGGTCTGTACACCCGCTGTGCCCATTATGAGGGGTTCCCACCATTCCTGTGCTGAGTTCCCGGAACTGTACGCCTGCTGTGTCCATTATGAGGGGTTCCCACCATCCCTGTGCTGAGTTCCCGGGTCTGTACACCCGCTGTTCCCATTATGAGGAGTTCCCACCATCCCTGTGCTGAGTTCCCGGGTCTGTACACCTGCTGTGCCCATTATGAGGGGTTCCCACCATCCCTGTGCTGAGATCCCAGGTCTGTACACCCGCTGTGCCCATTATGAGGGGTTCCCACCATCCCTGTGCTGAGTTCCCGGGTCTGTACACCACTGTGCCCATTATGTGGGGTTCTCACCATCCCTGCGTTGGGTTCCCGGGGGTTTTCTACACCTGCTGTGCCCATTATGAGGGGTTCCCACCATCCCTGTTCTGAGTTCCCAGGTCTGTACACCCGCTGTGCCCATTATGAGGGGTTCCCACCATCCCTGTGCTGAGTTCCCGGGTCTGTACACCCGCTGTGCTCATTATGTGGGGTTCTCACCATCCCTGCGTTGGGTTCCCGGGGGTTTTCTACACCTGCTGTGCCCATTATGAGGGGTTCCCACCATCCCTGTTCTGAGTTCCCGGGTTTGTACACCTGCTGTGCCCATTATGAGGAGTTCCCACCATCCCTGTGCTGAGTTCCTGGGGTTTATACAGCTGCCGTGCCCATTATGAGGAGTTCCCACCATCCCTGCACAAAGTTCTTGGTTCTGCACACCTGAAGTGAAACTACAAACAAGTTATCTTCCTTCCAAACAAACTACTGCAAACTACACCTCACCTCTCTGTAATGGAGATAACAAGAGAAAGATGCATTGGTAGTCCTGTACAAGAGTGACAATCATGGTTCCCTCCATAGATACAGTGGAGCAGCCAATCTCAACCCATTTAACACAAAGGAATCCTGGAAACAACTTTCCAGCCTCAGGAAACACCCACTAATCATTAATATCTTTACAGCTCATGGTACATTAGCATGATGGCCTTTGGGAGGCATGTCCTTTACACTGGTGATCAGTGGGAAGAATGTCCTTTACATTGGTGGTCAGTGGGAAGAATGTCCTTTACATTGGTGATCAGTGGGAAGAATGTCCCTTACATTGGTGATCAGTGAGAAGAATGTTCCTTACATTGGTGATCAGTGGGAAGAATGTCCCTTACATTGGTGATCAGTGGGAAGAATGTCCTTTACATTGGTGGTCAGTGGGAAGAATGTCCTTTACATTGGTGATCAGTGGGAAGAATGTTCCTTACATTGGTGGTCAGTGGGAAGAATGTCCTTTACATTGGTGATCAGTGGGAAGAATGTCCCTTACATTGGTGATCAGTGGGAAGAATGTCCCTTACATTGGTGATCAGTGAGAAGAATGTCCCTTACATTGGTGATCAGTGAGAAGAATGTTCCTTACATTGGTGATCAGTGGGAAGAATGTCCCTTACATTGGTGATCAGTGGGAAGAATGTTCCTTACATTGGTGATCAGTGGGAAGAATGTCCTTTACATTGGTGATCAGTGGGAAGAATGTTCCTTACATTGGTGATCAGTGGGAAGAATGTCCCTTACATTGGGGATCAGTGAGAAGAATGTCCCTTACATTGGTGATCAGTGGGAAGAATGCTCCTTACATTGGTGATCAGTGAGAAGAATGTTCCTTACATTGGTGATCAGTGGGAAGAATGTCCCTTACATTGGTGATCAGTGAGAAGAATGTCCCTTACATTGGTGATCAGTGGGAAGAATGTCCCTTACATTGGTGATCAGTGAGAAGAATGTCCCTTACATTGGTGATCAGTGGGAAGAATGTTCCTTACATTGGTGATCAGTGAGAAGAATGTTCCTTACATTGGTGATCAGTGGGAAGAATGCTCCTTACATTGGTGATCAGTGAGAAGAATGTTCCTTACATTGGTGATCAGTGAGAAGAATGTTCCTTACATTGGTGATCAGTGGGAAGAATGCTCCTTACATTGGTGATCAGTGGGAAGAATGTTCCTTACATTGGTGATCAGTGAGAAGAATGTTCCTTACATTGGTGATCAGTGAGAAGAATGTCCCTTACATTGGTGATCAGTGGGAAGAATGCTCCTTACATTGGTGATCAGTGAGAAGAATGTTCCTTACATTGGTGATCAGTGAGAAGAATGTTCCTTACATTGGTGATCAGTGAGAAGAATGCTCCTTACATTGGTGATCAGTGGGAAGAATGTTCCTTACATTGGTGATCAGTGAGAAGAATGTTCCTTACATTGGGGATCAGTGAGAAGAATGTTCCTTACATTGGTGATCAGTGGGAAGAATGTTCCTTACATTGGTGATCAGTGAGAAGAATGTCCCTTACATTGGTGATCAGTGGGAAGAATGCTCCTTACATTGGTGATCAGTGAGAAGAATGTTCCTTACATTGGTGATCAGTGGGAAGAATGTCCCTTACATTGGTGATCAGTGAGAAGAATGTCCCTTACATTGGTGATCAGTGGGAAGAATGCTCCTTACATTGGTGATCAGTGAGAAGAATGTTCCTTACATTGGTGATCAGTGAGAAGAATGTCCCTTACATTGGTGATCAGTGGGAAGAATGCTCCTTACATTGGTGATCAGTGAGAAGAATGTTCCTTACATTGGTGATCAGTGAGAAGAATGTTCCTTACATTGGTGATCAGTGAGAAGAATGTTCCTTACATTGGTGATCAGTGAGAAGAATGTTCCTTACATTGGTGATCAGTGGGAAGAATGTTCCTTACATTGGTGATCAGTGAGAAGAATGTCCCTTACATTGGTGATCAGTGGGAAGAATGTCCCTTACATTGGGGATCAGTGAGAAGAATGTCCCTTACATTGGTGATCAGTGGGAAGAATGCTCCTTACATTGGTGATCAGTGAGAAGAATGTTCCTTACATTGGTGATCAGTGGGAAGAATGTCCCTTACATTGGTGATCAGTGAGAAGAATGTCCCTTACATTGGTGATCAGTGAGAAGAATGTCCCTTACATTGGTGATCAGTGGGAAGAATGCTCCTTACATTGGTGATCAGTGAGAAGAATGTTCCTTACATTGGTGATCAGTGAGAAGAATGTTCCTTACATTGGTGATCAGTGAGAAGAATGCTCCTTACATTGGTGATCAGTGGGAAGAATGTTTCTTACATTGGTGATCAGTGAGAAGAATGTTCCTTACATTGGTGATCAGTAAGAAGAATGTTCCTTACATTGGTGATCAGTGGGAAGAATGTTCCTTACATTGGTGATCAGTGGGAAGAATGTTCCTTACATTGGTGATCAGTGGGAAGAATGTTCCTTACATTGGTGATCAGTGGGAAGAATGTCCCTTACATTGGTGATCAGTGAGAAGAATGTTCCTTACATTGGTGATCGGTGGGAAGAATGTTCCTTACATTGGTGATCAGTGAGAAGAATGTTCCTTACATTGGTGATCGGTGGGAAGAATGTTCCTTACATTGGTGATCAGTGAGAAGAATGTTTCTTACATTGGTGATCGGTGAGAAGAATGTTCCTTACATTGGTGATCGGTGGGAAGAATGTTCCTTACATTGGTGATCAGTGAGAAGAATGCTCCTTACATTGGTGATCAGTGGGAAGAATGCTCCTTACATTGGTGATCAGTGGGAAGAATGTTCCTTACATTGGTGATCAGTGGGAAGAATGTCCCTTACATTGGTGATCAGTGGGAAGAATGTTTCTTACATTGGTGATCAGTGAGAAGAATGTTCCTTACATTGGTGATCAGTGAGAAGAATGTTCCTTACATTGGTGATCGGTGAGAAGAATGTTCCTTACATTGGTGATCGGTGGGAAGAATGTTCCTTACATTGGTGATCGGTGAGAAGAATGCTCCTTACATTGGTGATCAGTGGGAAGAATGTTCCTTACATTGGTGATCAGTGGGAAGAATGTTCCTTACATTGGTGATCAGTAGGAAGAATGTTCTTTACATTGGTGATCAGTGGGAAGAATGTTCCTTACATTGGTGATCAGTGGGAAGAATGTCCCTTACATTGGTGATCAGTGGGAAGAATGTCCCTTACATTGGTGATCAGTGGGAAGAATGTTCCTTACATTGGTGATCAGTGGGAAGAATGTTCCTTACATTGGTGATCAGTGAGAAGAATGTTCCTTACATTGGTAATCAGTGAGAAGAATGTCCCTTACATTGGTGATCAGTGAGAAAAATGTTCCTTACATTGGTGATCAGTGGGAAGAATGCTCCTTACATTGGTGGTCAGTGGGAAGAATGTCCCTTACATTGGTGATCAGTGAGAAGAATGTTCCTTACATTGGTGATCAGTGGGAAGAATGTTCCTTACATTGGTGGTCAGTGGGAAGAATGTCCCTTACATTGGTGGTCAGTGGGAAGAATGTTCCTTACATTGGTGATCAGTGGGAAGAATGTTCCTTACATTGGTGATCAGTGAGAAGAATGTTCCTTACATTGGTGATCAGTGAGAAGAATGTTCCTTACATTGGTGATCAGTGGGAAGAATGTTCCTTACATTGGTGGTCAGTGGGAAGAATGTCCCTTACATTGGTGATCAGTGGGAAGAATGTTCCTTACATTGGTGATCAGTGAGAAGAATGTTCCTTACATTGGTGATCAGTGAGAAGAATGTTCCTTACATTGGTGATCAGTGAGAAGAATGTTCCTTACATTGGTGATCAGTGAGAAGAATGTTCCTTACATTGGTGATCAGTGGGAAGAATGTTCCTTACATTGGTGATCAGTGGGAAGAATGTTCCTTACATTGGTGATCAGTGAGAAGAATGTTCCTTACATTGGTGATCAGTGGGAAGAATGTCCCTTACATTGGTGATCAGTGAGAAGAATGTTCCTTACATTGGTGATCAGTGGGAAGAATGTTCCTTACATTGGTGATCAGTGGGAAGAATGTTCCTTACATTGGTGATCAGTGGGAAGAATGTCCCTTACATTGGTGATCAGTGAGAAGAATGTTCCTTACATTGGTGATCAGTGGGAAGAATGTCCCTTACATTGGTGATCAGTGGGAAGAATGTTCCTTACATTGGTGATCAGTGGGAAGAATGTTCCTTACATTGGTGATCAGTGGGAAGAATGTTCCTTACATTGGTGATCAGTGAGAAGAATGTTCCTTACATTGGTGATCAGTGAGAAGAATGTTCCTTACATTGGTGATCAGTGGGAAGAATGTTCCTTACATTGGTGATCAGTGGGAAGAATGTCCCTTACATTGGTGATCAGTGAGAAGAATGTCCCTTACATTGGTGATCAGTGAGAAGAATGCTCCTTACATTGGTGATCAGTGGGAAGAATGTTCCTTACATTGGTGATCAGTGGGAAGAATGTCCCTTACATTGGTGATCAGTGAGAAGAATGTTCCTTACATTGGTGATCAGTGGGAAGAATGTCCCTTACATTGGTGATCAGTGAGAAGAATGTTCCTTACATTGGTGATCAGTGGGAAGAATGTCCCTTACATTGGTGATCAGTGGGAAGAATGTTCCTTACATTGGTGATCAGTGAGAAGAATGTCCCTTACATTGGTGATCAGTGAGAAGAATGTTCCTTACATTGGTGATCAGTGAGAAGAATGTTCCTTACATTGGTGATCAGTGGGAAGAATGTTCCTTACATTGGTGATCAGTGGGAAGAATGTCCCTTACATTGGTGATCAGTGGGAAGAATGTCCCTTACATTGGTGATCAGTGGGAAGAATGTTCCTTACATTAGTGATCAGTGAGAAGAATGTTCCTTACATTGGTGGTCAGTGAGAAGAATGTCCCTTACATTGGTGGTCAGTGAGAAGAATGTTCCTTACATTGGTGATCAGTGGGAAGAATGTTCCTTACATTGGTGATCAGTGGGAAGAATGTTCCTTACAGTGGTGATCAGTGGGAAGAATGTCCCTTACATTGGTGATCAGTGAGAAGAATGTCCCTTACATTGGTGGTCAGTGAGAAGAATGTTCCTTACATTGGTGGTCAGTGGGAAGAATGTTCCTTACATTGGTGATCAGTGAGAAGAATGTCCCTTACATTGGTGATCAGTGGGAAGAATGTCCCTTACATTGGTGATCAGTGAGAAGAATGTTCCTTACATTGGTGATCAGTGAGAAGAATGTTCCTTACATTGGTGGTCAGTGAGAAGAATGTTCCTTACATTGGTGATCGGTGAGAAGAATGTTCCTTACATTGGTGATCAGTGAGAAGAATGTCCCTTACATTGGTGATCAGTGAGAAGAATGTCCCTTACATTGGTGATCAGTGAGAAGAATGTTCCTTACATTGGTGATCAGTGAGAAGAATGTCCCTTACATTGGTGATCAGTGAGAAGAATGTCCCTTACATTGGTGATCAGTAGTGATGAGCCGAACACCCCCGGGTTCGGTTCGCACCAGAACCCGCGAACGGACCGAAAGTTCGAACGAACATTAGAACCCTATTAAATACAATGGATGCGAACGTTCGAATTCTAAAGTGCTAATTATAACAACTATTATGCATGTTATTGTCCTAAAAAGGGTTTGGGAACCCGGGTTCTGCACCAGGGGACATGTATCAATGCAAAAAGAAGTTTTAAAAACGGTCGTTTTTCGGGAGCAGTCATTTTAATGATGCATAAAGTGAAAAAAAAAAAGTCAAATATTCCTTTAAATATCGTACCTGGGGGGTGTCTAAAGTATGCCTGTGAAGTGCCACGTGTTTCCCGTGTTTAGAACTGTCCCTGCACAAAATGACACTTCTAAAGGAAAAAAAAGCCATTTAAAACTGCTTGCGGCTTTAATGTAATGTCTGGTCCCGGTAATATGGATGAAATTCTTTAAGAAAAATGGCATAGCTACCCCATGACCCCCCCCCCCCCCCACCCCAGCCCATTACCAGCCCCTTTGGGTCTTGTATGGATATTAAGGGGAACCCCGCACATAAAATAAAAAAGACCCTATATACTCTGAACAGCCCTATACAGGCGGTGCATACAAGACAGGGACTGTAGGTTTGTTCTTATGTAGAATCTGTTTGTAATTTTGAACAGGTACATTGTTGAAGTGTAGCTCCAGACCAAAAATCTATTTTTAAACTTTTTGGAAAACATAGGTAAGGGTTATCACCCCTGTAACATTTGTTTTGCTGTCTGTGCCCCTGTTCAGAACATTTCACCTCACTTTCCGTCCCAATGACAACTGTTTTTGAAATGTGGTGTTTTTCTTGAAACAAGGATTGCTGATAAAGCATCAGTACAGAGGAGACACCTTTCTCCCATATTTATTCTTACAGGAGAGAATTTTCCTTCCTAGTGGTAGATTTCCTCTCACTTCCTGTTGTCTTCTTGCGTTTGCAAGTAGGAGTCGTTTGTAAGTTGGATGTTTGAAAGTAGGGACCTGCCGTATATACTCTGCAGAAATAGGCCCCTTAGTTGTTGGTGTTGGCACAACACTGTAAGCACTCACAGTTACTCTTGGTTGGTGCTGGAACGCCCTGCTGTCAACTATTATATCAGGAATTTTAATTACATATAATTGTTGAACAGTGGTAGTAAAAATTGGGCCTTTGATGGTGGTGCTGGTGCCACAACACTGTAAGCCCTGACAGTTACTCTTGGTGGGTGCAGCAATGGGCCCTGCTGTGAATTATTAGATCAAGAATTGTAATTACATGCCCCTGTTGAACAGGGGCTGAAAAATTGGGCCTTAGGCACTGGTGGCACAACACTGCAACCCCTCACAGATACTGTACTTGGAGCACAGCAATGAGCCCTGTTGCAAAGTATTGCTTCAAAAATTGTAATGACACGCCCCTGTTAAACAGGGGCTGAAAAATTGGGCCTTAGGCACTGGTGGCACAACACTGCAACTCCTCACAGATACTGTACTTGGAGCACAGCAATGAGCCCTGTTGCAAAGTATTGCTTCAAAAATTGTAATGACACGCCCCTGTTAAACAGGGGCTGAAAAATTGGGCCTTAGGCACTGGTGGCACAACACTGCAACTCCTCACAGATACTGTACTTGGAGCACAGCAATGAGCCCTGTTGCAAAGTATTGCTTCAAAAATTGTAATTACACGCCCCTGTTAAACAGGGGCTGAAAAATTGGGCGTTAGGCACTGGTGGCGGCACCCATAAACAAAAATGATCTTACAAGCTATCATCATCAATCGTATCATTGAGGACTCGGAGGAGGAGGATAGCCAGTCAACATAACAGCACAGGCACTCAGCATCAGCATCAGTCTTGAAGGGATGTGACATGTTAAAATCAATTAGTCTGTTATATCAGCATCAGGTGTGTGGTAGCTGGTGGTGATCCAAGACTGGTTCATCTTGATGAAAGTCAGTCGATCAACCGAGTCGGTGGACAGGCGCACCCTGTGATCCGTGACAAATCCTCCAGCAGCACTGAATGTGCGTTCCGAAAGAACGCTGGATGCAGGACAGGCCAGTAGCTCAATTGCATACTGTGCAAGCTCTGGCCAGTGATCCATCCTCAAGACCCAGTAAGCCAGAGGATTTTCGGTGGGGAAGGTGTCCAAGTCTGACCTTGCCCCTAGATATTCCTGCACCATGTTTATCAGACGCTGGCGATGGTTGCTGGAACCGATCATACTTTGGGGCTGCGGACTAAAGAATTGTCTGAACGCATCGGTCAGACGGCCACCTTCCCCACCGCTCCTTCTTTGACTGGCCGAAGCCTCAGCAACTCGTTGTCCAGGACCAGGAGTTTGCAACCTCCCAGTCTCTGGGAACGCGTTGCACAGACCTTTCTGCAAGGCCTCCCGGAGTTGTCTCATCCTCTGCTCCCTCTGCGACGGTAACATAAGGTCCGCAACCTTACCCTTGTACCGTGGATCAAGGAGAGTGGCCAGCCAGTAATGGTCCCTCTCCTTGATCCGAAGAATACGAGGATCCTTCCGCAGACTTTGCAGGATCAGGGAGGCCATGCAGCGTAGGTTTGCTGAGGCATTCGCTCCGGAGTCCTCTGGGTCACTAAGGACGACATGATCCGCAGCCACCTCCTCCCAGCCACGTACAAGTCCACTGGTTTCTTGGGACTGTAAATCATCCCTAAAAGACTGCTGCTGATGATGCTGAGTGCCAGCCTCCACCTCCATGCTGACACAATCCTCCTCCTCCTCCTCCTCCTCCTCCTCCTCCTCTTCCTGTGCGATGGGTGGGACAGAAGGAACACTGTCTGGGTAAAGGGGGCCTTGAGAGGCAAGGAAGTCCTCCTCTTCCTGCCTCTGTTCTGCCTCAAGTGCCCTGTCCATTATTCCACGCAGCGTGTGCTCCAACAGGTGGACAAGAGGTACAGTGTCACTGATGCATGCACTGTCACTGCTCACCATCCTCGTGGCCTCCTCAAATGGTGCCAGGACAGTGCATGCATCCCTGATCATGCCCCACTGGCGTGGAGAAAAAAAACCAAGCTCCCCTGACCCTGTCCTGGTGCCGTAGTCGCACAGGTACTCATTGATGGCCCTCTGCTGCGTGTGCAGCCGCTGCAGCATGGCCAACGTTGAGTTCCACCTGGTGGGCATGTCACATATAAGGCGGTTCTTGGGCAGGTTCAACTCCTTTTGCAGCTCAGCCAGGCGAGCACTGGCATTATAAGATCTGCGGAAATGCACACAGACTTTCCTGGCCTGCCTCAGGACATCCTGTAAGCCCGGGTACCTGCCCAAGAAGCGCTGCACCACCAGGTTAAGGACGTGAGCCACACAGGGCACATGGGTCAGTTGTCCCTGTCGGAGGGCGGAGAGGAGGTTGGTGCCATTGTCGCAAACCACCATTCCTGGCTTAAGCTGGCGTGGCGTCAACCACCTCTCGGCCTGGCCCTGCAGAGCAGACAGGACCTCTGCCCCAGTGTGGCTTCTGTCCCCCAAACACACCAGCGCAAGCACGGCATGGCATCTTTTTGCCTGCGTACTTGCGTAGCCCCGTGAACGGCTACGGAGCACCGCTGGTTCATAGGACAAACCACAGGAAGAGGCCATGGAGGAAGAAGAAGAGGAGGGGGTGGAGGAGAGAGGTGTGTCACAACCAGTAGTAGCATTTTGGAGGCGTGGCGGTGGGACAACCTCCAACACTACTGCACCTTGTCCTGAATCCTTCCCAGCTGCCAAAAGAGTGACCCAATGGGCCGTGAAAGAAAGGTAACGTCCCTGTCCATGCCTGCTGGACCATGAGTCAGCGGTAATATGCACCTTACCGCTGACCGCCCTGTCCAGCGAGGCCAAGACATTGCCTTCCACATGCCGGTAGAGAGCCGGAATAGCCTTCCGTGAGAAAAAGTGGCGTTTGGGAACCTGCCACTGAGGAACCGCACATTGCACAAACTCACGGAAGGGGGCCGAGTCTACCAACTGAAAAGGCAGCAGTTGAAGCGCTAGCAATTTAGCCAAGCTAGCATTCAACCGCTGGGCATGTGGATGGCTGGGAGTGAACTTCTTTCGACGGTCCAGCAGCTGGGGCAGGGAAATTTGCCTGCTAGAATCGGACGTCGGTGTACTGCTAGCAGAGTGGGCGCAAGTACTTGGCTGTGACACACCTAATTCTACACCTTCATTCCTCTCAGTGCATGTTTCAGAGAGGACTGAAGTTATAGTGGGGTTGGAGATCCCAGCTGATGCGGTGCAAGGAGAGGTCCGCTTTGTTCTTTGGTGTGGGTCTTTGAGGTAGGCTTGCCAACGAGCTGCATGGCAGGTCAACATATGTCTGGTCAGGCATGTGGTACCCAAGCGGCTGATGTTTTGGCCACGCGATATACGCTTGAGACATATGTTGCAAACAGCAGCTGTGCGATCTGATGCACTAGCCTCAAAAAAGGCCCACACCAAAGAACTTTTTGAATGACGGGCAGAGGCAGCGCCCTGCACAGGCGGAGCTCTGCGGTGTGATTCCGTCGGTGTACTGCCCTTACGCTGGCCACCAAAGGGCATCCTGCCTCGTTGGAGATGTGCCTCCTCCTCATCCTCCTCCTCCTCCTCTCTCCTATTAGGCACCCACGTGGAGTCAGTGACCTCATCATCCCCTCCCTCCTCATCACTGGAGCCAATCTAGCAGTATGCTGCAGCTGCTGGAACATGACTGCCAGATTGGTGTCCTTCTTGAGCATCCCCTCTGTCTGCTCTCACGCTACTGCCTTCCTCTAGCTGGGTTTCATCATCAGACCCTTCGAAACGCTGGGCATCCTCCTGGAGCATGTACCCAACACTGTGCTGAAACAGTTCGGGGGACTCCTCAGGAGGAGGACATGGTGGGTCTAGGGAAGGAGTGACTGATGATTTGTCTGACATTGATACCAGGGAAGACGACGCTTTGGCAGCTGCTTTTCCAGTACCCTGAGCCTGGGTGAGAGAGGACGAGGAGGAGGAGGAGGGCTTGGTCATCCACTCTACCAAGTCTTCGGCATGATGTGGCTCAACATGTCCAGCTGCCGAAAAGAAGGACAAGCGTGTCCCATGGCCATGTGCTGATGACAATGCACCGCGTCCACGACCAGCACTGTTGCCCCCAGACACAGAGCCTGCTTGCCCTCTTTTATTGCCTCCTGACTGTCTGCCTCTCCTTGTTTGCCTTCCAGACATTCTAATAGATGGCCTGCAGGGAGATGGGAAAAAAGCAATAAGGGCTACCTTCAGGTGTCCTTCTCTGTCCCTTGAAACAAGGACTTTCACAGTGAAAGAAACTGACACTCTCCCTACCTACAGTTTTCTGTCCCTAGAAAAAATATTTTTTTTAAGCACAATATAGCACAAGGACAATTCACTCACTGTCCTTACAGGTCCCTGGAAACAAGGACTTGCAGAGTGAAAGAAAAAAAACACTCTCCCTACCTACAGTTTTCTGTCCCTAGAAAAAATGTTTTTTTTAATCACAATATAGCACAAGAACAATTCACTCACTGTCCTTACAGGTCCCTGGAAACAAGGACTTGCAGAGTGAAAGAAAAAAAACACTCTCCCTACCTACAGTTTTCTGTCCCTAGAAAAAATGTTTTTTTTAATCACAATATAGCACAAGGACAATTCACTCACTGTCCTTACAGGTCCCTGGAAACAAGGACTTGCAGAGTGAAATAAACTGACACTCTCCCTACCTACAGTTTTCTGTCCCTAGAATAAATGTTTTTTTTAAGCACAATATAGCACAAGGACAATTCACTCACTGTCCTTACAGGTCCCTGGAAACAAGGACTTGCAGAGTGAAAGAAAAAAAACACTCTCCCTACCTACAGTTTTCTGTCCCTAGAAAAATTTTTTTTTTTAATCACAATATAGCACAAGGACAATTCACTCACTGTCCTTACAGGTCCCTGGAAACAAGGACTTGCAGAGTGAAATAAACTGACACTCTCCCTACCTACAGTTTTCTGTCCCTAGAAAAAATGTTTTTTTTAAGCACAATATAGCACAAGGACAATTCACTCACTGTCCTTCCAGGTCCCTGGAAACAAGGACTTGCAGAGTGAAATAAACTGACACTCTCCCTACCTACAGTTTTCTGTCCCTAGAATAAATGTTTTTTTTAAGCACAATATAGCACAAGGACAATTCACTCACTGTCCTTCCAGGTCCCTGGAAACAAGGACTTGCAGAGTGAAAGAAAAAAAACACTCTCCCTACCTACAGTTTTCTGTCCCTAGAAAAAATGTTTTTTTTAAGCACAATATAGCACAAGGACAATTCACTCACTGTCCTTACAGGTCCCTGGAAACAAGGACTTGCAGAGTGAAAGAAAAAAAACACTCTCCCTACCTACAGTTTTCTGTCCCTAGAAAAAATGTTTTTTTTAAGCACAATATAGCACAAGGACAATTCACTCACTGTCCTTACAGGTCCCTGGAAACAAGGACTTGCAGAGTGAAAGAAAAAAAACACTCTCCCTACCTACAGTTTTCTGTCCCTAGAAAAAATGTTTTTTTTAATCACAATATAGCACAAGGACAATTCACTCACTGTCCTTACAGGTCCCTGGAAACAAGGACTTGCAGAGTGAAATAAACTGACACTCTCCCTACCTACAGTTTTCTGTCCCTAGAATAAATGTTTTTTTAAGCACAATATAGCACAAGGACAATTCACTCACTGTCCTTACAGGTCCCTGGAAACAAGGACTTGCAGAGTGAAAGAAAAAAAACACTCTCCCTACCTACAGTTTTCTGTCCCTAGAAAAAATGTTTTTTTTAATCACAATATAGCACAAGGACAATTCACTCACTGTCCTTCCAGGTCCCTGGAAACAAGGACTTGCAGAGTGAAATAAACTGACACTCTCCCTACCTACAGTTTTCTGTCCCTAGAATAAATGTTTTTTTTAAGCACAATATAGCACAAGGACAATTCACTCACTGTCCTTACAGGTCCCTGGAAACAAGGACTTGCAGAGTGAAAGAAAAAAAACACTCTCCCTACCTACAGTTTTCTGTCCCTAGAAAAAATGTTTTTTTTAATCACAATATAGCACAAGGACAATTCACTCACTGTCCTTCCAGGTCCCTGGAAACAAGGACTTGCAGAGTGAAAGAAACTGACACTGTCCCTACCTACAGTTTTCTGTCCCTAGAATAAATGTTTTTTTTAAGCACACTATAGCACAAGCACAAAACACACTGACACTCTCCCTACCTATCCTTCTCTTTCCCTAAACTAAAGGAATCCAGGTTAAGCAAGAAAGAAATAACAGTCACTGTCCCTGCCTATGCTGCTCTATCCCTGCTCCGGAACACACTACACTAGGCCGCCGTGCTGGCGGCCTTTTATAGTGTGGGGCGTGTACTAAACACCCTCAGCAATAATTGGCCACAGGCATCCTGCCTGTGGCCAATCATTGCTCTCCTCGCTGCCGGCGCTGTGATTGGCCAAGCATGCGGGGTCACAGTGCATGCTTGGCCAATCACAGCGCCTGGATGACACTGCGATGGCGTAGTGCATTGTGGGCCGTTCGCGTCACTCGAATTTGGCGCGAACGGCCCAAATCGTTCGATCTTCGTCGAACGATCGAACAGCCGATGTTCGAGTCGAACGTATGTTCGACTCGAACACGAAGCTCATCCCTAGTGATCAGTGTGGAGAATGTTCCTTACATTGGTGGTCAGTGGGAAGAATGTTCCTTACATTGGTGATCAGTGGGAAGAATGTCCCTTACATTGGTGATCAGTGGGAAGAATGTTCCTTACATTGGTGATCAGTGAGAAGAATGTCCCTTACATTGGTGATCAGTGGGAAGAATGTTCCTTACATTGGTGATCAGTGAGAAGAATGCTCCTTACATTGGTGATCAGTGGGAAGAATGTTCCTTACATTGGTGATCAGTGAGAAGAATGTCCCTTACATTGGTGATCAGTGGGAAGAATGTTCCTTACATTGGTGATCAGTGGGAAGAATGTTCCTTACATTGGTGATCAGTGGGAAGAATGTTCCTTACATTGGTGATCAGTGAGAAGAATGTTCCTTACATTGGTGATCAGTGAGAAGAATGTTCCTTACATTGGTGATCAGTGAGAAGAATGTTCCTTACATTGGTGATCAGTGGGAAGAATGTCCCTTACATTGGTGATCAGTGGGAAGAATGTTCCTTACATTGGTGATCAGTGAGAAGAATGTTCCTTACATTGGTGATCAGTGGGAAGAATGTTCCTTACATTGGTGATCAGTGGGAAGAATGTTCCTTACATTGGTGATCAGTGAGAAGAATGTTCCTTACATTGGTGATCAGTGGGAAGAATGCTCCTTACATTGGTGATCAGTGAGAAGAATGTTCCTTACATTGGTGATCAGTGAGAAGAATGTTCCTTACATTGGTGATCAGTGAGAAGAATGTCCCTTACATTGGTGGTCAGTGAGAAGAATGTTCCTTACATTGGTGATCAGTGAGAAGAATGTTCCTTACATTGGTGATCAGTGGGAAGAATGTCCCTTACATTGGTGATCAGTGAAAAGAATGTTCCTTACATTGGTGATCAGTGGGAAGAATGTTCCTTACATTGGTGATCAGTGAGAAGAATGTTCCTTACATTGGTGATCAGTGGGAAGAATGTCCCTTACATTGGTGATCAGTGGGAAGAATGTTCCTTACATTGGTGATCAGTGAGAAGAATGTTCCTTACATTGGTGATCAGTGGGAAGAATGTCCCTTACATTGGTGATCAGTGAGAAGAATGTTCCTTACATTGGTGATCAGTGGGAAGAATGTTCGTTACATTGGTGATCAGTAAGAAGAATGCTCCTTACATTGGTGATCAGTGGGAAGAATGTTCCTTACATTGGTGATCAGTGAGAAGAATGTTCCTTACATTGGTGATCAGTGAGAAGAATGTTCCTTACATTGGTGATCAGTGAGAAGAATGTTCCTTACATTGGTGATCAGTGAGAAGAATGTTCCTTACATTGGTGATCAGTAAGAAGAATGCTCCTTACATTGGTGATCAGTGGGAAGAATGTTCCTTACATTGGTGATCAGTGGGAAGAATGTCCCTTACATTGGTGATCAGTGGGAAGAATGTTCCTTACATTGGTGATCAGTGAGAAGAATGTTCCTTACATTGGTGGTCAGTGGGAAGAAGGAGGAGGACACACCCAAAGAGCTCTCTCTGAGAGAACCAGCCTTTTTCAGGCCTGGGTCTTGCCTGCTAGCTTGGCCCAGGAATAATGCCTGATCCTGGGGGAGGCCCTGGGAGGGATCCCCCTGATGACACGGGGCCTAGTGAGGAGGAGGTGGAGGACCTGTCTGTAGGTCCAGGCCCTACTATGGATACAAATGTCTTCAGTCAGAAGATTATCGATCGTTTTAGGGCGATTGGAAGAGAGGAAGAAAAACGTAAAGTTTTGAAGGCTGAACACAAAACCTTCAAAATCAAATATTTCCAGGCCTGGAGTAAAAATCGTTCGGCCATGAAGCCTGAGTTACAGGAACTGGAGGAAAAGGTGAAGAAACAATCTTTATTATTGGAAAAGATGAAAGATAAAAGTGGAGCATTTAAAGAAAAATGTGATGAGAGGAGATTTGCCAGCCAGACAGCAAGTTCCATGGCCCCACCTGCTGTGGTGGACGGTGTCCTGACTGAGGAGCAGAAAGAGAAGGCCTTGTACAAAGAGTTGCCTTGAGTTTCTGCTGGGACATGTAGTTCCTCTGCTAAGTTTGCTGCACAAGGTATGCCTGCTGTTTGCAATGAGATTGCCTCACCTGAGCCTCCCTGTGGTGGGGGAGGGGATCAGCATATTGCACCATGTGCAGTGGAAGAAGCCATGGAGGTTTCACCTGTTGCAGTGTCAGACCAGCCTGCACTGTCCCCTGATAGAAGTCCTGTCCTGATGGAAGAGAACCGGCCAGCTGAAGCTTCTACAAGCACAGCAGAGGGAACTGACACTGCTGGGAAGACGGCAGGAACTGTGAATATTCCAGCAAGTACTAAGAATGACAGTAATGATAAAACAATGGATGTGGTGGGTGGTGGTGAAGGGGTTAATACTGTGCTGGGTGGTGGTGAAGGGGTTAATTCTGCTGGGAAAAATAAAAATGACATTCCTCCCCCTGCTCAGCAGAGGAAAGACTCATCGATTGTTCAGACCAAATCTGTACAATCGATATCTGCTACAAATGTGTCAGATGGTTCAAAACAAACAGATGGGTTTATCTGCTGGGGGGAATGTGGGGACTTATGCGTCAGTTTTGGGGAGTCGCACCAAGGAGGGTGGGGGGAAAGCTGCAAATGTCAGTGGTCACAATTTGGGGAGGTTTGGTGGGGGGATGGTTAGTGGGTACCAGAGGAGAAATGTGGTCCAATTGAAGTGGGAAGGGGAGGGGACCCCACCAGTAAGGGGGATGGTGGCAGAGTTGGTTCTGGAAATGGGGTTTAATGTAAGGGGGAGGGTGGCAGAGTTGGTTCTGGAAATGGGGTTTAATGTAAGGGGGAGGGTGGCAGAGTTGGTTCTGGAAATGGGGTTTTAGTGTTTCTGATATTTTTGCTTTGATTTGCCCCGTGGGGAGTTATGAGTTTGATTTGTCCTTTGTATAGCCTGAGGGTTTGGATTTGTTTTGGGAGCGTTTTAGGAGGTGCGGGGGCCTTCCGCAGTGGAACGGTTGGGTGCCAAAGGTGATTTCCAGGCAGCCTCTGATAAAATCTGTCACGATCCTGGTGCGTAATGAATCTATACCTGAGGCTGATTTAATAGTATGGCTACGCCGATATGGTGAGGTCCTCGCTCCACTGCGGAAGGTCCTTGATCTGCATGGGATTTGGACAGGGGCCTGGACAGTGTCATTAAAATTAGGGGTGCTGGAAAATGTAGTCCAACATCTGCCCTGTTCAGCCTTTCTGGGGAGAGATAGGCTGACCATTTTTTACCAAGGTCAGCCTAAAGTCTGCAACAAATGTGGTGAAAAGGGCCATTTTGCATCTACCTGCACCCGTAAAAAGTGTTCACTGTGCCAAGAGCTGGGCCATTTGGCTAAAGATTGTACCGAAATTCGGTGCAATTTGTGCCAAAAGCTGGGTCATCCTTATAGTCAATGCCCGGAGGCATTACATAACCTGCCAGGATTGGAGGCTGAGCTGCAGAGGCTAGATAAGGAGGATGAGGCCGCTGAAACTGTTGTTGTCCCTCCTGTGTCTGTGACATCTGTTAATTCTGTTCCCCCTAGTAATGTGGTCCCTGAGTCTGTCCCTCCTGTGTCTGTGACAGCTGTTTCCGTTTCCCCTAGTAATGTGGTCCCTGAGTCTGTCCCTCCTGTGGTACGTAGATCCTCCAGACTGGCGGAAGCTGCTGGGGGGGGCAGGTTTAGTGGATCTTCCCACTCAGCCTCCAGTCCCTGCACCTCGGCAGCGCAAGCGTGGTCAGGGGAATGTGGGGGTGCTGGCTGGGGGTGGGGCTGATGGAAGGGTGTCCATACCTCATGTCTCACGCTCTGTTGATGGGGATTCAGATGATGAGGGGTGGGAGAAGATTAGGAGGAAGAAAAAAAAGAAGAGGAAGACAAGAAAAGCGGTCATTTCCTCCTCAGAGTCGGACCCAGGAGGGGTTCCTATTGGCAACACCTTTTCTGTTTTGTCGGGTGATGAGATGTCAGATGTGTCTTTCTCTCTATCATCTATGGATGAGGGGGAGTCACGCAGTCTGAAGAGAGCTGTTTCTGGGGATGAGAGTGTGGTAAGGGTTAAGAAACGACTCCCCCAATCATCCTGATGGCATATCAGACCTGCCTTTGGTGATCTGCCCATCTCTGGGGGAGGAGCTCTTTTCTTTTTCTGTGTTGGTGTGAGTTGTAGGAAGATTTATTTTCCAGTAATGACATGATTTTTGCTTTTGCTGTAAAGTTCTTTTTTGTTTGAGAGCAGATTTGCTATATTTATTTTCATTTTTATGTAAATATGTATATATATTGTTTTTATGCTTATTGATTGCAAGTCCTTTAATAAAGAAAAATTGGGAAGAATGTTCCTTACATTGGTGGCCAATAGGAAGAATCTTTCCTTTATAGATGTCTAAAAAAAGATTGTAGTGATTGCTTATCTTCGATGCAGAAGCGGCTCATTGCTCAAGGAACCTCTAGCAACCTCTGGAGGAACCCCGGTTAACTACTTGAGGCCCGTGCTATAACCAAATGACGGCTTCAGGGCGGACCTGAAAATCCGGGAGGCCGTCAATAGACGCTCTCCCCTGCAGGGTGCACGCTGTGATTACCCGAGTCACTGAGACTCGGGTGATCACCGATCCGAGTAAGGGCCCGATCCTGACCCCTTACCACGTGATCAGCTGTCAGCCAATGACAGCTGATCACGTAATGTATACAAAGAATCGGTAATCATTTGTTTTTCTCCTCATGCTGACAGCGTAAGGAGGAAAAAAAGCCGATCACTGGCTCTTTTACAAGGGACATAGGTCCCGAAGAGGAAGGAGGCAGATGTGCCTCATCAGTGCCAGTATAATGCTACCTGCCAGTGCCACCTATCAATGCCCACAGTGCCACTTATCAATGCCCACAAGTGCCAACTATCAATGCCCACAAGTGCCGCCAATCAGTGCCTCATCAGTGCCACCTAGCAATGCTGCCTATCAGTGTAACCTACCAGTGCCCATTATTGCCACCCATCAGTGCCACCTATCAATGCCACCTATTAGTGCCACTTCTCAGTGCCCACCAGTGCCACCTATCAATGCCCTTCAGTGCTATCTCTCAGTGCCGCCTATCAGTGCCCACCAGTGCCGCCTATCAGTGCCCACCAGTGCCACCTATCAGTGCCCACCAGTGCCACCTATCAGTGCCCACCAGTGCCGCCCATCAGTGCCCATCAGTGCAGCCTCATCAGCGTACATCAATGAAGGAGAAAAATTACCTGTTTACAAAATTTTATTAAAAAAACATATATATTTTTTTTAATTCAGTCTTTTTTTTAACAAAAAATAAAAACCGTAGAGGTTATCAAATTGCACCAAAAGAAAGATCTATTTGTGGGGAAAAAATTATAAAAATTTCATTCTGGTATAGTGTTGTGTGACCGCGCAATTGTCATTCAAAGTGTGACAGCGCTGAAAGCTGAAAATTGGTCTGGGCAGGAGGGGGGGGGGGGGGGTTTAAGTGCCCAATAAGCAAATGGTTAAGAAAGACTACAGTAGAGGAAGTGTTGTCACCTTAGGACAGGAAGTGTGTCATTTTCCAGGTTAAAATAACGAAAAAAAAAAACTAATTTAAAAACATGGAAAAATTGGAGACATAGTTGGCTTGGCCACAACTAATGGGAAAGGGGGATTCCAGGCTATGAAATGCAGTGGGAAAATGTCAGCTGCAACCTGACTGATTGCCAAATACTGATTTTATTTCTGTGTTTTATAAACCATTCACAAGGTTCTTTAGTTTTTTTGTTTTGTTTTTTTACATTATGTCTAAAAAACACAACAAAAAAAAAACTGTTCATGCAGCACATTAGTGGTAAAAGCACAATTTGCCAAGCCTAAAAATAAAATAAAAAATCTTAGGCATTTCAGTCCATGCAGACGCAGTGATCTGTGCGACCTCTCTATCCTTCGCGTTGCGTTCCCTTCTATTCCCGGCCACAATAAGAGGATTCTAGTTTGGCAAACGTTGCTGCAAATGAATTTCGGTATGAAAGATTTAAAACACGGCCTTGGCCATTGGGGGAAGGATATATATATATAACAACAAGTGCGTGCCAGTTTCCATAATTAAACAGCGAAGGGATTATATTAGAAGGGAAAGGCATGTCACGTACTAAAATCCATTATTAATTTTTAAAAGGGATAAAAGCATTGCTGAACTTTATACATGGTTGGCAGTGCAGGACAGATGGCCGGGTATACGGAGGATAGCAACGCTTCCACAAGACTTTGAAAGAACTCGGTGCTGTTGGCTCAGGGGACACGGGAGCCCAGCGAGGCCACGAGCTTCACATTAACAGCTACAGGGGATTCTAGAATGGAATGCGGAAGAGGCAGCCATTATGGGGCAGATGCTTTGCAGGATAGTCATTGTTATAATGGTATGAAAATCCTTATGGGGATTGGTGGAGTTCTTCTAAAGCAGAATCTTGGACACCGAAAAATGAATACATCAGATCAGCCATTCTCAGTGGAACCCTACGTGTCACGGTCAGGGGGTCAGGTTCGGAGACCAGAAGCTATAGCAGTAGAGAGGCTCCCAATGACCAGCAGGATAGGTACACAAGCAAGTCACTCTGGTGGAGAACGCAGACCCTGCACCTTGGGTGAGCCCAAGCACTAACTGGTATTTACCAGAGCTTCTGATCTTGGAGATGGACTTTGCTGCATGTTAACCGTTTGCCGACCGCAGCACAAACTTTTACGTCGACAGAATGGCACGGCTGGGCAAATGGCCGTATATATAAGTTCCCTTTAATTTGCCGCCATGTGGTCGTGCTGGCGATCCTGTCACGAGCTCTGTGACCGTGTCTGCGGGACCCACGGACTCGATGTCCGCCAGTGTCAGGGCCGTCTTTAATGTTGATTGGACCCTGGGCACAAATTTTCTTGGGCCCCCCTCCCCTCCATGCAATTTCGCTCTCCACCTGCTCTGAGACATACAATATCAGCTAGACTTAAAAACAGTTTACTGTATCAAATCAGGCAGCGATTGCGATTGCTTGTCAGAGGTTACAAGATATCATTACTGCTTACTGACTGGTTGCTAGAGGTTACAACACACATTACGGCTCACTGATTAGTTGCTAGAGGTTACAGCACATGATTTCTGCTTGTAGATTGGTTGCTAGAGATTACTGTACAGTAATACTGCTCACTGATTGGTTGTTAGAGGTTACAGCACATCATCTCCTCACTGCAGAGGGGCATGATATACATATGAATGCCGCCTTTATTTACATATCAATGCCGCCGGCTGCCGCTATTTACATATGAATGGTCCCATTATTTGCATATAAATGAGGGTTATTTACTTGTAAACACAGGGTCTGCAGGTGAGTCATCTGTACACAATAGGGCAGCATTATTAGCAGCACTTCACACTGAGATATCAGGACACAGCACAGGACTAAAACTTCAAGGGACAAGGGAATTTAAACTAGTATAGTTGGCAAGTATGAGGCAGCTGCTTTGGGCATCACAACAATGACAGGGCCCCTTTTGCCCTACCTTAAAGACGGCCCTGGCCGGTGTCCCGCGATTGTGTCACGAAGAGGAAGAACGGGGAGATGTCAGTGTAAACACAACATCTCCCCGGTCTTCCTAGTGACATGTCACTGATCGTCTGTTCTCTCTCATCGGGAGCAGCGATCAGTGACGTGTCACTCAAAGCCACGCCCCCTAGCAGTTAGAATCACTCCCTAGGACACACTTAACCCTTTCTGCGCCCCTACAGGTTAACCCCTTCACTGCCAGTGTCATTTTTACAGTAATCGGTGCATTTTTATAGCACTGATCGCTGTAAAAATGACAATGGTCCCAAAAATGTGTCAAAGGTGTCCAATGTGTCCGCCATAATGTCACAGTCACGATAAAAATCGCAGATCGCCGCCATAACTAGTAAAAAAAAAAAAATTAATAAAAAATGCCATAAAACTACCCCCTATGTTGTAGACGCTATAACTTTTGCGTAAACCAATCAAACGCTTATGCGATTTTTTTTTTACCAAAAATATGTAGAAGAATACATATCGGTCTAAACTGAGGAAAAAAATAGTTTTTTTATATATTTTTTGGGGATATTTATTATAGCAAAATGTAAAAAATATTGAACTTTTTTCAAAATTGTCGCTCTATTTTTGTTTATAGCGCAAAAAATAAAAACCGCAGAGGTGATCAAATACCACCAAAAGAAAACTCTATTTGTGGGAAAAAAAGGACGTCAATTTTGTTTTGGAGCCACGTCGCACGACCGCGTAATTGTCAGTTAAAGTGACGCAGTGCCGAATCGCAAAAAGTGGCCTGGTCTTTGGCCAGCCAAATGGTCCGGGGCTGAAGTGGTTAATATCAGGTCGCAGTCCTCAGGAATGCCCCACCAGTAGGTGAGCAAGCCAGGGTCCAGTAGCAGATATAGCAGGTAGGGATCAAGCAGGTCATGGCGGATGATGGGGGCTCACCCAAGGTGCGGGGTCTAAGCACTAACATGTATTCACCAGAGCTCCTGATGCTGGAGATGGGTTTTGCTGTGTGTCAGTACAAGGTTGCGGTCCTCAGGATCACCCCACCAGGAAATGAGCAAGCCAGGGTCCAGTAGCAGATAAAGCAGGTAGGGATCAAGCAGGTCACGGCAGATGATTGGGGCTCACCAGAGGTTCGGGGGTTCAAGCTTGAACAGGTATTTATTTACCAGATCTCCGGATAGTGGAGATGGGTTTTGCTGGGTGATAGTACCAGGTCGCAGTCCTCAGAATCGCTCCACCAAGAGGGCAGCAAGCCGGTGCCAAGTAGCAGATATAGCAGGCAGGGATCAAGCAAAGTGTAATCAGTAAACTAGCCAAAAGGTTGGTAAACAAGTGGTAGCGAATACAATAATGGCAGCAGAAATGACAAGAGCAAGATATTAGCTGGAGGGAGCACAATAATCTGCCAAACAGGAAGTGAAAAGACATGGCTTAAATAGGAAATTCATGGGAGGAGCAAAGAGTTCAAGAGAAACAGGACACAAGGCAAGCTTGTCTAAGCAATCTGGAAGGGAGCTGTCTGGCATCTCAGGTCGCTCAGCAAGAAGAGTTACCGCCAGACACAGCAAAGGTCGCGGCTTTTAGACCCCGCCCCTGGCACTAGGGTTCCTCCAGAGGTTGCTAGAGGTTCCTTGAGCAGAGGCCAATTGGCTTCCCATTTGATGGTGCCTTTATAGTTCTGGGGCCAACATCACTAGGCAAAGCCAACAACAATAATCTTTTTAGCTTTCTGTAAGGGTGGAAGTCTGACTTCTACTGCAATGGGGGTATTCTTCTCAATGATTTAGTTTTAGCAGGGAATCCCCGATGACCTCAAAATTATTTAAAGGGTTCCTCAGAAGAACGGCTGCATTAGATGAGGATCTTGTACATACCGCGTACTCCCAGGGCTTCCCTATGCCGTCACTGTTCTGCTGGTGACATTTTCAGAGACTTAGGTACCTATGTTTCCTTCGGACACAGCTGATCACAGATTGTGGGTAAAGGGCCAATCACAGCTGACCACAATGTAAACAGGCTTGCCGGTTATCGGCAGTACTTTCCTAACACGCTGTATCTATGTAAAGAATGGCGAGCCGGTAACCAGAAAGTGTGACAGGGGACATGTAGACAGATAATCAGAACACTGATCATCAGTGCCCCGATTATCAGTGCAGCCCCATCAGTGACCATCAGTGCTGCCTATCAGTTCCCATCAATGCCTTCTCATCAGTGCCGCCTATCAATGCCTCATCAGCGCTGCCCATCAGTGCCGCCTACCAGTGCCCATCAATGCTTCCTCATCAGTGCACATCAGTAATGGAGAAAAAGTACTTATTTGCCAAATTTTATAACAGAAACTAAAAACACTGCCCTGATTATCAGTGCAGCCCCATCAGTGTCAATCAGTGACCATAAGTGCTGCCCATCAGTGCCCATCAATGCCCCCCATCAGTGACCATGAGTGCCACCCATCAATGCCCATGAGTGCCGCCTATCAATGCCTCATCAGCGCTGCCTATCAGTGCCTATCAATGCCTTCTCATCAGTGCCGCCTATCAGTGACCATGAGTGCCGCCTATCAATGCCTCATCAGCGCTGCCCATCAGTGCTGCCTACCAGTGCACATCAGTAAGGGAGAAAAAGTACTTATTTGCTAAATTTTATAACAGAAACTAAAAAAAACTGTCCCGATTATCAGTGCAGCCCCATCAGTGTCAATCAGTGACCATAAGTCATTATCAGTACCCATCAGTGCCTTCTCATCAGTTCCGCCGATCAGTGCCCATGAGTGTCTCCTTATCAGTGCCCATTAGTGATGCCCATCAATGCCCATGAGTGCCGCCTATCAATGCCTCATCAGCGCTGCCTATCAGTGCCTATCAATGCTGCCTACCAGTGCCCATCAATGCTCCCTCATCAGTGTAGATCAGTAATGGAGAAAATTTACCTATTTGCTAAATTTTATAACAGAAACTAAAAAAAAAATTTTTTTTTTTCACGTTCACGTGCAATTGTCATTCAAAGTGCGAAAATTGACCCGGGCAGGAAGGGGGTGAAAGTGCCTGGTAGGCAATTGGTTAAACAATGAACAAATGGTCAAAGGCACTGGTTTTGGATGACCCTTGAAGCTCAGAATTTTAGATTTCCGATAGTTTGTATTAAACCTCCTCTTCCGGTAATTATAATGCCCAGGCTAAGCAGACAGATTGTGATTAATCTCATGGTGGAGATAGCAGGTCTTACCTTGTGCTGCACAAGACCTCTTTATAATCTCGGTGTACATTGATGATCTCCTTCAATCTCTCCCTTCAACAATTTAATCTCGTTGCCTAAACGCTGGGGATTATTCGCCCTCATCATTTTCACTAAAGACAAGTGCTTTTTCAGGAGATCGTTTTAGCTGCAAAATGCCCCCCCAAGTACACGGTTTGTTTTTTTTCTCCCACGTTCTTCGGGGGTTTAATTGCAGAGAACCAAAAAGTGCATTTAATCACAATGGGATTTCATAAAAAGTATATCCTCACGACTGAAAATACCTTGTGTGACCTAAAAGCTAAATACAGAGTCAATACCAAAGTCAATTCAAAGAGTTTTCTACCACCAGCAAGATTGTGGTAGACTCTCCACCCTCCGCAATAATTGCCAACAGTAACTCCATCCCCTCATTTTTGGCTATTAACCCCTTCAGCACCGGAAGAATTGGCTGCCCAATGACAGCCCCGGAAAAATTGGCTGCCCAATGACCGGGCCATTTTTTGCGATTCGGCACTGCGTCGCTTTAACTGACAATTGCGCGGTCGTGCGACGTTGTACCCAAACAAAATTGACGTCCTTTTTTTCCCCACTAATAGCTTTCTTTTGGGGGTATCTGATCATTTCTGAGATTTTTATTTCTTGCGCAATAAACAAAAAAATTTTAAAAAAAATAAATAAATATATTTTGTACTTTTTGCTATAATAAATATCCCAATTTTTTTTTTTTTTTTAAAGTGAATTCCTCAGTTTAGGCCGATACGTATTCTTCTACATATTTTTGGTAATAAAAATGGCAATAAGCGTATATTGATTGGTGTGCGCAAAAGTTATAGAGTCTACAAAATAGGGGAAAGATTTATAGCATTTTTATTTTTTATTTTTTTTACTACAAATGGCGGCGATCTGCGATTTTTATCAGGACTGCGACATTATGGCGGACACACCTTTGACACATTTTTGGGACCATTGGCATTTATACAGCGATCGGTGCTATAAAAATGCACTGATTACTGTATAAATGTCACTGGCAGGGAAGGGGTTAACACTAGGGGGCGATCAATGGGGTTAATTGTGTTCCCTAATGTGTGTTCTAACTGAAAGGGGGAGGGGACTGACCTAGAGAAAATGACAGATCGTGCTTCCTAGCTATTAGGAACTCACGATCTCTGCCTATCCTCAGCTCACAGAACAGGGATGTGTGTGCGTTTACACACACACGCACATCCCTGTTCTGCCTCTCGTGCCCCGAGATCGCGCGTCATCACGACCACCGTTCACGAGCATCAGCACCCCCGCGGTGCAGCGGGCGCACACCTGCTATCCCGCTTAAAGCGACCGGCGTACAGCTACGACGGTTCGCGCAGCGGAACCAACCTGCCGCCGTATGACTGCGGCGGCTGATCCGTAAGCGTTTAAACACCGAACCCTCTGCGTAAATTGGACTCTACTATTCTACAGCATACTGGAGGGAATAAAAATGGTAACGAAAAACGTTGCTCCCTGGCCATAGTTCCCCCAGACAACAAACTTTGCACACTTATAGAGGAGAAATTGGGCTACATGAGTGCCAAGTTTCAGGTCCAGGGGACCTAGGACCGGCCAGTACCGGGTCCCCAAAGTCAATAGAGAAATGACCGCTTAACATGGGAGTCTATGGAAGGGGTGTCCGGCTTTAAAAAAAAATCGGTGCTCCCCGGCCGTAGGTCCCCCGGACAACAATCTTTGCTCACTTGTAGAGGAAGATTGGGGCTACATGTGTGTCAAGTTTGGGCTCCAGGGAACCTACGGCCAGTCTGTACGGGGTCCCCAAAGTCCGGGAGATCAGACGCAAAAAGGTGACTTGAGTATAAGCCGAGGGGGGCATTTTCAGCATAAAAAAATGTGCTGAAAAACTCGGCTTATACTCGAGTATATACGGTATGTCGAATTCAGAACGACTCTTTTTTTTTTTTAAATCGTACCTTTGAATAATCGTTCGATTTTCAACCATGAGCCAGTTTTCGTGTGGCCTTTGAATTTGAATGATCTGGCATGTTGGAATTTTTTTGAAAAACAAACAAATTTATAAATGATGGGAGAACCGTGGAAGAAACGTAATAATAAAAAAAAAAATACGCAAATAAGCTGTGACCTGGAAACAAAAGAAGATTCCCAGCCACCAATTTTCTTTTCCGTAACAGGAGGTGAAATTGAAGGCTTGGTTGGTTGAATTTCGAAATCAATGGTGGCACCATTGGATTACGAAACGCACAAAATTTTCGATTTTCGATTGACAAAGTGTTCGGAATTCGACCCATGTGTGGCCTACACAAAACATGTGGCCTGTTGAGCATATTAGATGGAAAAAGAAAGTTGGATTAGGGCCAAGCAATGTATTAATTTGCAGCTGAGCCCAGCCACTCCAGCAGCCAAGGTGACCATTATGGGATATGGGGCTCCGAGGATAGTTGGGCAACAAAGAGAAGAGATACGAATAATAAGAGGAAAGAACAGTGAAGCCTCGTACACACGATCGGTTTTCTCGGCAAGAAAGCTGCTGGGAGAGCTTTTTGCCGTGAAAACTGGCCGTGTGTATGGATTCTTGTCTAGAAAACTGCCGGGAATCCCGACGAGAAAAATTGAGAACCTGCTCTCTATTTACTCGGCGGGATTCTAGGCAGAGTGTTTCCTGCCGAGAAAACCACGAGTGTGTATGCTTACCTGTCCCCAGGTAAACCCGCGCATGCTCGAAAAGACTTTGACGCATTTGCGGTAACATACAAGGGTAGTGTAAGGTGTAGCAAGATGGCGGCGACGGCATTGAATGTGACAAGCGCAGGCTCGTCGTAGTCAATGACATCACCGCGTTCTTGCCATTCAAAAGAATGGCGGTTCTTTTGAATGGCCGCCTGTATGCACGGCTTGGCAAGGAAAGCTTGCCAGGAATCCCGTCAGGAAAACCAACATTTTTTTCCTGACGGGATTCCCGGCCGTGTGTACGAGGCTTGAAGAGAAGAGGATGGGGGTAAGGTTGGGGATGGTTTCATATGGCTCTTGACCTTCTATATATGGTGTACCCCTAGGGCAAGCATGCCAAAGGGTCAGTAAGGAATTTACTAAATGATTTTGTAAATAGTGTTCCAGTCGATCTGGGCGGTCCACACTTTGTTCAAATACAGTCATTAGGAATTGCAGACGATTTTCATGAATCAGAAAGCATCTTTTGTTCCACTTGCACTTGGGGGTGGAAGACCACTACACTGTGGAGAGAACCTGTTTGGTTACGGTAAAGAGAAACGTCAAAAGTGGAAATTGGGAGTTGGCACGATGCTCGGCGATCAGGTTCAGGAGAGCCTCTGTTTTGTTTTTTTGGGGATTCCGGTTACAGGAATGAAAGAAGGAACCTAAAAGAATGACACAGTCTAAATCAGAACAAACTGTGGCTCTTTACACGCCCTAATCCAGCCCTGGGAGCTAGAGCTGCACCATTCTGGCTAAAATGAGAATCACCATTTTTTGGCTTAGAAGATAGATCACGATTCTCTCACGATTCTCGCGGCGCAACATCATCTTTCACATTAAAGCGGAGGTCCACCCAGAAAAAAAAAATACATTAAAAATCCAAAAAAAAAAAAAGAAAAAAATTAAATAGAAAAAAAAAAATATGTTATACTCACCCGAAATGCCTGTTGCTATGCGGGAGTCCTCTAATCTGCCTCTACTGTGCCTCTTCCTTGTCCTCGGATTGAGAACTTTCGTTTCCTCTTCTTGTGAATGGGGCGCGCTGCCTTCTGGGAACTGTGTGTAATCCCAGGAGGCAAGCCGCCCATTCACAAAGCGCTGTGCGAGTGGCGCATGCGCAGTAGGAAACGGGCAGTGAAGCCGTAAGGCTTCACAGCCTGTTTCCCTTAGTCAGGATGGAGGAGCCGGGAGCCTGGCAGCAGCGATCGATCGCCGTGGCGGGACCGACATCGCGGGCGAGTAGAACAGGTAAGTGTCCTTATCAAAAGTCAGCAGCTACACTGTTAGTAGCTGCTGACTTTAAAATAAAAAAATAAAATAAAAATACAAGCTGCACCTCCGCTTTAAAACCAAAAAAATTGGGCTAACTTTACTGTTTCGCTTTTTTTTTTTTATTATTCATTGAAGTGTATTTTTTTCCAAAAAATTGTGTGTGAAAGACCGCTGGGCAAATACGGCGTGACATAAAATATTGCAGCAATTGCCATTTTATTCCCTAGGGTCTCTGCTAAAATATATATAATGTTTGGGGGTTCCAAGTAATTTTCTAGCAAAAAATATTGATTTTAACTTAAGAAACAAATGTCAGAAAAAGATTTAGACTTTAAGTGGTTAAACTTCCTGCATTTACATTGTTAAAAACTTGGGGATGTTTTCTTTACACACAGAAGTTTATCACTTTGATCCAAGAAGGAAGAGTTAGTTACAATGTTTCATGTTAAAAACTTGGCAGACTGCCCAGATGTTTTCTTTTGACAGCTGAAGGAGCAGATAAAGTCTCTCCATTTGTTATATGAAAGAATCGGCAAACTCTGCAATAGAGATCGTCAGGGGGGTTGAATCGAGATCACGATTTTTTAATGATTAATTGTGCAACTCTACTGGGAGCCTCAGTCCATCCACTGATACCAATGATGGGACACCATTCCATCCACAGACACCAATGATGAGACACCATTCCATCCACAGACACCAATGATGAGACACCATTCCATCCACGAACACCAATGATGAGACACCATTGCATCCACGAACACCAATGATGAGACACCATTCCATCCATGAACACCAATGATGAGACACCATTCAATCCACGAACACCAATGATGAGACACCATTCCATCCATAGACACCAATGATGAGACACCATTCCATCCACGAACACCAATGATGAGACACCATTCCATCCACGAACACCAATGATGAGACACCATTCCATCCACGAACACCAATGATGAGACACCATTCCATCCACGAACACCAATGATGAGACACCATTCCATCCACGAACACCAATGATGAGACACCATTCCATCCACGAACACCAATGATGAGACACCATTCCATCCACAAACACCAATGATGAGACACCATTCCATCCACGAACACCAATGATGAGACACCATTCCATCCACGAACACCAATGATGAGACACCATTCCATCCACGAACACCAATGATGAGACACCATTCCATCCACAGACACCAATGATGAGACACCATTCCATCCATAGACACCAATGATGAGACACCATTCCATCCATAGACACCAATGATGAGACACCATTCCATCCACGAACACCAATGATGAGACACCATTCCATCCACGAACACCAATGATGAGACACCATTGCATCCACGAACACCAATGATGAGACACCATTCCATCCACAGACACCAATGATGAGACACCATTCCATCCATAGACACCAATGATGAGACACCATTCCATCCATGAACACCAATGATGAGACACCATTCCATCCACGAACACCAATGATGAGACACCATTCCATCCACGAACACCAATGATGAGACACCATTCCATCCACGAACACCAATGATGAGACACCATTCCATCCACAGACACCAATGATGAGACACCATTCCATCCATAGACACCAATGATGAGACACCATTCCATCCATGAACACCAATGATGAGACACCATTCCATCCATGAACACCAATGATGAGACACCATTCCATCCACAGACACCAATGATGAGACACCATTCCATCCATAGACACCAATGATGAGACACCATTCCATCCATGAACACCAATGATGAGACACCATTGCATCCACGAACACCAATGATGAGACACCATTCCATCCATAGACACCAATGATGAGACACCATTCCATCCATAGACACCAATGATGAGACACCATTCCATCCACGAACACCAATGATGAGACACTATTCCATCCACGAACACCAATGATGAGACACCATTCCATCCACGAACACCAATGATGAGACACCATTCCATCCACAGACACCAATGATGAGACACCATTCCATCCATAGACACCAATGATGAGACACCATTCCATCCATAGACACCAATGATGAGACACTATTCCATCCACGAACACCAATGATGAGACACCATTCCATCCACGAACACCAATGATGAGACACCATTCCATCCACGAACACCAATGATGAGACACCATTCCATCCACGAACACCAATGATGAGACACCATTCCATCCACGAACACCAATGATGAGACACCATTCCATCCACAGACACCAATGATGAGACACCATTCCATCCATAGACACCAATGATGAGACACCATTCCATCCACGAACACCAATGATGAGACACCATTCCATCCACAGACACCAATGATGAGACACCATTCCATCCATAGACACCAATGATGAGACACCATTCCATCCATAGACACCAATGATGAGACACCATTCCATCCATAGACACCAATGATGAGACACCATTCCATCCATGAACACCAATGATGAGACACCATTCCATCCATGAACACCAATGATGAGACACCATTCCATCCACAGACACCAATGATGAGACACCATTCCATCCATAGACACCAATGATGAGACACCATTCCATCCATAGACACCAATGATGAGACACTATTCCATCCAAGAACACCAATGATGAGACACCATTCCATCAAAGAACACCAATGATGAGACACCATTCCATCCACGAACACCAATGATGAGACACCATTCCATCCACGAACACCAATGATGAGACACCATTCCATCCACGAACACCAATGATGAGACACCATTACATTCACGAACACCAATGATGAGACACCATTACATCCACGAACACCAATGATGAGACACCATTACATTCACGAACACCAATGATGGGACACCATTCCATCCACAAACACCAATGATGAGACACCATTCCATCCACGGACACCAATGATGAGACACCATTCCATCCACGGACACCAATGATGAGACACCATTCCATCCACGGACACCAATGATGAGACACCATTCCATCCACAAACACCAATGATGAGACACCATTCCATCCACGGACACCAATGATGAGACACCATTCCATCCACGAACACCAATGATGAGACACCATTACATTCACGAACACCAATGATGGGACACCATTCCATCCACAAACACCAATGATGAGACACCATTCCACACACGGACACCAATGATGAGACACCATTCCATCCACGGACACCAATGATGAGACACCATTCCATCCACAAACACCAATGATGAGACACCATTCCATCCACGGACACCAATGATGAGACACCATTCCATCCACGGACACCAATGATGAGACACCATTCCATCCACAAACACCAATGATGAGACACCATTCCATCCACGGACACCAATGATGAGACACCATTCCACACACGGACACCAATGATGAGACACCATTCCATCCACTAACACCAATGATGGGGCACCATTCCATTCACTGATGCCAATGATTGGGCACCATGTCTTCAACTGACACCAATGAAAGGGCCCTACTATTGTCACTGAAACCAATGATACGGCCCTACTCTTCTCACCGACACCAATGATGGGGCACCATTCAATGCACTGATACCAATGATTTGGCACCATTCCTCCCACTGACACCAATGATGGGGTACCACTTCTCCTACAGACACCAATGATGGGGTACCACTTCTCCCACAGACACCAATGATGGGGTACCACTTCTCCCACAGACACCAATGATGGGGTACCACTTCTCCCACAGACACCAATGATGGGGTACCACTTCTCCCACAGACACCAATGATGGGGTACCACTTCTCCCACAGACACCAATGATGGGGTACCACTTCTCCCACAGACACCAATGATGGGGTACCACTTCTCCCACAGACACCAATGATGGGGTACCACTTCTCCCACAGACACCAATGATGGGGTACCACTTCTCCCACAGACACCAATGATGGGGTACCACTTCTCCCACAGACACCAATGATGGGGTACCACTTCTCCCACAGACACCAATGATGGGGTACCACTTCTCCCACAGACACCAATGATGGGGTACCACTTCTCCCACAGACACCAATGATGGGGTACCACTTCTCCCACAGACACCAATGATGGGGTACCACTTCTCCCACAGACACCAATGATGGGGTACCACTTCTCCCACAGACACCAATGATGGGGTATCATTCCTCCAACTAAAACCAATGATGGGACCTTGTCTACTCTCACTGACAATGGGACACTTTCTACTCCCACTAGCTACAGTCTGCCCCCCCCCCCTCCCAGAGCCTGATGGACAATAAACTGGCCCTTTGCTTATAAAGCTTGGAGACCCGTGGTCTACTCTACAGCAGGGGTCTCCAAACGTTCTAAGCAAAGGGCCAGCTTACTGTACTTCAGGATTTGGGTGGGCCGGACTGTGGTCAGTGGAAGAAAGCAATGCCGCATCCTTGGTTGTAATGGGAAGAATAGTGTTCCTTTTTGGTATTAGTGGGGAGAATAGTGCCCCATGCATACGGCCAGTGAGAGGAATGGTGTCCCATCATTGGATTCAGTCGGAGGAGGATCAGATAAAGTCAAGCAAAGGGCCACATGCGTTTGGAGACCACTAGTCTAAAGCATGAGCTGGAGGTGGAGGAATAAGTGTTAAAAAAAACCTTTTCCAATCGCAAACTTTTCACAATGTTCTTACTCACGGGAAGCAATTGTCAAATGTTGGCGCTGATAAAGTGTAAGTGATTTTGCGGCATGTTAGTCTCAGCGCTAGATGCAAAGCCCGGCTCTGCTTCCTTGAGTGAGTACTCCTGGATCTGCAGGTGAAAAAAACTGCCTGCAGTTTACTAAATTATTAAAAAGAAAAATTTTGACCAAGTTACTGGCCACTAGACTCAACGTAGTGATAAAGTCCCTGATTGACCCCGACCAAACGGGCTTCATGCCCGGTAGATCTACAGACATTAATATACGCAGATTATTCACTAATATTCATGCCCCCCATACTAACCAGGGTACTAGAACCATTGCCACCTTGGATATAGAGAAGGCATTCGACACAGTGGAATGGGTCTATCTGTGGGAGGTGCTTAGACGAATGGGGTTCCCGTTAAAATTTATAGGCTGGATACGCACACTTTACACTGGTCCTACGGCACGCATTAAGCTGAATGGCTCCTTGTCTCCTCCGTTCTCCCTGCAGAGGGGCACCAGACAGGGATGCCCTTTCTCCCCGGCTCTGTTCGCCTTGGCCGTGGAGCCTATTGCTGAGGCCCTTAGGAGCTCGGCCGAGGTCCGTGGTCTTCGGGTGGGCTGGCTGGAGGAGAGAGTGGCTTTATACGCGGACGATATGCTCCTGTTCCTGAATGACGCTGGTGACTCTCTGCGGGGTGCACTTGGTATCATGGATGCCTTTGCCGCCTTCACGGGGCTGAAGGTGAACTGGCACAAGTCGCAATTGTTCCCAGTGGATGCGGGGGCCCGGTCCTCCTCGCCCTCCTCTCTCCCGCTTCAGTGGGTTGAGCAGTTCACCTACTTGGGAATTGTTATCTCAAGGGAGACTGGGGATTTTGTGCGGCTAAATCTCGACCCTGTCCTGGTGACCATTAAAGCCAAACTTAAGGCGTGGAGTAACCTCCCCCTTTCTCTCATCAGGCGTATTAACCTGATTAAAATGAAAGTCCTTCCTAAACTCACATATATTTTTCGGAACTCCCCTCAATGGCTGACTAAAGTCTTCTTTAATTCCCTCAGGCAACTCTTCCTCTCCTTTATTTGGGGGGGCAGGCCACCTAGATTCAAATATTCCACCTTGACCAGGCCTGTGGACAGTGGCGGCTTGGCTCTCCCTGATTGTTACAAGTATTATTTGGCCACTCAGCTTGTGACCGCCCACTGGTGGCTGAGACCGGACCTGACCAACTCTGTGACGGTACTGGAGGCAGCCATAGTGGGGTCCCTGGAGGCACTGGAGGGACTGCTATTCAGGGGGCCTAAAACGCCTCACAATCTCACCCCTTCCATGCGTACCACTATGCGGGCATGGAAGGCGGGTGAGGCACTAAGGGCACCCCAGCCGAACTCTTGGTCTCCTCACACCCCCGTGGCTGAATCCCAACCTATCACAATTCCACACTATCCCCGATCCGCAGGCCTGGGCCAAGTATAAAATACTGACCCTCAAACATATCATCACTAACGGAGATCTCACTCCCTTTCACACTTTATGTACTAAATTCAACGTACCTGACCGAGCCCACTTTAGATATCTCCAAATTGCACATGCCTTCAGGTGCCAATTTTTGGGCAGGCCAGTCGAACTGGCATACTCAGAGTTGGAATCTACTATCCGGGTGAAAGACCTGGAGAAGCCCGCGTCTCCGATTTATGGATCCCTGCTGGTGGCTGCTATCCCCGAGCTGTCTTCCCTCCGCAGGAAATGGGTGGAGGACATACCGGGGCTGGACGCGGACGACTGGAGGGAGGTTTGGGATTATCCCTTCTCCCCTCTGATCTCAGCAAGGGACAAATTAGTCCAATATAAAATTGTCCACAGGGCTCACTACACGCCTCACAGGCTGCACCAGATGTCACCGGAGCATTCTCCGGAGTGCTGGCTCTGCTCCTACCGGCCAGGGGGTTTCTTCCATATTTTCTGGGCTTGCCCAGCAATTGTACAATATTGGAGTGAAGTGCTACGGGTGATCAATAAGGCCACCGGGACTTGCGTCCCATGCGAGCCCATACACTGTTTGCTAGGACTGGTTGACCAACTGCCAATACTCAGAGCCAGAAAAACACTCATATCCCTGTTGTTGTATTATGCGCGCAAAGCCATTACAATGAATTGGAAACAATCGTCTCCCCCCTCTGTTAAATTTTGGAAAAATAGGATTTTTATAACAGCTTACCTGTAAAATCCTTTTCTTGGAGTACATCACGGGACACAGAGCGACATAGTCATTACTAATGGGTTATATAGATACCGTCAGGTGCTGGCACTGGCAACTTCCAAAACCGGAAGTACCCTCCCCTATATAAGCCCCTCCCATCCGGGAGCACCTCAGTTTTGTAGCAAAGCAATAAGTGTCCCTAAAGAGGGGCGGGAGCTCTGTGTCCCGTGATGTACTCCAAGAAAAGGATTTTACAGGTAAGCTGTTATAAAAATCCTATTTTCTTTCTCGTACATCACGGGACACAGAGCGACATAGTCATTACTAATGGGATGTCCTAAAGCAATGCCAAATGAGGGGGGGGATACACCATATATAAGCTGAGCGCTATCAGACATGAGGATCTTTTGCGGCCTGCAACACACTGCGCCCAAAGGCGACATCCTCCTGACTTCTAACGTCCACCTGGTAGAACCTAGTAAACGTGTGAACTGAAGACCATGTTGCGGCCTTACAGATTTGAGCCAGGGAGGCCTGGTGATGCACTGCCCATGAAGTTCCAACTGCTCTCGTGGAGTGCGCTCTAACTTTGAACGGAGGCGGTCTCCTTCTCAAGCCATAGGCTTGTATTATGACCTGTCGAATCCACTTGGCTAAAGTAGATTTTGACGCTGCCTGACCCTTTCTGGGGCCTTCCGGCAGAATAAACAAAGTATCCGTTCTGCGAATCTGAGCAGTGGCTTTTAGATAAGCTTTAACTGCTCTTACTACATCCAAAGAATGCAATAACTTTTCCTCTACCGAAGTAGGTTTGGGGAAAAAAGAAGGAAGAACCACATCTTGGTTCAAATGAAAACTCGATACCACCTTAGGAAGAAAGGCTGGATGAGGACGTAACACTACTCTGTCCTTATGGATAACCAGATATGGCTCCTTACAGGACATAGCTGCTAATTCCGATACTCTTCTAGCCGAACAAATGGCTACTAGAAAAATCAATTTCCTGGTGAGAAGCACCAAGGAAATATGCTGTAATGGTTCAAATGGTTGTTTCTGTAGAACCGACAGAACCAAGTTTAGATCCCATGGACATATGGGAATATTAACCGGAGGACTAATACGCATCACTCCTTGTATAAAGGCTTTGACTAGTGAATGCGAAGCCAAGGGCCTTTGAAAAAATATTGACAAGGCCGAAATCTGACCCTTGATAGTACTCAAGGCAAGCTTCCTATCTACAGCCCATTGTAGGAAGTCCAGAATCCTACCTATTACGTATTTACGTGGATGCCATTTCTTGGCCTCACACCAGGCGATGTACGCCTTCCAGATTCTATAGTAGATCTGCCTGGATACCGGCTTCCTGGCATTGATCATGGTAGATACCACAGAATTAGAGAGCCCTCTCTTTTTTAGAATGTGGGCTTCAATAGCCAGGCCGTCAAACCTAGGGCTGGTAAGGAAGGGTGGTATATCGGTCCTTGCGAAAGCAGGTCCGGACGATGTGGGAGGGTCCAAGGACTCCCCGCAGACATTTTTACAATCTCCGCGTACCATGCTCTTCGGGGCCACGCTGGAGCCACCAGAATCACTGGTTTCTTTTCTATCCTGATTCTGCGGAGTAATCGAGGTAACAATTGTGGCGGTGGGAATGCATATATCAGCTTGAACTGATCCCAAGGGAACACTAGGGCATCCGAGCCGCACGCTAGGGGATCCCTTGTCCAAGAGACAAACCTGTCCACTTTTGTGTTGAATCTGGATGCTAGCAGATCTACATCCGGTGTTCCCCACCGCTGACATATTGTCCGGAAAACCTCGGGATGAAGGGACCATTCCCCTGGGCATAATTGTTGGCGACCTAGAAAGTCCGCCTTCCAATTCTCCACTCCTGGAATGAATACCGCAGATATGGCTGGGACATATCTTTCTGCCCATCTCAGGATGTAATTTACTTCCCTTTGGGCTGCACGACTCCTGGTGCCCCCCTGACGATTGATATATGCCACTGCTGTGGCATTGTCTGATTGAACTCTGACAGGGGACCCTTGGAGTTTGGATGTCCATGCTACTAGGGCATACCGGGCTGCTCGTATCTCTAAGAGATTGATGGGCAGGGCCTTTTCTGCTTCTGACCACTTGCCCTGGAGAGACCATTGCTCCAGTACTGCTCCCCAGCCTATAAGGCTGGCATCTGTAGTGACCACCTTCCAGGAAATCGGACTGAAGGATTTCCCTCTTTCCAGATTCTGGGGAACCAACCACCAGCGGAGGCTCTTGCGAACGGAAGGGGACAAGGACATTGGTAAGTCCAGAGCCTGAACTTTCTTGTTCCAGGCTGACAGTATGGCCCTTTGCAATTTCCTTGAATGGAATTGACCGTAGGGTACTGCTTCGAATGATGCCACCATTTTTCCCAGCAGCCTCATGCACAGGCGTATGGATGGCTGTCTTTTTGAACCCACTAAGTGGATCAAATCTCTCAAAGACGACCCCTTTTCTTGAGGCAAGAAAATTTTTCTCTGGTCTGAATCCAGCCTTAGCCCCAAGTATTCCAGACTTTTGACTGGTTTTAGGGCTGACTTGTCTCGGTTGATAATCCAACCGTGATATTCCAGAAACTTGATTGTCTCGTGAACAACCACTTCTAGTTTTTCCACTGAGTGGTCTATCAGCAACAAGTCGTCTAGATATGCCATTATCGTTACACCTCGTGTCCTTAGATTGGCCAATAATGGGGCCAGAATTTTTGTGAACACTCTTGGTGCTGTGGCCAGACCGAAGGGTAAGGCTCTGAACTGAAAATGGCGCCCTTCTACCGCAAAGCGTAGAAATTTTTGGTGGGCTGGAAAGATGGGAATGTGCAAATAAGCATCTTTGATGTCGATCGAGGCTAACCATTCCTCCCCTTGTAGGGCAGTGGCTACCGATCGGATCGACTCCATCCGGAAAGTCCTGATATGTAGGAATTTGTTTAGCCCTTTTAGATTTAATATGGGCCTCACGTCCCCGTTTGGCTTCGGAACTGTAAAGAGGTTTGAGTAAAACCCGAACCCCCATTCTTCCAGGGGAACCTCTATAATTACTGCTTGGAGCAATAATTGTTCCAGTGCCAACAGGAGGGATCCTCTCTTCTGGGGATCCCTTGGCACGTTTGACCTTATAAAGCGGGAAGGAGGGGAGTTTTTTAACTCCAATTTGTATCCCAGATTTACTGCGGAGAGCACCCATCTGTCTCGGATCGTGTCCCGCCAGGTCTCTGTTAACAACTGAAGTCTTCCCCCCACCCGATTGAGTGGGGGCAACCCTTCATGCATTTGACTTTGGGGGAGGTTTTGTACCTCTCCTGCTCCAGGGCTTCTTGTTACCCTGCAACTGTCCCTGATTTTTACCTCCGGGATTTGACCGAGGAGGCCGTCGGAACTGTTTCACAGCCGATGTCCTAGGGACTGGAGAAGCCGGCCTCTTAAAAGAGGGACCTCTAACTCTATTTTTAACTGGCAAAAGTGTACTTTTACCGCTGGAAATTCTCTGGATATACTTGTCCAGGTCCTCCCCGAATAAGCGCTCACCATGAAATGGGAAGCTGACCAGCAATTTTTTACAGGGAGCTTCAGCAGACCAGTTTTTGAGCCATAGAAGCCTGCGCATATGTACTACAGACAGCATAAGGCGGGAGGCCTGATGGATTGAATCCTTTATGGCGTCCACCGCAAAGCATAAGGCTCTAGGTAGATCAGCTAGGGCAAGAGCCTGCTGATCTGGCAAGTCCCTTAAGACCTGTTTCAACTGATCCTTCACTGCTTGGCAGACCCCAATAGCTGCCACTGCTGGTTGTGTCACCAATCCTGCTGTAGAAAAAGCAGATTTTAATAAGGACTCCAATTTTTTATCTATTGGGTCCTTGAACATTTGGACATTATCCACCGGACATGTCAGTAATTTATTCACACAAGAGATGGCTGCGTCCACTGTAGGGACCTTCCATTTTCTGATGAACTTATCCTCCATGGGATAGACCACCGGAAATCTCTTAGGGGGAGTAAATATTTTGTCAGGATGCTCCCAATCCTGGTAAATGAGCCCTTCCAGTAAAGGATGGATCGGAAAGGAACAAACAGTCTGGGGAGCTTTTAGCGACCCCAACGAGGAGACAGAAGTGGATGATGGCTCCGCAAGTGGCATTTTAAATGCTGATCGGACCATATTAGTCAGGGACTGAACCCATAACCTTTCAGCATGTGATGCTGAGAACGGCTCTTCCACTGTTGATTCCTCTACAACCGAATCGACCTCATCCTGATCCCCTTCAGGTAGGTCGATCCCTGTATGGGACTGTTGCTCTGTTAACAGGCACTCTGAGGGAGGAGACGGAGATCGAGCGCTTTTTTCCTGTGACAGGGAAGCAGCGATCAATGCTGACAATCTTTCTTCCAGCCCTCCCAGAGCTGAGGAAAAAACCTCCTCTGTTACATACACAGGAGCAGGTGAACTGAGGACAGCCACAGTACCAGGTACTCCTGAGGGTGCTCTACGGTCACTAACCTCTGATTCTTCAGGGGAGACTGGTGCAGCCAAAGCATGCCCAAGATCCTCAGAGCCCGATGGAGACCCCCTATTCCTCCTGGAATTTCTAGTCCCGGAGTTTTTAGACGGCATATTCCTAAGCCACAAAGCTGAGGTATTCCAGCCGAAATACACCAGTTACTGACAATAGTCTAGCATAAATGCTGCTATAAGAAACAGTTGGTGTCTACTAATGTGCCTTTCTAGGGGATGCCTGTATCAACCGCTTGCTGTATGCCCTTTTTTAAATGTTGCCAGCTCTGTCTCTGCACTTCATAGCCAGCTCACCACACAAAATTGTGATTTTTATCATGCTGGGACGCCCGCACATGCGCAGAAGCGCTGCGGCGCGCACAGAGCGTCATCCCCCAGGCTCCGCCCCCTTTTCCGGCTCACCTCTATATATAGAGGCACGTGCACGCGCACGCGCGCGGCCACGTGCGCCTTTGGCGCTAATTTCGAAAAATGGAAACTAGGGACAAGAGCCAGGGCCCCTCTTTGCCGCAGGCCGGGGGATGGACGAGCATTGCAACATGGCAGAGGAAGCAGTTTCCCATGAGAGAACTCACCATCTGCCTGGACTTGCTCTGCTGAGAAGAAACTAGTCCACATGACAAGAAAACATTCCACAGCGGCCTCTAGTGGACAAACACAGGTACCGCAGTCTAATATATTAAATATATATATAAAAAAAAATTATTTATTTTTTTTCTTGACCACCATTAAAAATTATTACATTTTTTTAGTAGTTACAGGCATGCACAGAATTTTGCGGGAATACCATTAGGTAACAGACAGAAAGACAAATTAGGCTTGGGGGTCCCCCAATAGAACCAAGTTCCTGGGGGCCCCCACTTACCTGTTCCCCGCCGCAGGACTTTGTTTGGTCCACAAAAGCCCAAACTTCACCTATCACGGCAGGCATTGTAATCAAACCTTCAGGGACCGGGTTCCCAAGGATTCCACTCCCCTGGACCTGTATAGCACCCTGCACAGAAAACATCTTGGTCATGGGTATGACCAGAGCTCTGGATCCCAGGGTCCAGCTCTCCTAAGAGAAGCATTACAGGCAAAACCTTGCTCTTCTCTGCAAGGCCCGGGTACCGACCGTTTAGCTATGAAGCTTTTTTGGTCGGATCCGGAATAGCTTACTGAGGCCCAAAAGAACCTGTACGCAAGCTCAGTGAAAAACACATGTTTCTTCTTGGCCAACACCTTAGACACTGGCAAAAAACTGAGGTGCTCCCGGATGGGAGGGGCTTATATAGGGGAGGGTACTTCCGGTTTTGGAAGTTGCCAGTGCCAGCACCTGACGGTATCTATATAACCCATTAGTAATGACTATGCCGCTCTGTGTCCCGTGATGTACGAGAAAGAAAACTTAATTAATGCCAGTTTGCCCCTGTATAGAGACACGTACTTGTCTAGAGGTTGTCCGCACAAATTTGAAAAGGTATGGAACTGTTGGTTAGATGACAGAAGCACGGCAAGTGATACAGTGACCACGGTCTAGACTTATATTGTATCTTCGAAATATCGATTATTAACCCAAATAATGTTTACAGGCTACCTTCCTCTATCAATACCACTTTACATAGTTACATAGTTACATAGTTACATAGTTAGTCAGGTTGAAAAAAGAAAAGTCCATCCAGTTCAACCATAAAAATAAAAAAAATATCGTGCAATCCCATATACCCAATTCTATACCCACAGTTGATCCAGAGGAAGGCAAAAAACCCCAGCAGAGCCGATCCAATTTGCTACAGCAGGGGAAAAAATTCCTTCCTGATCCCCCGAGAGGCAATCGGATATTCCCCGGATCAACTTTACCTAGAACTGTTAGTACTCAGTTATATTATGTACATTTAGGAAAGTATCCATGCCTTTCTTAAAGCAATCTACTGAGCTGGCCAGAACCACCTCTGCAGGGAGTCTGTTCCACATTTTCACAGCTCTTACTGTGAAGAAACCTTTCCGCATTTGGAGATGAAATCTTTTTTCTTCTAGACGTAAAGAGTGCCCCCTTGTTCTCAGTGTTGACCGTAAAGTGAATAACTCATCACCAAGATCAATATATGGACCCCTTATATATTTGTACATGTTGATCATATCCCCCCTTATTCTCCTCTTCTCAAGAGTGAATAAATTCAGCTCCTCTAATCTTTCTTCATAGCTGAGCTCCTCCATGCCTCTTATCAGTTTGGTTGCCCTTCTCTGCACTTTCTCCAGTTCCCCGATATCCTTTTTGAGAAAGTGGTGCCCAAAACTGAACTGCGTATTCCAGATGAGGCCTTACTAATGATTTGTACAGGGGCAAAATGATGTCTCTCTCTCTGGAGTCCATACCTCTCTTAATACAAGAAAGGACTTTGCTCGCTTTGGAAACCACAGCTTGGCATTGCATGTTATTATTGAGCTTATGATCTACCAAAACCCCCAGATCCTTCTCCACTACGGATCCCCCCAGATCCTTCTCCACTACGGATCCCCCCAGATCCTTCTCCACTACGGATCCCCCAAGATCCTTCTCCAATACGGATCCCCCCAGATCCTTCTCCACTACGGATCCCCCCAGATCCTTCTCCACTACGGATCCCCCCAGATCCTTCTCCACTACGAATCCCCCCAGATCCTTCTCCACTACGGATCCCCCCAGATCCTTCTCCACTACAGATCCCCTGCAGATCATTCTCCACTACGGATCCCCCCCAGATCATTCTCCACTACGGATCCCCCCAGATCCTTCTCCACTACGGATCCCCCCAGATCCTTCTCCACTACGGATCCCCCCAGTTGTACTCCCCCTAGTATGTATGATGCATTCATATTCTTAGCCCCCAAGTGCATAACTTTACATTTATCAACATTAAACCTCATCTGCCACATAGTCGCCCAATTAGACAGAGCATTGAGGTCGGCTTGTAAATTGGCGACATCCTGTAAGGACGTTATTCCCCTGCATAGCTTTGTGTCATCTGCAAAGACAGAAATGTTACTTTTGATCTCAGACCCAATATCATTTATAAAGATATTAAAAAGTAAGGGTCCCAGCACTGAACCTTGGGGTACACCACTGATAACCTTGGACCATTCAGAGTAAGAATCATTAACCACTACTCTCTGAATTCTGTCTTTTAGCCAGTTTTCTATCCATTTACAAACTGATATTTCCAATCACTTTGAAGCATGACGTATGTTGACTGAACCCTCTCCCCAAGCTTGGGGTTGTAGTATAGACTAAGTTAAGTTCTTTGTTATTTGTCGCCCTGTGACGGTCTGATGCCGAAACAGGGTAATGGCCCCTGCGTGGGCAGCTGTTATGCCTAGGTGTGGGCAAAATGTGTGTATGTTTTATAAAAATTCAATAAAAAGATTTAAAAAAAAAAAAAAAATTATTAAAAAGAGGATCCCAGCTGGAAATGAAATTTATAGAGTAAGGAACGCTGCTAGAGATACAATAATTAATTAAAATCACAGATTTTCTCCTGACGAAGCGGCAATAGACCGCGAAACTAGTCAAGATGCCTTTTGCGACCCACAATCCCGCTGTGACTTTTTTGGGGGATTTGTATTTTGGTGATATGTATGGATTGCCACCATGTTATGATTTTGTGTTGTTTTTTATGATATTTTTCTAAATATGTGTTTCTACACTTGACTCTATCTCTCAAACCTGTACCGAGAAAGTCCAGTAGCCCCTACCCTTCGGAACTTTGGTCTCTATATCTACTAGAGATACAAGAAAAACAAGAAGAGCCATAATGGACTCACAAACCCAACTCTATAAACTTCCTCCAACATTTCCATTCTTCCTTCTGTCTTCCCCTCTAATAATTTAAAGCTGCGTAAGAAACTTTAGACGAAAATCATTTGCTAGGAAGAAGTTCTATTAAATTCAGCTGCAGGATATTTTGAGAATACTTAATTAGGAGATGTTTCCGTCCTTTTAAGCATTTCCTTTCGGCTGTTTAATGTAATATTTTTTTTTGTAGATTGGGAGTCTACTTCTGCTCCGGACCCCGAAGACACAATAGCGGAATAATAGAAATCATTTTAAATTGATGTTGGTTTATTTAATTTAAGATTAGCTGAAATGAGGGGCGATCGTCCTAAAATTTTCTTTGTTGCACAAGAAAAGAAAAACAAAAAAAAAAAAAAACATGAAACGTCTCAAAAATGTTTTGACTTAACCACATGCCGACCAGGGCACGACGATATACCTCGACACAATGGCTCGACTGGGCATACAGGTACGTCCCCTTTAAGATGCGGCATTGTGGGCGCGTGCGAGCTCCGTGAGTCTGACTGCGGCTCCCGCGGACTCGATGTCCACGGGGATACCCGCGATCGTCTCACGGAGAGGAAGAACGGGGAAATGCTGATGTAAACAAGCGTTTCCCCATTCTTCCTAGTGACAGGACACTGATCACAGCTCCCTGTAATCGGGAGCGGTGATCAGTGTTACACGTAAACCATCCCCCCCACAGTTAGAACACATCCCTAGGAAACACTTAACCCCTTCAGCGCCCCCTACTGGTAAACCCCATTCACTGCCAGTGTCATTTTTACAGTAATCAGTGCATTTTCATAGCACTGATCGCTGTATAAAATGACAATGGTCCCAAAATGGCATCAAAAGTGTCCGATGTGTCCGCCATAATGTCGCAGTCACGATAAAAATCGCAGATCGCCGCCATTACTAGAAAAATCCGCGATCGGGTCATGGAGCTGAAGAACGGGGAGATGTCAGTGTAAACACAACATCTCCCCGTTCTTCCTAGTGACATGTCACTGATCGTCTGTTCCCTCTCATCGGGAGCAGCGATCAGTGACATGTCACTCGTAGCCACACCCCCTAACAGTTAGAATCACTCCCTAGGACACACTTGACCCCTTCCTCGCCCCCTAGTGCTTAACCCCTTCCCTGCCAGTCACATTTACACAGTAATCAGTGCATTTTTATAGCACTGATCGTTGTATAAATGTGAATGGTCCCAAAATAGCGCCAAAAGTGTCCGATGTGTCCGCCATAATGAGTTTGATTAACAGTAGCAGGAGCCAATGATAAAAATCACAGATCGCTGCCATAACTAGTTAAAAAAATGGCATAATAAAAATGGCATAAATTAATCCCCTATTTTGTAGACGCTATAACTTTTGCGCAAACCAATCAATATACGCTTATTGCGTTTTTTTTTACCAAAAATATGTAGAAGAATACGTATCGGCCTAAACTAAAGGAAAATAGGATTTTTATAACAGCTTACCTGTAAAATCCTTTTCTTGGAGTACATCACGGGACACAGAGCGGCATAGTCATTACTATGTGGGTTATATAGATACCTTCAGGTGCTGGCACTGGCAACTTCCAAAACCGGAAGTACCCTCCCCTATATAAGCCCCTCCCATCCGGGAGTACCTCAGTTTTGTAGCAAAGCAATAAGTGTCCCCAAAAGAGGGGTGGGAGCTCTGTGTCCCGTGATGTACTCCAAGAAAAGGATTTTACAGGTAAGCTGTTATAAAAATCCTATTTTCTTTCTCGTACATCACGGGACACAGAGCGGCATAGTCATTACTATGTGGGACGTCCCAAAGCAATGCCAAATGAGGGGGGGGATACACCATACATAAGCTGAGCGCTATCAGACATGAGGATCTTTTGCGGCCTGCAACACACTGCGCCCAAAGGCGACATCCTCCTGACTTCTAACGTCCACCTGGTAGAACCTAGTAAACGTGTGTACTGAAGACCATGTTGCGGCCTTACAGATCTGAGCCAGGGAGGCCTAGTGATGCACTGCCCATGAAGTTCCAACTGCTCTCGTGGCGTGCGCCCTAACTTTGAACGGAGGCGGTCTCCTTCTCAAGCCATAAGCTTGCATAATGACCTGTCGAATCCACTTGGCTAAAGTAGATTTTGACGCTGCCTGACCCTTTCTGGGGCCTTCCGGCAGAATAAACAAAGTATCCGTTCTGCGAATCTGAGCAGTGGCTTTTAGATAAGCTTTAACTGCTCTTACTACATCCAAAGAATGCAATAACTTTTCCTCTACCGAACTAGGTTTGGGGAAAAAAGAAGGAAGAACCACATCTTGGTTCAAATGAAACCTCGATACCACCTTAGGAAGAAAGGCTGGATGAGGACGTAACACTACTCTGTCCTTATGGATAACCAGATATGGCTCTTTACAGGACATGGCGGCTAATTCCGACACTCTTTTAGCCGAACAAATGGCTACTAGAAAAATCAATTTCCTGGTGAGAAGAACGAAGGAAATATGCTGTAATGGTTCAAATGGTTGTTTCTGTAGAACCGACAGAACCAGGTTTAGATCCCATGGACATATGGGAATATTAACCGGAGGACTAATACGCATCACTCCTTGTATAAAGGCTTTGACTAGTGAATGCGAAGCCAAGGGCCTTTGAAAAAATATTGACAAGGCCGAAATCTGACCCTTGATAGTACTCAAGGCAAGCTTCCTATCTACAGCCCACTGTAGGAAGTCCAGAATCCTACCTATTACGTACTTACGTGGATGCCATTTCTTGGCCTTACACCAGGCGATGTACGCCTTCCAGATTCTATAGTAGATCTGCCTGGATACCGGCTTCCTGGCATTGATTATAGTTGATACCACAGGATTAGAGAGCCCTCTCTTTTTTAGAATGTGGGCTTCAATAGCCAGGCCGTCAAACCTAGGGCTGGTAAGGAAGGGTGGTATATCGGTCCTTGCGAAAGCAGGTCCGGACGATGTGGGAGAGTCCAAGGACTCCCCACTGACATTTTTACAATCTCCGCGTACCATGCTCTTCGGGGCCACGCTGGAGCCACCAGAATCACTGGTTTCTTTTCTACCCTGATTCTGCGGAGTAATCGAGGTAACAATTGTGGCGGTGGGAACGCATATATCAGCTTGAACTGATCCCAAGGGAACACTAGGGCATCCGAGCCGCAAGCTAGGGGATCCCTTGTCCGAGAGACAAACCTGTCCACCTTTGCGTTGAATCTGGATGCTAGCAGATCTACATCCGGTGTTCCCCACCGCTGACATATTGTCCGGAAAACCTCGGGATGAAGGGACCATTCCCCTGGGCATAATTGTTGGCGACTTAGAAAGTCCGCCTTCCAATTCTCCACTCCTGGAATGAATACCGCGGATATGGCTGGGACATATCTTTCTGCCCATTTCAGGATGTAATTTACTTCCCTCTGGGCTGCACGACTCCTGGTGCCACCCTGATGATTGATATATGCCACTGCTGTGGCATTGTCTGATTGAATTCTGACAGGGGACCCTTGGAGTTTGGATGTCCATGCTACTAGGGCATACCGGGCTGCTCGTATCTCTAAGAGATTGATGGGCAGGGCCTTTTCCGCATCCGACCACCTGCCCTGGAGAGACTATTGCTCCAGTACTGCTCCCCAGCCTATAAGGCTGGCATCTGTAGTGACCACCTTCCAAGAAATCGGACTGAAGGATTTCCCTTTTTCCAGATTCTGGAGAACCAACCACCAACGGAGGCTCTTGCGAACGGAAGGGGACAAGGACATTGGTAAGTCTAGGGCCTGAACTTTTTTGTTCCAGGCTGACAGTATGGCCCTTTGCAAATTCCTTGAATGGAATTGACCATAGGGTACTGCTTCAAATGATGCCACCATTTTTCCCAGCAGCCTCATGCACAGGTGTATGGACGGCTGTCTTTTTGTACCCACTAGGTGGATCAAATCTCTCAAAGACAACACCTTTTCTCGAGGCAAGAATATTTTCCTCTGACCTGAATCCAGCCTTAGCCCCAAGTATTCCAGACTTTTGACTGGTTTTAGGGCTGACTTGTCTCGGTTGATAATCCAACCGTGAGATTCCAGATACTTGATTGTCTTGTGAACGACCACTTCTAGTTTTTTCACTGAGTGGTCTATCAGCAACAAGTCGTCTAGATATGCCATTATCGTTACACCTTGTGTTCTTAGATTGGCCAATAATGGGGCCAGAATTTTTGTGAACACTCGTGGTGCTGTGACCAGACCGAAGGGTAAGGCTCTGAACTGAAAATGGCGCCCTTCTACTGCAAAGCGTAGAAATTTTTGGTGGACTGGAAAGATGGGAATGTGCAAATAAGCATCTTTGATGTCGATCGAGGCTAACCATTCCTCCCCTTGTAGGGCAGTGGCCACCGATCGGATCGACTCCATCCGGAAAGTCCTGATAGGCAGGAATTTTGTTTAGCCCTTTTAGATTTAATATGGGCCTCACGTCCCCGTTTGGCTTCGGGACTGTAAAGAGGTTTGAGTAAAACCCGAACCCCCATTCTTCCAGGGGAACCTCCATAATTACTCCTTGGAGCAATAGTTGTTCTAGTGCCAACAGGAGGGACTCTCTCTTCCGGGGATCCCTTGGCACGTTTGACCTCATAAAATGGGAAGGAGGAGAGTCTTTTAACTCCAATCTGTATCCCAGACTTACTGCGGAGAGCACCCATCTGTCTCTGATCGTGTCCCGCCAGGTCTCTGCGAACAACTGGAGTCTTCCCCCCACCCGATTGAGTGGGGGCAACCCTTCATGAATTTGACTTTGGGGGAGGTTTTGTACCTCTCCTGACCCAGGGTTTCTTATTACCCTGCGATTGTCCCTGATTTTTACCCCCGGGATTTGACCGAGGAGGCCGTCGGAACTGTTTCACAGCCGATGCCCAAGGGACTGGAGAAGCAGGCCTCTTAAAAGAGGGACCTCTACCTCTGTTTTTAACCGGCAAGAGTGTACTTTTACCGCTGGAAATTTTCTGGATATATTTGTCTAGGTTTTCCCCGAATAAGCGTTCACCATGAAATGGGAAGCTGACCAGCAATTTTTTACAGGGAGCTTCAGCAGACCAGTTTTTGAGCCATAGAAGCCTGCGCATATGTACTACAGACAGCGTAAGGCGGGAGGCCTGATGGATTGAATCCTTTATGGCGTCAACCGCAAAGCATAAGGCTCTAGGTAGATCAGCTAGGGCAAGAGCCTGCTGATCTGGCAAGTCCCTTAAGACCTGTTTCAACTGATCCTTCACTGCTTGGCAGACCCCAATAGCTGCCACTGCTGGTTGTGTCACCAAGCCTGCTGTAGAGAAAGCAGATTTTAATAAGGACTCCAATTTTTTATCTATTGGGTCCTTGAACATTTGGACATTATCCACTGGACATGTCAGTGATTTATTCACACAAGAGATGGCTGCGTCCACTGTAGGGACCCTCCATTTTTTGATGAACTTATCCTCCATGGGATAGACCACCGGAAATCTCTTGGGGGGAGTAAATATTTTATCAGGATGTTCCCAATCCTGGTAAATGAGCCCTTCCAGTAAAGGGTGAAGTGGGAAGGAACAGACAGTCTGGGGAGCTTTTAGCGACCCCAACGAGGAGACAGTAGTGGTTGATGGTTCCGCAAGGTGCATTTCAAATGCTAATCGGACCATGTTAGTCAGGGACTGAACCCATAATCTTTCAGCTTGAGATGCTGAGAAAGGTTCCTCCACTGTTGATTCCTCTATAACAGAATCAACCTCATCCTGATCCCCTTCAGGCAGGTCGATCCCTGTATGGGACTGTTGCTCTGCTAACAGGCACTCTGAAGGAGGAGACGGAGATCGGGCGTGCTTTCCCTGACAGGGAGGCAGCGATCAATGTTGACAATCTCTCTCTAATCCTCCCAGAGCTGAGGAAAAAACCTCCTCTGTTACATACACAGGAGCAGGTGAACTGAGGACAGCCACAGTACCAGGTACTCCTGCGGGGTCTCTACGGTCACTAACCTCTGAATTTTCAGGGGAGACTAGTGCAGCAGAAGCATGCCCAAGATCCTCAGAGCCCGATGGAGACCCCCTTCGCTTCCTGGAAGATTTAGTTCCGGAGCTTCTGGACGGCATATTCCTAAGCCCAAAGCTGAGGTATTCCAGCCGTAATACACCACTTTTACTGATAATAGTCTAGCACAATTGCTGCTATATCACAGTTGGTGTCTACTAAAGTGCCTTTCTAGGGGATGCCTGCATCAACCGCCTCTGTGTGCCTTATTTATTGTTGCTAGCTCTGTCTGTGCACTTCAATAGACAGCTGTGATTGTGCCTTTAAACACGCTGGACGCCCGCACATGCACAGTAGCGCCGCGGCGCACACCGAGCGTCATCCACCAGCTCCGCCCCTTTTTCCAGATCGCCTCTATATATAGAGGCGCGTGCACGCGCACGCGCGCCTTCGGCGCTCTTTTAAAAAAAAATAAGGAGCTAGATGGGAGCCAGGGTCCCTGCCGCAGGGCCCGGGGATGATGAGCGCAGCAACAGGGCAGAGGAGACAGCTTCCCAGCAGAGAACTTACCAACTGCCTGGATTTGACTTTGGAAGAAAAAAATCCACATTAAAAGAAAAAAGAACTATAGCGGCCTCTAGTGTTTAACACAGGTACCGCGGTCTTACCATTTTTTTTTTTTTTTTTCTTGTCTACTATTAAATTTTTTTACATTTTCTTAGTAGTAACAGGCATGCACAGATATTAGCGGGAATACCTTAGGTAACAGGCAGAAAGACAAATTAGGCTTGGGGGTCCCCCAATAGAACCAAGTTCCTGAGGGCCCCCACTTACCTTTTCCTCGCCGCAGGACTCTGTTTGGTCCACAGAAGCCCAAACTTCACCTATCACGGCAGGCATTGTAATTAAACCTTCAGGGACCGGGTTCCCAAGGATTCCACTCCCCTGGACCTGTATAGCACCCTGCACAGAAAGCATCTTGGTCGTGGGTATGACCAGAGCTCTGGATCCCAGGGTCCAGCCCTCCTAAGAGAGGCATTACAGGCAAAACCTTGCTCTTCTCTGCAAGGCCCGGGTACCGACCGTTTAGCTATGAAGCTTTTTTGGTCGGATCCGGAATAGCTTACTGAGGCCCAAAAGAACCTGTACGCAAGCTCAGTGAAAAACACATGTTACTTCTTGGCCAACACCTTAGACACTGGCAAAAAACTGAGGTGCTCCCGGATGGGAGGGGCTTATATAGGGGAGGGTACTTCCGGTTTTGGAAGTTGCCAGTGCCAGCACCTGAAGGTATCTATATAACCCACATAGTAATGACTATGTCGCTCTGTGTCCCGTGATGTACGAGAAAGAAAAAATTGTTTTGTTTTTTTTTATATATATTTTTGGGGATGTTGATTATAGCAAAAAGTAAAAAAATATTGCTTTTTTTTCTAAATTGTCGCTCTATTTTTGTTTATAGCGCAAAAAAGAAAAACCACAGAGGTGATCAAATACCACCAAAAGAAAGCTTGATTTGTGGGGAAAAAAAAGACGTCAATTTTGTTTGGGAGCCACGTCGCACGACCGCGCAATTGTCAGTTAAAGCGACGCAGTGCCGAATCGCAAAAAGTGCTCTGGTCTTTGGGCAGCCTAATGGTCCGGGGCTGAAGTGGTTAAAGTGGTTGTAAAGGCAGAAGGTTGCATTCTATGCAGCCCCCCTAATACAGTGGAACCTTGGATTACGAGCATAATCAGTTTCAGGAGAATGCTTGTAATCCAAAGCACTCGCATATCAAAGCGAGTTTCCCCATAGAAGTCAATGGAAACAAAAATAATTCACTCCACATTGACTTCTATGGCAATACCGCATGTGACCAGAGGTGGGGGGGGCGCCGGAGAGACTCGAAAATACTCAGAGATCGTTCAGCTACCCCCGGAAAAAATCAGAACCACTCAGGAACGGAGTATTTTCGAACGGCTCAGGCGCCCCCGCATCTCTGGCCAAATGCGGTACTGCACACCGCAGAGGCTTCAATCCTGCTCGTCTTGCGAGACAAACACTCGCAAACCGAGTCAGGATTTAAAGAGGAAGTAAACCCTCCTCAAGAAAAAAAATAAAAATAAGACCCTGAAAGATAAAGGCATAATGAGCTAGTATGCATAGCATACTAGCTCATTATGAATTACTTACCTGAGATCGAAGCCCCCGCAGCGGCCCTCGTTCGTCTCCTCCGTCGCCGCCATGATACCTGGAGTAACTTCCGGGTATCGCTGCTCCAGCGCTGTGACTGGCCGGAGCAGCGATGACGTCACTCCCGCGCATACGCGCGGGAGCCGTCAGTGACGGCATGATCGCCTTCACTAACGGCACACTTAGTGCGCCTGCGCCGTTGTTTACAGCGCGCATGCACCGCAGACATCGGTGCCCTCTTTCTTGCAAATATCTCTTTAACCGCGTAGGCTAAGGCGATATTTCCAGCACCTACAGGTAAGCCTTAATCTAGGATCACCTGTAGGTCAAAGTGGTCTGTAAGGGTTTACAACCACTTTAAAAAAAGATATTGCTCGTGTTGCGAAGCGCTCATTAACCGCGTTACTCGCAATCCGAGGTTCCACTGTACTTAACTGAGCCCTCCTCTTGATCCAGCGATGTCCACTAGTGCCTCGGCTGTCCAGGACTTTCCCTCCTAATTGGCTGAGACACAGCAGCGGCTCCATTGGCTCCTGCTAATCAAACTTAGCCAATGAGGAGAGAGAGGGGACGGGGTCGAACCACAGCTCCGTGTCTGAATGGGGATACATGGAGCTGCGGCTCGGGTGCCCCCATAACAAGCTGCTTGCTGTGGGGGCACTCAACTGGAGGGAGGGGTCAAGAAGAAGAGGCTCTGCTCTTACACAGAGCAGGTAAGTATAACATGTTTGTTTAAAGTGTTACTAAACCCAGGACCTGCCATTCACTATATACAGCGCTTCACTTTTTCCACGTTTTGCTATGTTACAGCCTTATTGCAAAATGGATTAAATAATTATTTTCCTCAAAATGCTACAAATAATCCCCCATAATGACAACATGAAAGAAGTTTGTTTGAAATCTTTGCAAATTTATTAAAAATAAAAAAGGAAAAAATCCCATGTACACAAGTATCACAGACTCCTCCCATGTACACAAGTATCACAGACTCCTCCCATGTACACAAGTATCACAGACTCCTCCCATGTACACAAGTATCACAGACTCCTCCCATGTACACAAGTATCACAGGCTCCTCCCATGTACACAAGTATCACAGGCTCCTCCCATGTACACAAGTATCACAGGCTCCTCCCATGTACACAAGTATCACAGGCTCCTCCCATGTACACAAGTATCACAGGCTCCTCCCATGTACACAAGTATCACAGGCTCCTCCCATGTACACAAGTATCACAGGCTCCTCCCATGTACACAAGTATCACAGGCTCCTCCCATGTACACAAGTATCACAGGCTCCTCCCATGTACATAAGTATCACAGGTTCCTCCCATGTACATAAGTATCACAGGCTCCTCCCATGTACACAAGTATCACAGGCTCCTCCCATGTACACAAGTATCACAGGCTCCTCCCATGTACACAAGTATCACAGGCTCCTCCCATGTACACAAGTATCACAGGCTCCTCCCATGTACACAAGTATCACAGGCTCCTCCCATGTACACAAGTATCACAGGCTCCTCCCATGTACATAAGTATCACAGGTTCCTCCCATGTACACAAGTATCACAGGCTCCTCCCATGTACACAAGTATCACAGGCTCCTCCCATGTACACAAGTATCACAGGCTCCTCCCATGTACACAAGTATCACAGGCTCCTCCCATGTACACAAGTATCACAGGCTCCTCCCATGTACATAAGTATCACAGGTTCCTCCCATGTACACAAGTATCACAGGCTCCTCCCATGTACAGTAGTAGCACAGACTCCTCCCATGTACAGAAGTATCACAGGTTCCTCCCATGTACATAAGTATCACAGACTCCTCCCATGTACATAAGTATCACAGACTCCTCCCATGTACATAAGTATCACAGACTCCTCCCATGTACGTAAGTATCACAGACTCCTCCCATGTACGTAAGTATCACAGACTCCTCCCATGTACGTAAGTATCACAGACTCCTCCCATGTACATAAGTATCACAGGTTCCTCCCATGTACATAACTATCACAGGTTCCTCCCATGTACATAAGTATCACAGGCTCCTCCCATGTACATAAGTATCACAGGCTCCTCCCATGTACATAAGTATCACAGACTCCTCCCATGTACAGTAGTAGCACAGACTCCTCCCATGTACAGAAGTATCACAGGCTCCTCCCATGTACATAAGTATCACAGACTCCTCCCATGTACATAAGTATCACAGACTCCTCCCATGTACAGTAGTAGCACAGACTCCTCCCATGTACAGAAGTATCACAGGCTCCTCCCATGTACATAAGTATCACAGACTCCTCCCATGTACATAAGTATCACAGGCTCCTCCCATGACACTCAGAATTGAGCTCAGGTGCCTCCTGTTTCCACTGATGATCCTTGAGATGTTTCTACAACTTGATTGGAGTCCACCTGTGGTAAATTGAGTTGACTGGACATGATTTGGAAAGGCACACACCTGTCTATAGAACTTCCCACAGGTAACAGTGCATGTCAGAGCACAAACCAAGCCATGAAGTCCAAGGAATTGTCTGTAGACCTCTGAGACAGGATTGTATGGAGGCACAGATCGGGGGAAGGGTACAGAAACATTTCTGCAGCATTGAAGGTCCCAATGAGCACAGTGACCTCCATCCATCCGTAAATGGAAGAAGTTTGGAACCACCGAGACTCTTCCTAAAGCGGCCGCCCGGCCAAACTGAGCGATCGGGGAGAAGTGCCTTAGTCAATGAGGTGACCAGGAACCCGATGGTCACTCCGACAGAGCTCCAGTGTTTCTCTGAGGAAAGAGAAGAACCTTCCAGAAGAACAACTATCTCTGCAGCACTCCACCAATCAGACCTGTATGGGGGAGTGGCCAGACAGAAGACACTCCTCAGTAAAAAGGCACATGACAGCCCACCTGGAGTTTGCCAAAAGACACCTGAAGGACTCTCAGACCATGAGAAACTAAATTCTCTGGTCTGATGAAACAAAGATTGAACTCTTTGGCCTGGATGGCATTATGTCTGGAGGAAACCAGGCACCGCTCATCACCTGGCCAATACCATCCCTACTGTGAAGCATGGTGGTGGCAGCATCATGCTGTGGGGATCGAGGGAAAGATGAATGCAGCAATGTACAGAGACATCCTTGATGTAAACCTGCTCCAGAGCACTCTGGACCTCAGACTGGGGCAAAGGGGGTTTAGTAACACTTTAAATGAGATCTTTAAAGTGGTTGTAAACCCAACCACACAGCTTGCACCTACAGGTAAGCCTAGATTAAGTAGGTGCAAGACATATCTCCTTGACCTACACGGTTAAGGAGATATTTGCTGTAAAGCACAGCACCGATGACATCACGCGCATGCGCACTAGCGGGCTGGCATTGTTGCCGGTTTTCTGAATGGATCTTGCCGGCCCGAGCGCGCATGCGTGTGACGTCATCGCCGCTCCGGGCCAATCACAGCGCCGGAGCGGCGATAACAGGAAAAAGATCGTCGGGGACATGGCGGAGGCGGGAAAGGCACGGAGGAGAACTGCGGGGGGGTTCGATCTCAGGCAAGTCGATCGTAATGACCTAGCATGCCATGTCATTATGACATTCTCTTGCAGGCTTCATTAAAAATAAAAAATAAAGTGAATGAGGGTTTACTTCCTCTTTAAACCATCAGGAGTGTAATAACAATACAAACAGTAGTAATATCTGACAATCCAATATAAGCTTACTTGAAAAATCTCCTTTCATGTTGTGAGTGCTGCCTGTCTGTTACACAACTTTCTGGATTCTCCTCAATGTCTAAGGACTATGTGTCCCATGGTACCTTGTTGCCCACAAGCAGTGATTCCCGTACTTATCCCTTGACCAGCTGTGTCCAATCAAAGCTGATCACAGTGTAAACATGATTTGCCAGTTATTGGCAATCCTCTCCTCATGCTCATAACCGGCAAATCCACATAGGGCATATCTACACTGATCAGGGCACTTATCAGTGCAGCCCCAACAGAGCCTGCAAATGCTGCCAATCCGTACCCATCAGTGCTGCCAATCAGGGCCTCCTCACTGGCCATCAGGGCCTCCTCACTGGCCATCAGGGCCTCCTCACTGGCCATCAGGGCCTCCTCAATGGCCATCAGGGCCTCCTCAATGGCCATCAGGGCCTCCTCAATGGCCATCAGGGCCTCCTCACTGGCCATCAGGGCCTCCTCACTGGCCATCAGGGCCTCCTCAATGGCCATCAGGGCCTCCTCAATGGCCATCAGAGCCTCCTCAATGGCCATCAGAGCCTCCTCAATGGCCATCAGAGCCTCCTCCTCAATGGCCATCAGTGGCTCCTTATCAGTGTCCACCTCAGTGAAGGTAAAAAATTACTTATTTAAAAAATGTTATAATAGAATGTAAGAAAAAAAAAAAATCTAAATTTTTGGTCTTTTTTTATTTGTTTAGAAAAAAAAAAACACAGAGGTGATCAAACACCACCAAAAGAAAGCTCTATCGGTTTAAAAATAAAAAGATAAATATTTTTTTGTGTACAGTGTCACATGACCGCGCTATTGTCATTCAAAGTGTGACAGCGCTGAAAGCTGAAAATTGGCCTGGGCAGGAAGGGGGTGAAAGCGCCCCCCCCCCCCCGGTACTGAAGGCGTTAAACTGATTTTCAGGCCTAAAATTATTTCTTCTAAAAAGCACAAAAACAGCTCTGGCAGCAAAAGGATTAAATACGAAGCAGTAGACAAGGCAAGTATCCAGGTCAGCTGCTAGAATTATGTAGGGCACCCCCGGAGGAGCCGCTGGTGAATGCAGCGCTATTCCCCTACTTGGAGCACACACAGCCAGGCACACAGCAGTTTCCTCGCTCTTCCACTGGCTCCAAGGAAAAGTCAAGTGTTTTTTTATTTTATTGGGAGCGATGAATTGGGGTAGTGAGAGGGAGCATGGGATACCCCAGGAAACCGTAGAACTGAATAACTCGAGGACTCACTTTCTGGGAACACAGAACAAAAGTCCCACAGGATGGCGCATGCTGCTGGTGACCTGTACCCCTTCCAGAGTTTATAGAAGAAGTACGGGGAAAGCTGGTTTGGCTGTACAGTGGAACCTGGGATTACGAGTATAATCCGTTCCAGGAGAACGCTCGTAATCCAAAGCACTCGCATATCAAAGCGAGCTTCCCCATAGAAGTCAATGGAAACTAAAATAATTTGTTCCGCATTGACTTCAATGGGATGCAATACCGCATGCGGCCAGAGGCGGGGGGTTCCAGAGAGCCTCAGAAACAGCCGGAAATGCCCGAAGTACAGGGAAAGCTGGTTTGGCTGTACAGAGGAACCTTGGATTGCGAGTATAATCCGTTCCAGGAGAATGCTCGTAATCCAAAGCACTCGCATATCAAAGCGAGCTTCCCCATAGAAGTCAATGGAAACTAAAATAATTTGTTCCGCATTGACTTCAATGGGATGCAATACCGCATTCGGCCAGAGGCGGGGGGCGCCAGAGAGCCTCGGAAACAGCTGGAAAGGCCCGAAGTACAGGGAAAGCTGGTTTGGCTGTACAGTGGAACCCCGGATTACGAGAATAATCCGTTCCAGGAGAATGCTAGTAATCCAAAGTACTCGCACATCAAAGCGAGTTCCCCATAGAAGTCAATGGAAACGAAAATAATTTGTTCCGCATTGACTTCAATGGGATGCAATACCGCATGCGGCCAGAGGCGGTGGGCACCAGAGAACCTCGGAAACAGCCGGAAAGGCCCGAGGACAGCTCGGCTGACCTTGGCAAACCTCGGGAACGTAGTATTTCTGAGTATTTCCCAACAGCTCTGAATGGCCCCAATCGGCTACGATAGGCCCCACTCAGCTCCGGCGCCCCCCCACCCTTTAGGCCAAACACGGTACTGCACACCGCTTTGGCCTGAATCCTGCTCGTTTTGCGAGACAACACTTGCAAACAGAGTTAGGATTTTTCAAAATACAGCGCTCGTATTGCGAAACGCTCGTTAACCGCGTTACTCGCAATCTGAGGTTCCACTGTACTTCTCCTGCGGAGTGTAGTTTTTAGCAGACAGCACGCTGAAGCCTGCCGTCGGCTGACGTCACAGAGCCGGTCCAGGCTGGGGAAAGATCGTGACCATACCTGGCACACCCCCTGCGCACGCCTATCTTATCTTTAGAGGAGAAGAGTGAGGTCAGAGGACTGGCTGAAGAGAAATACAAATCCTATAAGCAGGTAGGACCGTTCCCTTTTGAGTGCTTAGCTGGAGTTGAGCTTTAACGTCTAATTAATTATTCCTAATGAATTAATTACTCCTAAATGAAGTTCAGGTGCGTGCCTCATCAGAACGCTGAGCGGTAATAAGTGTGAATGGAAGAGAAATGAGATGGATGACGTATGCTTTGCCTAGAGATCATATATTTGGCAGGCATCCCAGATACAAGGCACAGTATCAGATTTAGGGGAAGTCCCTCGGGCATTTTTAGGAAACAAAATAAATGTTATTGAAGTATTAGTTGTACACACAGCTTGAACTCCTATATTACTGTCTATTACACCAACCCATTCACCCGACAATCTACCCACGGGGGGGTGGCAAATCTCTGGACCGTGACTGCGTATACGCTATTTGTGGCATGAATTGCAGTCTTTAAAACTGTCCACTTCACCCTCTGGAGAAAGATCCCCACCCCTCCTCACTTCATCTGCAGGAATAGGGCTTTTTTCCCCCCCCTTTAGTTTAAGACCCCTTTCACACTGGGGCGTTTTTCAGGCGCTTTAGTGTGAAAGCACTCAGGCTTTTACATTGGGATTGCAGATGCAGCTTCTTTCAGGCACTTTACAGGCGCTTTTTCTTAACGCTAAAGTGCCTGAAAAACGCCCCAGTGTGAAAGGGGTCCAAGTCTTTTTTTTTTTTATTAAAAGTCCGCCCTGCCTCCCCATGCACGTCACTCGCCTTAGGCGAATGAACATCACATACCCCAGGAGGCATAGCCTTTCATTGAAGAACAGGCGGAGGGGACGGACCTATCGTTGCGTCATCGAGAGGCCCGCCTGCTGGACCCGGAAGAGCCAGCGGGCCTCTCGATGACGTCAGAGAGAACATGGCGGCTTGGGATGGAGCTGTGGCTGGGCATGAGATGATCTCAGCGGGTCAATGCTGGATCTACTGGATGGGTGAGAATCTGAAAGGTGCAGATACCACCATCAGGTAAGCGGGGCAACTTTTTTTTTTTTTTTTTAAATGGGGGAGGTCGGCCGCAGTTCCTCTTTGAATCCAAGCGGATATACATATTTTATATATATATATATAAAAAATGTAAAAAACAGCCTCCGGATTGTCTACTTTGCCTCGCTAATGGTATGAGGTGCTACTTACAGTGACAAACCAATAGTGTGGCACAGGAGAACGTGGACAGAACTGGCAAATCATTCACTATCTGGCTACCCGTATTTGGGTCTAGCAGATCCCCATTATGACGACATGTAGAAAGAGCTTAAAGTGGTTGTAAACCTCAGACATGAACTATGAACAAAGCATATCCCTCTATAGTGTGTACTTGTCTCAATCCAGAGCACTAAGTTACATTTTTGTCTGCTGCCTCCTTCCTCTGCTATCTGCATGAGATACTGCTGACAGTTTTTTTTTTACACCAAGAAATAAAAAGGTGACAGGCGAGGGAGCCCCAGCACACAGCCTGTGATTGACAGCATCAGCTATGTTCCTGTGTGCTGTGTGTGTGTGTGCCCTCAGAGCTCTCCTAACCAATCTTACTTCAGCTCTCTGTCCCCTGCTTTGCGGAGCTGAGAGATCCTGTGTACATTCTGCACTTTGAAAGGAAGTAGGGGAAGAAATAGCTATAGATAAACAGGTACAACTTATGTAGGAGGATTTGTTTCATCTCTGTGTATTACCTGAGGCCAGTCACTTCACTGGGTATACAGTAGGTAAAGGTTTGCAACAACTTTAACTTATTCCCTAGCTAAGGGCCCCTCCATTATAGGAAGTGAACGATTGCATTTCTGGCAGCCCCCCAATATAAGGTGGGTAAAGCCTAGGAGGGAGAAGCGTTGTGGCGTACTTTGGACACCGAGTAAAACCGTATTGGTTCCCCCCATCATGGGCTTCCTAAACTACAGGCCTTGAGAAACCAGTGCTGACCTAAAAAGGGAACATCGACTTTACACTGTGCCAGAAGGTCGGGGTTTATTGGATTGAAACCTGAAGTGCCTTATTCACCTTTCCAATCTTTGGAAGTTATACTCTTTATTACAAGTATATTGGACTTTGGCTTCTACCTGGAGGGACGTTATTCAAGAGAATGCCAGACACCTGAGTGGAAGTGTGGAAGATGGGGCCGTACACAGTTAGGCCACATGCGTCTGGACGGGTGCAACTCATAATACATTCCACAGGTGTTGGTGGCCAGGGTCCTGGATACAAAGTACATGGTGTAAACCGGGTCAGGAGTGGTGGCGGTCAGGCGGAGAAGTCACCCTCCTGACGATAAAGAGCGGACTCCTCTACGGAACATGTGCCAGATGGATTGGGCCCTGCTGTGACATGGGATCCTGGTATTAGGCTGGACTGTCAGATCCCTGACTTGGAACCACAGCGCCCTGTAATGTCAGTACACCCAACCACTTTTAGTTCGGTGCCACTGTGAACCAGGGGTATGGTGTACAGCCGTGGCCAAAAGTCTAGAGAATGACACAAATATTAATTTTCACAAAGTCTGCTGCTTCAGTTTTTACAATGGCAATTTGCAGATACTCCAGAATGTTATGAGAAGCGATCAGATGAACTGCAAAGTCCCTCTTTGCCACGAAAATGAACTTAATCCCAAAAATAAAAAACATTTCCACTGCATTTGTGAAGAAGGCTTCAAGGTGCCCAAGAAAGTCCAGCAGGCCAGTGGTGTATTTAGGTTTTGTGCTGCCCTAGGCCTGACTAAACTCATGCAACCCCTAATTTAAATATGATCCACCCCTTCCTGTCAAGGTCACACCCCTTCCTGTTTAAGACCTGCCCTGAAATTTTCCAGTGGGGACACTAGTTCTGAGGGCCTTGGGGGGGGGGGGGGGGAGGGATTCCCTTAATCTTCAGAGATTTCCTCTCACTTCCTGTTTGGCTATGGGGCAGGAAATGAACGGATGGCAATTTTTTTTTTTACAGGGGCTCTAACCCTCCCTTACTCAATCCAAAATGGAAAAAAAAAGTGTTGCCTATAGTTCTTTTTTTAACCACTTCCCGCCCGGTCAATAGCAAATTGACGTCCGGGAAGTGGTTCTGTTATCCTGACTGGATGTCTATTGACGTCCTGCAGGATAACAGCCGCCGAACGCCCGGGGGGTGCGCGCATCGTGGCGATCGTTGGTGCGGTGTGTCAGTCTGACACACCGCTACACCGATCTTGGTAAAGAGCCTCCGACGGAGGCTCTTTACCACGTGATCAGCCGCGTCCAATCACGGCTGATCACGATGTAAACAGGAAGAGCCGTTGATCGGCTTTTCCTCACTCGCGTCTGACAGACGCGAGTAGAGGAGAGCCGATCGGTGGCTCTATTGACAGGGGGGGTCTGCGTTGATTTTCATCAGCGCAGCCCCCCCCTCAAATGCCCGCACAGGACCACCAGAGAAGGGGGCTACATGTGGATGGCCAGGTACATTCCCCATGGCCATCCACATGTTACAAAACATGCCCAACATATGCCAATCAGTTCCCACAAATGGGCACTGACTGGCACCATAGTAGCACATATAAAAACAGTGATGCCCCCCACCAGAGTAACCAGTGCCACTCATCAGTGTCCCTCAGTGCCACCTATCAGTGCCCATCCGTGCCCACCTGTGACCATCTGTGCCACCCATATGTATCCATCAGTGCCACCCATAAGTGCTGCCTATGAGTGCCCATCAGTGCCGCCTATGAGTGCCCATCAGTGCCGCCTATCCGTGCCCATCAGTGCTGCCTATCCGTGCCCATCAGTGCCACCTATCAGTGCCCATCATCAGTGCCACCTCATCGGTGCTGCCTTATCAGTGCCCGTCATTGAAGAGGAAAACGTATTTATTTACATTATTTACAAAAAAATTTAACAGAAACGAATAAAAACTTTTTATTTTTCAAAATTTTCGGTCTTTTTTTATTCGTTGCACAAAAAATAAAAATCGCAGAGGTGATCAAATACCACCAAAAGAAAGCTCTATTTGTGGGAACAAAATGATAAAACATTTGTTTGGGTACAGTGTAGCACGACTGCGCAATTGTCATTCAAATTGCAACCGCGCTGAAAGCTGAAAATTGGCCTGGGCAGGAAGGTGCGTAAGTGCCCAGTATTGAAGTGGTTAAGCACAAATTTCTGCTAAATGTATGGAGGACTAAGAGGATATAACATGCCAGTGGTGGAGCAGAAAACACATAGCACAGTGATGAAGGTTTGTGGTCCAGGCAGTGAGCAAAGGAAGGATTGGGGGCGGGAACAAATAAATCCATCTGTTTATTTTTCTCATCAGCAATCAACAGAAATAAAATTAAGATTCCCTAATATGTACAGCTGACACATGCAAAGGATTGCAGGAGAGTCCTACTACCTACACCATGTCAGTGTCCCTTGTGTCTGCGCCATCCCCATCATATCGGCACCAGTGCGGCCGCTTTATGGGGGCTCCAGACCGGTTTGTCTTGCGGCCCAGTCCACCTCATAAGACTGGCGCTACACTAAAAGTGTAGCGCAAGCCGGCAGGGACTCTTTTCATGCTGCCCCCCCCCCCTGCAAAGTGCTGCCCTAGGCCTGGGCCTTGTTGGCCTAGGCCAAGATACAGCTTTGCAGCAAGCGCCAGGACCGTCTCCTACAGTTGATTCAGCTGCGGCAGTTGATGGCAGCAGGCAGTTGTGAGAACATCGGCACGCTCGGGGAAAAGACTTTGGGAGGGTGGCCTGGTGTCATGAAGGGCAGCAAAGAAGCCACTCCCTTCCAGGAAAAACAGCAGGGACAGACTGATATTCTGCAAAAGGTCCATGGATTGGACTGCTGAGGACTGGGGAAGTCATGTTCTCTGATGAATCCAATTTCCGATTGTTTGGGTCATCCGGAAAAAAATTGTCCGGAGAAGAAAAGATGAGCGCCACCATCAGACCTGTTTCATGTCAACAGTAAAGCATCCTGAGACCATTCATGTGTGGGGTGCTTTTTAGCCAAAGGAGTGAGGGGGGGGGGGGGGCTCACTCACAATTTTGCCTGGGAACAACCCCATGAATAAAAAAAAAAAACGGTACAAAAACTTCCTCCGAGAGCAACTTCTCCCAACCATCCAAGAAGAGTTTGGTGAGGAACAATCCCTTCTCCAGCATGATGGAGCTCCTTGTCATGAGGCAAACGTGATAACCAAGTGGCTTGGGGAACAAAACATGGAAATTTTGGGTCCATGGCCAGAAAAACTCCCCAGACCTTAATCCCATTAAGAACTTGAGGTCAATCCTCAAGAGGCGGGTGAACAAATAAAACCCACAAAAATCTGACAAACTCCAAGCATTGATTGTTTAAGAATGGGGGGGGGGGGCATCAGTCGGGATGTGGCCCAGAAGTTGAGTGACTGCATGCCGGGGCAAACTGCAGAGGTCTTGGAAAAAAAAGAGGGTCAACACTGCAAATATTGACTCTTTGCATAAACTTCACGTCCTTGTCTAACAAGCCGTGCCTCGCTATTGGTTTGGAGAAGCTGCCCATCACAGTGATGAGCCAATAGTGTAGTACAGAAGAGCGGCCACAGTTGGTGATTCCAGGGGCTGGTTGATATCTGGATATTTTTTCTGAGGGCTCCATATGCACAGTACAGAAAAGCAGACCCAACATTGACACAAGTCAAATCCTGACTGGTTCTCTTCAAAGTAAATCTGTCAAGTCTAGGTGGAACCTTTGCTGGCCTCCTGAGGAAATCCTAGTTGCCTGGCTGTGTCATTTTTTTTATCACAAACACAGAACAAGCATGCTTTAAATGAGTTTCCCAATGGCCTATCTCTATACTTGCAGAAGGTCAGTGGCCTAGTGAGTATTGAAGCCAAAGCATTAGCATGACAGCCAAGGAACTGGCATTTTTAAAAGCAGCAATGGCAGCCTTGCTGGTTCTCTCACGACAGAGTAACATTAAAGCGGAGTTCCAACTACAATCTCAATTTTTTCTTTCACAAGCAATTACATTGTCATTATAACACTCACGTGTCCTATTAAAATTGTCCCACCCCCCGATGTCCGGTTTCAGCTTTTTAAAAAAAACTTTGATGACCGTGCTCTGGCCGTTGTCATTTTGCTTGTGGGCACGTGAAGCCCACAAGCATTTAGTTCTGGGATACTGTGCCCCGTTGTCGCGCATGCGCAGTAAGGCGCCGTAGCGGCGCTGTAACGTATACAGGTTGCCATAACAATGGGTGGCGTCGGCTGCCCACTGACTCCTGGGAAATTATGACACACATCTCCCAGGAGCAATAGCGAGTGGTGGTGCCGAGGGAAGTGGCGAAAGGAGCCTTGGCGATGGAGGAAGATTTCAAGGGACCGCATAGCGACAGCCATTTAACCGCTTAACGACCTCTTCACGCCGATATACATCGGCAAAATGGCTCGTACAGGCACAATCACGTACCTGTACGTGGCTCTTTAACTGCCGACGTCGGGGTCGCGCGCGCGCCGCCGGCGGCACTCTCGCGACCCCCCTGCCTTCCCCGTGAGTGGGACCGCGGGTCCCGCGGACTGGATCGCCGCGGGGATCCCCGCGATCGTCTCACGGAGGCTCGGAGCGGGGAGATGCTTGTGTAAACACAACATCTCCCCGCTCCCCTACTGACAATGTCAGCGATCTCCGCTCTGTGTAATCAGAGCGGAGATCGGTGACGTGTCAGTCGTAGCCACGCCCCCCCCTCAGTTAGTAACACGCCCCTAGGCACACTTAACCCATCCAGCGCCCCTAGTGGTTAACCCCTTCACTGCCAGTGTCATTTTCACAGTAACCAGTGGATTTTTATTGCACTGTTCGCTGTGAAAATGACAATGGTCCCAAAAATGTGTCAAAAGTGTCCAATGTGTCCGCCATAATGTCGCAGTCACGAAAAAAATCGCTGATCGCCACCATTACTCAAAAAAAAAAAAAATTATAAAAATGCCTTAAAACTATACCCTATTTTGTAAAAATAGGATTTTTATAACAGCTTACCTGTAAAATCCTTTTCTTGGAGTACATCACGGGACACAGAGCGACATAGTCATTACTAATGGGTTATATAGATACCGTCAGGTGCTGGCACTGGCAACTTCCAAAACCGGAAGTACCCTCCCCTATATAAGCCCCTCCCATCCGGGAGCACCTCAGTTTTGTAGCAAAGCAATAAGTGTCCCCAAAGAGGGGTGGGAGCTCTGTGTCCCGTGATGTACTCCAAGAAAAGGATTTTACAGGTAAGCTGTTATAAAAATCCTATTTTCTTTTTCGTACATCACGGGACACAGAGCGACATAGTCATTACTAATGGGATGTCCTAAAGCAATGCCAAATGAGGGGGGGGTACACCATATATAAGCTGAGCGCTATCAGACATGAGGATCTTTTGCGGCCTGCAACACACTGCGCCCAAAGGCGACATCCTCCTGACTTCTAACGTCCACCTGGTAGAACCTAGTAAACGTGTGTACTGAAGACCATGTTGCGGCCTTACAGATTTGAGCCAGGGAGGCCTGGTGATGCACTGCCCATGAAGTTCCAACTGCTCTCGTGGAGTGCGCCCTAACTTTGAACGGAAGCGGTCTATTTCTCAAGCCATAGGCTTGTATTATGACCTGTCGAATCCACTTGGCTAAAGTAGATTTTGACGCTGCCTGACCCCTTCTGGGGCCTTCCGGCAGAATAAACAAAGTATCCGTTCTGCGAATCTGAGCAGTGGCTTTTAGATAAGCTTTAACTGCTCCTACTACATCCAAAGAATGCAATAACTTTTCCTCTACCGAAGTAGGTTTGGGGAAAAAAGAAGGAAGAACCACATCTTGGTTCAAATGAAACCTCGATACCACCTTAGGAAGAAAGGCTGGATGAGGACGTAACACTACTCTGTCCTTATGGATAACCAGATATGGCTCCTTACAGGACATAGCTGCTAATTCCGATACTCTTTTAGCCGAACAAATGGCTACTAGAAAAATCAATTTCCTGGTGAGAAGCACCAAGGAAATATGCTGTAATGGTTCAAATGGTTGTTTCTGTAGAACCGACAGAACCAAGTTTAGATCCCATGGACATATGGGAATATTAACCGGAGGACTAATACGCATCACTCCTTGTATAAAGGCTTTGACTAGTGAATGCGAAGCCAAGGGCCTTTGAAAAAATATTGACAAGGCCGAAATCTGACCCTTGATAGTACTCAAGGCAAGCTTCCTATCTACAGCCCATTGTAGGGAGTCCAGACTCCTACCTATTACGTACTTACGTGGATGCCATTTCTTGGCTTCACACCAGGCGACGTACGCCTTCCAGATTCTATAGTAGATCTGCCTGGATACCGGCTTCCTGGCATTGATCATGGTAGATACCACAGAATTAGAGAGCCCTCTCTTTTTTAGAATGTGGGCTTCAATAGCCAGGCCATCAAACCTAGGGCTGGTAAGGAAGGGTGGTATATCGGTCCTTGCGAAAGCAGGTCCGGACGATGTGGGAGAGTCCAAGGACTCCCCACTGACATTTTACAATCTCCACGTACCACGCTCTTCGGGGCCACGCTGGAGCCACCAGAATCACTGGTTTCTTTTCTACCCTGATTCTGCGGAGTAATCGAGGTAACCATTGTGGCGGTGTGAATGCATATATCAGCTTGAACTGATCCCAAGGGAACACTAGGGCATCCGAGCCGCAAGCTAGGGGATCCCTTGTCCGAGAGACAAACCTGTCCCCCTTTGCGTTGAATCTGGATGCTAGAAGATCTACATCCGATGTTCCCCACCGCTGACATATTGTCCAGAAAACCTCGGGGTGAAGGGACCCTTCCTCTGGGCCTAATTGCTGGCGACTTAGAAAGTCCGCCTTCCAATTCTCCACTCCTGGAATGAATACCGCAGATATGGCTGGGACATATTTTTTCTGCCCATTTCAGGATGTAATTTACTTCCCTCTGGGCTGCACGACTCCTGGTGCCCCCCTGATGTGGAGTTTGGATGTCCATGCTACTAGGGCATACCGGGCTGCTCGTATCTCTAAGAGATTGATGGGCAGGGCCTTTTCTGCATCCGACCATCTGCCCTGGAGAGACTATTGCTCCAGTACTGCTCCCCAGCCTATAAGGCTGGCATCTGTAGTGACCACCTTCCAAGAAATCGGACTGAAGGATTTCCTTTTTTCCAGATTCTGGGAAACCAACCACCAACGGAGGCTCTTGCGAACGGAAGGGGACAAGGACATTGTAAGTCTAGGCCTGAATTTTTTTGTTCCAGGCTGACAGTATGGCCCCTTGCAAATTCCTTGAATGGAATTGACCGTAGGGTACTCTTCGAATGATGCCACCATTTTTCCCAGCAGCCTCATATACAGGCGTATGGACGGCTGTCTTTTTTGTACCCACTAAGTGGATCAAATCTTTCAAAGACAACACCTTTCCTCGAGGCAAGAATATTTTTCTCTGGCCTGAATCCAACCTTAGCCCCAAGTATTCCAGACTTTTGACTGTTTTTTAGGGCTGACTTGTCTCGGTTGATAATCCAACCGTGAGATTCCAGATACTTGATCGTCTTGTGAACGACCACGTCTAGTTTTTTCACTGAGTGGTCTATCAGCAACAAGTCATCCAGATATGCCATTATCATTACACCTTGTGTTCTTAGATTGGCCAATAAAGGGCCAGAATTTTTGTAAACACTCGTGGTGCTGTGGCCAAACCGAAGGGTAAGGCTCTGAACTGAAAATGGCGCCCTTCTACTGCAAAGCGTAGAAATTTTTGGTGGACTGGAAAGATGGGAATGTGCAAATAAGCATCTTTGATGTCGATCGTGGCTAACCAATCCTCCCCTTGTAGGGCAGTGGCCACCGATCGGATCGACTCCATCGGAAAGACCTGATATACAGGAATTTGTATAGCCCTTTTAGAATTAATATGGGCCTCCCGTCCGCGTTTGCTTCGGGACTGTAAAGAGGTTTGAGTAAAACCCGAACCCTCCTTCTTCCAGGGGAACCTCCATAATTACTCCTTGGAGCAATAGTTGTTCTAGTGCCAACAGGAGGGACTCTCTCTTCCGGGGATCCCTTGGCACGTTTGACCTCAAAAATGGGAAGGAGGAGAGTCTTTTAACTCCAAACTGTATCCCAAACATACTGCAGAGAGCACCTATCTGTCTTGATCGTGTCCCGCCAGGTCTCTTGCGAACAACTGGAGTCCTCCCCCCACCCGACTGAGTGGGGGCTTCATGAATTTAACTTTGGGGGAGGTTTTGTACCTCCCCTGACCCAGGGTTTCTCATTACCCTGCTACTGTCCCTGTTTTTTATCCCCGGGATTTGACCGAGGAGGCCGTCGGAACTGTTACACAGCCGATGCCCCAGGGACTGGAGAAGCAGGCCTCTTAAAGAGGGACCTCTAACTCTGCTTTTAACCGGCAAGAGCGTATTTTTACCGCTGGAAATTTTCTGGATATATTTGTCCAGGTTTTCCCTGAATAAGCGTTCACCATGAAATGGGACGCTAACCAGCCATTCTTTACAGGGAGCTTCAGCAGACCAGTTTTTGAGCCATAGGAGCCTACGCATATGTACTATAGACAGCGTAAGGCGGGAGGCCTGATGGACTGAATCCTCTATGGCGTCAACCGCAAAGCCTAAGGCTCTAGGTAGATCAGCTAGGGCAAAGCCTGCTGATCTGTCAAGTCCCTCAAGACCTGTTTCAACTGATCCTTCACTGCTTAGCAGACCCCAATAGCTGCTACTGCTGGTTGTATCACCAAGCAGATTTTCATAAGGACTCCAATCTTTTATCTATTGGGTTCTTGAACATTTGGACATTATCCACTGGACATGTCAGTGATTTATACATACAAGAGATGGCTGCGTCCACTGTAGGGACCTTCCATTTTTTTTTTTTTTTTTTGATGAACTTATCCTCCATGGGATAGACCACCGGAAATCTCTTGGGGGAATAAATATTTTCTCAGGACGTTCCCAATCCTGGTAAATGAGCCCTTTCAGTAAAGGGTGAAGTGGAAAAGAACAGACAGTCTGGGGGCTTCTAGCGACCCCAACGAGGATACAGTAGTGGTTGATGGTTCCGCAAGGTGCATTTTTAAATGCTGATCGGACCATGTTAGTCAGAGACTGAACCCATAATCTTTCAGCTTGAGATGCTGAGAAAAGGTTCCCCCACTGTTGATTCCTCTATAACAGAATCAACCTCATCCTGATCCCCTTCAGGCAGGTCGATCCCTGTATGGGACTGTTGCTCTGCTAACAGGCACTCTGAAGGAGGAGACGGAGATTGGGGCGTGCTTTCCCTGACAGGGAGGCAGCGATAAATGTTGACAATCTCTCTCTAATCCTCCCAGAGCTGAGGAAAAAACCTCCTCTGTTACATACACAGGAGCAGGTGACTGAGGACAGCCACAGTACCAAGTACCCCTGCGGGGTCTCTACGGTCACTTACCTCTGAACTTCAGGGGAGACTGGTGCAGCAGAAGTATGCCCAAGATCCTCAGAGCCCGATGAGACCCCCTTCGCTTCCTGGAAGATTCAGTTCCGGAGCTTCTGGACGGCATATTCCTAAGCCTAAAGCTGAGGTATTCCAGCCGTAATACACCACTTTTACTGAGAATAGTCTAGCACAATTGCTGCTATATCACAGTTGGTGTCTACTAATGTGCCTTTCTAGGGGATGCCTGTATCAACCGCTTGCTGTATGCCTTTAAATGTTGCCAGCTCTGTCTCTGTACTTCATAGCCAGCTCACTACAATATTGTGGTTTTTTTAAAACTGCTGGGACGCCCGCACATGCGCCGAAGCGCTGCGGCGCGCACAGAGCGTCATCCCCCAGGCTCCGCCCCCTTTCCCGGCTCACCTCTATATATAGAGGCGCGTGCACGCGCACGCGCGCGGGCACGTGCGCCTTCGGCGCTAATTTCAAATATGGTAACAAGGGACAGGAGCCAGGGCCCCTCTTTGCCGCAGGCCGGGGGATGGACAAACACTGCAACATGGCAGAGGAAGCAGTTTCCTATAAGAGAACTCACCATCTGCCTGGACTTTGCTCTGCTGAGAAGAAGCTAGTCCACATGACAAGAAAACATTCCACAGCGGCCTCTAGTGGACAAACACAGGTACCGCAGTCTAATATATTAAATATATATAAAAAAAATTTTTTTTTTTTTCTTGACCACCATTAAAAATTATTACATTTTTTTTTAGTAGTTACAGGCATGCACAGAATTTTGCGGGAATACCATTAGGTAACAGACAGAAAGACAAATTAGGCTTGGGGGTACCCCAATAGAACCAAGTTCCTGGGGGCCCCCACTTACCTGTTCCCCGCCGCAGGACTTTGTTTGGTCCACAAAAGCCCAAACTTCACCTATCACGGCAGGCATTGTAATCAAACCTTCAGGGACCGGGTTCCCAAGGATTCCACTCCCCTGGACCTGTATAGCACCCTGCACAGAAAACATCTTGGTCGTGGGTATGACCAGAGCTCTGGATCCCAGGGTCCAGCTCTCCTAAGAGAAGCATTACAGGCAAAACCTTGCTCTTCTCTGCAAGGCCTGGGTACCGACCGTTTAGCTATGAAGCTTTTTTGGTCGGATCCGGAATAGCTTACTGAGGCCCAAAAGAACCTGTACGCAAGCTCAGTGAAAAACACATGTTTCTTCTTGGCCAACACCTTAGACACTGGCAAAAAACTGAGGTGCTCCCGGATGGGAGGGGCTTATATAGGGGAGGGTACTTCCGGTTTTGGAAGTTGCCAGTGCCAGCACCTGACGGTATCTATATAACCCATTAGTAATGACTATGTCGCTCTGTGTCCCGTGATGTACGAAAAAGAAAGCTATAATTTTTGCGCAAACCAATCAAACGCCGATTGCGATTTTTTTTACCAAAAATACATAGAAGAATACGTATCGGCCTAAACTTTTTTTTTTTATATATATTTTTTGGGGATATTTATTATAGCAAAAAGTAAAAAACATGTAATTTTTTTCAAAATTTTGGCTCTATTTTTGTTTATAGCGCAAAAAATAAAAACCGCAGAGGTGATCAAATACCACCAAAAGAAATCTCTATTTGTGGGAAAAAAAGGACGCCAATTTTGTTTGGGAGCCACGTCGCACGGCCGCGCAATTGTCAGTTAAAGCGACGCAGTGCCGAATCGCAAAAAAAGGGGCCTGGTCATAATGGCCCGTTGTGGTCCGGGGCTTAAGTGGTTAAAAGGGGAGTAAAAAATCAATGCACATCAATGACATTTTTTTTTTTTTTTTGGGTGGAACTCCACTTTAAGCTTTGCGCATCACTTTGCAAGGATTGTAAAAAGTCAGAGGTTGACATTACAGCGACATTGCGTCAGCTACAATTGTAACTTAACTAGACACCCAACATGTGACCTTTAGGTGCCAATCAATTCATCGTCAGTGGAGTGGAGCAGAGGCAATGAAGGGAAGATCGGGCTCCATAGGCATCATATGAATGAGTCAGTCTTCCTTCTGCCTCGGTTTCTTTCTTCCTTTCCTTTTATATTGCCATATGTTTAATCAATGTATAGTTTCTTGAAACATATTAGAAGACATCCAGTTACAAAGGACTTCTTCACAAACAGCCGTTGTCTATTGAGCATGGAACATGGATGGCCATTAATGAGCGTTCTTGCTTTCCCCTTGAGGCATGGACTCCATCTCTTGACTTGGCTGTTTATTGCAAACTATGTCACTCATTGTAGCAAGTCTTCAAAACAAGGCATGTAATCAATATCTTCAATAAAAATCTATACAATGAACAAGTCCGTTTCGTCAGAGAGACAATCTCAGCAGTGCAGTGAAGTGAGAGGGGATTTTCCCTGCAAGACCCCTATAATCTACAGTCAGCTCGATTCTCACTTCTATCTCCTCCACACATTGGCCTCCAGTAGAGTTTCTCTTTTTAAAGTGGAAATTAATCAAAATGTTAACTGTACCTAGTTGGTAGGTTGGGCTGGTTGCCACTTTTTTGTACAGTTGGTTAAATTGGGTGCAGGGTTGCTGTGGAAGCCTTCACTGGTATTGTGCTTTGCTGGGCGTCAGGTGCGCCCCTGTGCCTTTAAAAGGGAGGGGTGGGCTCCATCCAAGCATACCAACCCTTTATCTATCCATTCTTATATCCAGGGTATTTTTTCTCAGAGAATAGGTGGGGGAACTCCGACCTTCACCCTTCGTTTCTGCTCCCTACCCGCCTCTGAGCATTGTTCCTTGGTTCCACTTCCTACCGGCCTCCTTGTACCGCTCATAACAAAGAAAGACAGTAAAATAGATCCCCTGCAGTGAGCAACAATAAACCCTATCCCAGCAACAGTGGACCCCCCCAGCAATGATAGACCTCACCCCAGCAAAAATAGAGCCCCCACACAACAAAATACCACCCCAGCAACAATAGATCCCCCGTTAGCAACAACAAATGTCCCAAAAGACTGCATCAACAGACCCTCCAGGAGGCAGCAACAATAGACCTCTCCCTCACCAGTAGATCCCTCCCAGCAACAATTGCTCCCTCCTAGAAATAGAGGACCCCCCACTAGCAACAATAGATCTACCCAGCAACAAGAGACCTCCACACAAAAATAGATCCCCACCAGTGAAAATGTCCCCAGCAGCAAGCATCAATAGACCTTCCAGCACGCCCCAGCACTCCTTGCCATTACATACATTCATTGCTGGAGGTGCCGCGTTCCCCCGCGTTCCCGCAAAAAAAAAGCCATGCTTATATCTGCTCCTACTATGGAGGCTCTGGAAATTTAGAGTTGGGACCACAGTATATGCAGAGGTCCCTTGGCGTGGGCACTGCAGCTTATGCATATATTTGCAAATTTGTGCAAACAAAACCATCTGTTTTTAATGTACACTGTTAGGGCCAATGTGGTTGTTTTGCAGGCTGGCTGGTAAGTGTGCTGGGAAATCTTTTGTTTATTTGTGATGTACATTGCCCCACCATATGCACCTTACTGCAAAAGCCACTTATAGGTTGGGGTGGTTGCCACTTTTTTTGAACCTAGTTGGTAAACTTTTGTCTTGAATTCCTCCTCAGAAATAGCTGTGGACTTACAGGTATGTGAGTGTGTTTTTGCACTACTGTGGCTACAGCCTCCTAGCAGTATATATGTACAGTGTGAGGTCTAAGGCTCTGCTACCTCTGACTCCTAGGGTCCAGAGATTAGGAGTGAGATTTGGGGTTCTTCCCCTCCGTGCTACCCATTGTTCTCTTTACTAGAGAGGCTGTGACATGACGAAGCAAAGCCCTGCCGCTACCAAGGTGGCAATCTCCACAGAGACATTGTGCATAAAAAGGCATAGGAAGTAATGAGGGAAAAGATCAGCTGCAAGGAGGCCATAGGCCGGCCATTCTCAACCAGGCCTCTATGGAAACCTAGGGTTCCGCTAGGAGTTGCTAGGGGTTTCTTGTGCTGGGGCCGACTGACCTCCAATTGGATGGTGCCTGGATAATTCAAGAGCCAACCCCACTTGGCAAAGCCAGCAGCATGACACCAATCATCTTTTTAGCTCTCTGTAAGTGTAGCGTTCCGACCACCACTTACGCTCCATTGACCATCAATGTAAGGGGCATTTCTTCCATTGGCTCCCATGAGTTGGTTGTAGTAAGAGCAGGGCCGGATCTAGCCTATCTGTTCTAGGGGTGCTGTTAAAAGACTCATGGGGCATAACGTCAACATGTTGTGTGAGTCACTTGACAGCCTCTCACCTAGTGTGACAACAACAGGGAACCGGTACTTCATGATCAGATGGCATGCTTCTTTTCCGTGAGTCATGAATCGGAAATAACATGTGACAGGTAGTGCAGAGGTGGTGCGGGAGCGAACAGGGAATATGAATTGGGCTGTCATTATATTAGGATGATTAAACAGAACCTATGCCCCTTCATATCAGGAGGCCTCATCAGACTCTCCTTTTACATCAGGATCTCCAGTTACACAAGGGGTCCCTATCAGAGTGCCCCCTTAAATAAATTGTCCTCATCAGTGCCCCGTACATTAACAGTCTGCATCAGAGTGCCCTTTATATCCATTGACCTCCATCAGAATATCCCCGTACATCAAGCGTCCCCATTAGAGTGCCCCCTTTATATCAACTGCCCCCATCAGTGTTCCCCTTACATCAATTGCCCCCATCATATACCCACTTATATCAAGTGTCCCCATCAGAGCCCCCCCCCCCCCTACAACAATTGTCCCCATAAGACTGACTCTTGAATCAGTGAATGCACTCTTATGCCCCGTATACACGACCGTTTTTCAGGTCGGAAAAAGTCAGATGAGAGCTTTTCGTCAGGAATCCCGACCGTGTGTATGCTCCATCAGACTTTTTCCCACAGGAAAACTGCCGGAAAAAAAAAAGGAGAGAGCAGGATCTCTTTTTTCCCCATCAGGAAAAAATCCTAGCTGGAAAACCGTTCGTCTGTATGCTTCTCCGACGCGCAAAAAAAACACGCATGCTCGGAAACAAATCGACGCATGCTCAGAGGCATAGTACTTCATTTTCTCGGCTCGTCGTAGTCTTTTATGTCACCGCGTTCTTGGCAGTCAAAAGTTCACCGGACTTTTGTGTGACCGTGTGTATGCAAGGCAGGCTTGACAGGAATTCCTTCGGAAAAAACATAGTTTTTTTTTCCCCCGACGGGAAAACCGGTCGTGTGTATGGGGCATCAGAGATTTGGGTGGGCAGATTGGATAAGGTAGGTAGAGCTGGCCCTCCTGTACCAGGCCCAGGCCCCCCTTCAGTTCAGCAGGCAGCCAAGGGACAAAGAGGAAACGTTAAATACCTTTGGGTGCATGTACAACAATTCCAGAGGCCACCGCTCCTAGCAATTAAATAAAAAAGTTCCCCGGGCCCCATCAGTTCAGCAGCAGGGGCCAGGGACAGTGAGGGGACTATTTACTCATTTTCAGGAGCAGACAAAATGCCCGAACAACCCAAAGCTTAGTCAGAACCTAGGTTTGAACTGAACAATTGGCTCATCCCTACCCATGGGGCAGCTGTCAGGCAGAGAGTATGGGGCCCCATAGGGCTGCTGTTAGAAACCATGGGGCCCCATATAGACAACCTGACACAGGGCCCCATACAGCCAATGCTTCAGTTATGAATAAACACAGTGAGTGATCTGTACCGATTACTCATCATGTTCATTCAGGAAAGGAAGGGGCTGGCAAATATTACATATTTACCAGAACCTTCCCCCACTCTCCTTTTTTAAGGATCCTATTGTGGGCTTGCAGATGCTGGTGGGAAGGACAGGAGGGAATCTGGCAGCACTGCGGGGGTGGGGGGCACACAGGGGGGCCTGGGCATCAGGGGGAAATGTATGGAGCACAGAGAGGGTGATCGGTGTGCCGGAGGGGAGGGGGGGCAATTACTGGAACTGATCCCATGTATGGCTCTCTCTGCAGCAGCTGTAAGCCAATGGGAGGGAGAGGAGAAGAAGCCAGCTTTCAGCTGCTGCAGACAGCCATATAGGGTATCGGTATCCTTAAATGCCCCCCCCCTTGCTGTGCCAATCACCATCCCTGCCCACATCCAATTCACCCTGCTGCCTGGGCCCCACACAAGACGACTGGTAGTACCCCCTTATCCATGGCCCTGGGGCCCCATGATTTGTAATGATGGCCCTGTAGGTGAGCACAATGAAAATCTGGGGGACACAGCCCACCCCAGCTACCCCCTAGATCCAGGCCTGAGTAAGAGCTCCCAAAGACCCCATTTTAGGAATTCACCCAGTGCATAAAAGGTTGAGAAAAGCTTCCATAGGCAATACTAGTGACCCATCAATTGAGCTCTGCTTGAGGTTTTGGGCACAGCCTCGAAAGTTCAGTTCCTCTTTAAATAAAGCCCATTGGTATGCGACCCCGACTTTTCCCCTTTAAATACTCTCCAGTCATTTTGTTCTATTACATTTCAGACTCTGATTCCAGAAGAGGAAGAAGGATCTGTGATAAAGCCAGCCAAGTATGCTAGGCATGTATCTTCCTTAGCAATCTAATCATTTAAACAGCTACACAGCGTTCTTATGGGAACCACCGCGCTCAGGCCCTCCGCGCAAGACAAGAAATCCAATGTAAACGCTAATGATGACCTTGACCTCCAACAGCCACTGTAAGTAAAAATAGCTGTTGGTACTTGTCATTTGAGAAACTATCAGGTCAGCTTTCTACGCTACGAGCAGCCGGAAAATCCAATTGTTTCCCTTCTCTTTACCGCTGCGCAGAACAGCCATTGTGCAAGCCAATACATCCGTAAGGCGCTTGTACATGATATGCTTTTAGAGAACTCTATCTGCAGGCTACCCTTTCCTGTACGAGAAACACAGAGTCAGATCCATTTTAATTACTCGGATGGACAATTTGAACATAAAAAAAATGATCGATTCTCTCGGCAAGCATGATTGCTCAAAAGTTGAGTGCCATTAGCTTTCGAAAACAAGAGCTAAATAGAAGACGCTTAAATCTATTTACAGCGCCAACAATGCTGATGTTGACAGGTTCAAAAAAGTGGGTGTCAATGGCCGGCCACTTATTGGCCAAGCAGTCATTCTAGACCAGTCTTTCTCAACCGTTTTACTCCAGAGGAATGCTTGAAAAAAATTTTTTTTAGGTGACTGGGAACCCCTGCCAAAAGCAATTCATTGGTGGTCAATGGGAAAAATTACCCTTAGGGCAAATGCCAATTAAAGGGATACCACTTGCCTCCACTGTGCAGTTCGTTTTGCACAGAGTGGCCCCGAACGTCCTCTTCTGGGGTCCCGCGGCGTCTCTCGCGGCTCCTCCCAGCAAGAGCTAACCCCCCCTCTGGGAAGCTCTTTCCGGAGGGGGTTAGCTTGCGGGCGCGCTCCCGTGTGATACTTTCGGCGGCCGTAGCCGCCGAGTGTATCACTCGGCCCTGCCCCCCCCCAACGCGTCATTGGAATTGATTGACAGCAGCGCGAGCCAATGGCTGCGCTGCTCTCAATCTATCCAATGAAGAGCCAAGAAGACCAGGCAACGATCGAGCGCGTTCGCGACGCGGGACTTTCCAGGGCTCAGGTAAGTAAACGGGGGGGCTTGGGGGGCCCTAATCGTCAGATGTTTTTTTTTACCTTAATGCATTAAGGTGAAAAAACATGTACCTTTACAACCCCTTTAAAGCTCCTGTCACTAAATAAAATGGTCACTTTACAGTCCTGGTCACACGTTGTGTTTGCTTTGTTTCAAAAATTATACTCCATGTCGCTTTCTTGGTGCTTCAAAGCGTCTCTAAAGCCTCCGTAGAAGTCTACGACAACGCTTTCTGACGGTACCTGCAGCTTTTGAGAGGGTTTTATTCAGCGTTAACGTTGCTTTGTGTTGGAGGTATTGCAGGTATGAGATATCCCAGGATGCACTGAGAAACCAACAAGCAAACTGGAAAGACGTCATCAGCAATCACTTCTGGTTCATGTGTATATTTTCTGGAAGTGTCTGGTGGAGACATCACATCTGGTGAGCAGCAGGAAGGTGAGGGGGGGTCCGGAATGGAGAAACTAGCAGGCGGCACACGTGGTGTGCATCATGGGACATTACACTATAGCAAAAGGTGAGGACTCGAGGGAGAGGACTGAGCAGTGGAGGATCAGCAGAGCTATAGGACCAGAGCAGGAGAAACTAGCAGATGTCACATGTGGTGAGCAGCATGGGAGCAATATAGCTGTAGGTAAGCAGGGACCAGAAGGGACTGAGGGGAGGATCAGCAAGCCAGAGGATAAACAAAGCTGAGCTACTACTGAGTGGGGGATCAGCAGAGCTGGGGGTTATTACTGAGCAGGGGATCAGCAAAGCTGGGGGTACTACTGAGTGGGCCATCAGCAGACCTAGCTAAGCTAGGAAACTGCTCAACAGGGGTACTACTGAGCTGAAGATCTGCTGAGTGGGAAGACTACTGAGCCAGGGTTCTACTGGACCCCTTAAAAACAAACAGAAAATAAACACACACAGGACATTTGCCAAGCTTCACAGAAGCATCAAGAACATATAAAAAAACATGTTGAAGCGGTAGGCTCTTTAATGTGTGTTAAACTTGAAGCAAGTGTAAATGAACCCTTACATTGGTGGTCATTGGCAAGAATACTTCCTGTACAGTGGTGGTCAGAATGCGACCCTTACAGACCGCTAAAACGATTATTTGTGTCATACAGCTGGCTTTGCCAAGTGGCATTGGACCTGGGACTATGGAGGCACTATCAAATGGGAGGTCAGTCAGCCACAGCTCAAGGAACCCCTAACTGGCCACTTCCCAACCTACAACTGGCCTTCACAGCAAGGAGCACATGGAAGGGCAACGCATGGAAAGAAAAAAAAAGGAAATTCCCAGCTCAACTCACCAGCCAATCTGCTACCAACTGAATTATCCTGTCCAACAGTTTGCGTTAAAAACAGGGGTTTAGTTTGCACACATTTGCAAATACATGCGTAAGCTGCAGAGCCACTCCAATGCACCCCAATATTTCTGCATTTCTAACTCTTAGAAAGTGCATTCTAATGGATAGATAGATGGCAGGTGAGCCTGGAGGTAGCCCACCCCTCCTTAAAGGCACAGGGGTGCACTGGACACCGAGCACATAACACACTGGCAGCGAAGGTGTCCAGCGTGTCCCCTCACCAATATTACATCAGTAACAAACAGATGGCCACTGCCCCCACCTATAACTGGCCTTCACAGCAAGGAGAACATGGAAGGGCGACACATGAAAAACAAAACCAAAGAAAACTCCCAGCTCAACTCACCAGCCAATTTGCTACCAACTGAATTATCCTGTCCAACACCTTTGCTGCCATTGTGCCATTTTCTGAGTGCCCATCAGTGCAGCCTCATCAGTACCACCTATCAGTGCCCATCAGTGCAGCCTAATCAATGCCCATAAGTGCAGCCTCATCCGTGCAGCCCCATCAGTACAGCCTCTTCAGTACCACCTATCAGTGCCCATCAGTGCAGCCTAATCAATGCCCATAAGTGCAGCCTCATCCGTGCAGCCCCATCAGTACAGCCTCATCAGTACCACCTATCAGTGCCCATCAGTGCAGCCTCATTAGTACCACCTATCAGTGCCCATCAGTGCAGCCTCATCAGTACCACCTGATAGGTGGTATTGATAGGGCTGCACGGATGAGGCTGCACTGATGAGGCTGCACTGATTGGCACTGATAGGTAGTACTGATGGGGCTGCACGGATGAGGCTGCACTGATAGGTGGTACTAATGGGCACAGATGAGGCTGCGCTGATGATTATCACTGTAAACAAAGTACTGACAGCCTTGCCAGGTATCGGCTGTCCTTTCCTCTCACAGACTTGGCATGCAAGGAAAAGAAATGCCGATAACCAGTGTGACAGCAGGAAGGTAAAGTCACCTGGTTGCATCCAGGGGGGTAGATATATTTCGCCCAGATTCAGGCTTTACGCCGATTTATACAGCTAGGTGGAGAGTTGTATAAGCCCAGCTGAGACTAGTGGGCTCATTGATGACTCATACCTCTAGGGAGAGGGCTGGGCGTCGTGCAGGCAGGGAGTTGATGAGGCCAGCTGAAGCCTGTCAGTTCGTTTAAGGCCTCTATAAAAACTCCCAGATTCATTAGATGTTAGCTCATGCCTGGAAGCAGACCTGTGTGGACTGTCTAGGGAGAGTGAACCCCTGTGCGGTGAGAGAAAGCCTGTGTGGCTATATTTTGCTTGGACATTTAAAACCAGGGACTAGGACAGCACTAGGCTGATCCCAGTTGTTAGTTAGGAAACCTGTATGTTTAGTCAGAGGTCAAGTTGACCAGGATTTATTTTGTTTGTTTCTTTTGCTTTGCTGTGTTTTTGTCACTGTAAATAGAAAATAAACGGCACCTTTTTGATTTTGAAAACCACAACCTCCGTCTGCTGGGCCTGTTTTTGTGTGGGGAGCCCATCCCGGGGGTCACACACACCCGCTGCCGAGCTAACCCCCTCACAGTTGGTGGAGAATGCGGGCAGTTTTTTTTTAAGCCAGCATGGAGGAGATACTGAAACAGCTGGCTCTAGCAAATGCCAATCAACAGCAGACAAATGCAGGTTTGCAAAAGAGCCTTGCAGCTCAACAACAGAACTTCGCAGCCCAGCAGCAAGCTCATCAACAGAGCCTTGCAGCCCAGCAGCAAGCTCACCAACAGAGTCTGGAAGCTCAGCAACAAGCCCAGCAACGATCTGAGGCCCGCTTCATAGACCTATTACAGAAGCAAGAGCAGAGACTACAACAAATGGAAGCAGTAATGCAGCAACGTCCGCAGACCAGTGAGGAAAGCCGTCCCACTAATACCGCGTCCTTTGGGGTGAGTCGTTTATTGACAAAAATGACTGGAGAGGATGATCCAGAGGTATTTTTGACCACGTTTGAAAGGACTGCTGAAAGAGAAAAGTGGCCTGAGGAGCAGTGGGCTGGACTGGTGGCTCCTCTGTTAACGGGTGAATCGCAGAAAGCTTACTATGACCTAGAGCCTGACCAAGCAAAAGACTATGTGATGCTAAAAGCTGAAATATTGGCAAGGCTGGGTGTCACCCTGGCTGTCCGGGCTCAGCGTGTGCATAACTGGACTTTCCAGCTTGGAAAACCCCCCAGGTCTCAAATGTATGATCTCATTCACCTGAGCAGAAAGTGGCTACAGCCAGAGACTTTGTCCGCACCAAAGATTGTGGAACGTGTTGTAATGGATCGGTTTTTGAGAGCTCTTCCTACTGCCATCCAAAAGTGGGTAAGCCATGGAGACCCAGAGACGGCCGATGGTCTTGTGGATCGTGTGGAGAAATACTTGGCTACAGAGAACCTGACGGCCTCTTCCAGAGACACTCGGACTTTCCACCCTAAGACCAGACCATCCCCAGGGGCGGATAAGATGATTCCAAGGGGTAAGGGTGGAGAGAGTGAGAGGGTGGGAGCTCTACCCCAAGTTTGGCGAGAACAGCCTGGGAAATCAGCGGCTCAAGAGGCGGCAAGAAGGATCATTTGCTACCGCTGCCGGCAAGCGGGACATATTGCAGCAAATTGCCCGGTTTTGGAGGAACCCATGCAGTGTGACTTTCTGACGGGCAGACGTCAGTCGCTGTGTGCGACAGTCGCATGCACTGCCATTCGGGGAACTGAGAAACATTTATGCAAAATGTGTATTAATGGTAGAAATGTTGTGGTATTGCTGGATTCAGGTAGCCTTGTGACCCTGATAAAGGCTGAATTAGTTAAAACAGAGGTCTCTGGGAATAGCAAGGTAGCTGTTATTTGTGTGCATGGGGACACCCGAGAGTATCCAGTGACTACAGTGTGTTTCGAGACCCCCAAAGGTACCCTTTCTCATCCAGTGGGCTTAGTGTCTCAGTTACCGCATGACGCCATTGTGGGAAGGGATTTTCCGAAGTTCTGGGAACTGTGGGATGATCCTGAGCCCCCCACTGGTGCCCCTATGTACCAGGAATGTGATAGCCAGAACTCCTCTGAGAGTGGTGAGGACTCTCCAGAATTTCCCTTGTCAGTATTGGCAGGGGAGACTCAAGAAACTGGAGAGGAGCCCACCTCCTCAGACGAAAACCTACCGTCTGTGGAGTTTTCTGATCTTGAGGTTCACAGGGAAAACTTTGCCACAGAACAGTTGAAAGACCCCGCCCTAATAAAGGCACGGGAAAACGTAGTGAAAATAGATGGCGAGTTAGTGAACCCAGATAATACCTGCACTTACCCATACTTCAGCGTAGAGAAGGACCTACTGTATCGGGTGGCAAAAAGGGCAGAAGAAACCGTTGAGCAGCTTGTGGTGCCCAAACCTTACAGGAAGTTGGTGTTGGAGTTGGCCCATGGGCACATTCTTGGAGGTCATCTGGGGACAGAGAAAACCCGAGAGAGGGTATTACAGAGATTCTATTGGCCTGGGGTGATGAAGGACATAGAAAATTATTGTTCCTCCTGCCCTGTGTGTCAGAGGTCGGCCCCGATGCCACACTTCCGTAGCCCGCTGGTCCCTCTACCCATCATTGAGGTCCCGTTTGAGAGAATCGCAATGGATTTGGTAGGTCCTATAATCAAGTCCGCTAGGGGGCACCAGTACATATTGGTTATAATGGACTATGCCACCCGTTATCCAGAAGCGATCCCTCTCAGAAATACCTCGGCCAAAACCATAGCCAAAGAGCTATCTCTTGTTTTTAGCCGGGTGGGTATTTGTAAAGAACTGCTTACGGACCAAGGTACACCCTTTATGTCCCGGGTTATGAAGGAGCTGTGTAAATTGTTCAAAGTGACGCAATTACGTACATCTGTGTATCACCCCCAAACCGATGGGCTGGTTGAAAGATTCAACAAAACCCTAAAACAAATGTTGAAGAAAGTGGTGGATAGGGATGGAAAGGATTGGGACTGTCTACTTCCTTATTTGATGTTTGCTATTAGGGAGGTGCCCCAATCCTCTACGGGATTCTCCCCCTTTGAGTTACTGTATGGGAGACACCCAAGAGGGCTGTTGGATATTGCCAAGGAAACTTGGGAAAGTGAGAGTTCTCCCCACAGGAGTGTGATTGAGCATGTCGCCCTGATGCAAGATCGAATTGCACAGGTAATGCCCATCGTGAAGGAACATTTGGCCCAAGCGCAGTTGGCACAGCAGAGAGTGTACAACCGTGGAGCCAAGACCCGTACCTTTTCCCCGGGGGATAGGATATTGGTACTTGTCCCTACGGTTGAAAGTAAATTCCTTGCCAAATGGCAAGGCCCCTACGAGATAATGGAAAAAGTGAGCGAAGTGAATTACAAGGTCAGACAACCAGGAAGGCGAAAGCCCGAACAGATCTATCACGTTAATCTGTTGAAAGCCTGGAGGGATAGAGAGTCCCTAGTCGCAGACACTTGGTCACCAGCTCAAACTGGTTGCGTGATTCCTGAGGTTGGAATCGCAGCCACCTTGTCACAACCCCAACAACAGGAGGTTAAGGAGTTTGTGCTTCGCAACAAGGAGGTATTCTCTGAGCTGCCGGGACAAACATCTGGGGTAGAGCATGACATTATTACCCCGCCCGGTGAAAGGGTGAAGTTAAAACCCTATCGGATCCCAGAGGCCCGACGGGAGGCAATACGGGAGGAAGTACAGAAAATGCTGAACTTAGGGGTGATAGAGGAGTCCCAAAGTGATTGGTCTAGTCCCATTGTGTTGGTGCTTAAACCGGATGGGAGCTGGCGATTTTGTAACGATTTTCGTCAGTTGAACAAAGTTACAAAATTTGACACCTACCCCATGCCACGTATAGATGAGTTGATCGACCGGCTGGGAACAGCCCGATACATGACGACTCTTGACCTCACAAAAGGGTATTGGCAAATCCCCCTGGCCAAGTCAGCCAAAGAGAAAACCGCATTTGTAACCCCAGACGGGGCGTTCCAATATAAAAGAATGCCGTTCGGGTTACAGAATGCGCCGGCCACATTCCAGCGGAAAATGGACCAGATGCTGAGGCCCCATCGGAAGTATGCTGCGGCTTACCTGGATGACGTAATTGTCCATAGCACAGATTGGGCCTCACATCTGCCAAAAGTGCAAGCAGTCCTGGACTCTGTTCGGGAAGCAGGGTTTACGGCTAACCCCAAGAAGTGTACCATTGGGCAGGAGGAGGCCAAATATCTTGGGTACACCATTGGGAGGGGAGTAATAAAACCCCAACTCAACAAAGTCGAGGCCATCCAGAGTTGGCCACGTCCCAACAGCAAGAAGCAGGTACGAGCCTTTCTGGGAATCGCTGGGTATTATCGGCGATTCATTCCCCACTTTGCTTCTAAGGCTGTGCCCCTAACCAACCTGACGAAGGGGAAAGGGTCGGTCATGATTAAATGGACCCCCGAGGCTGAGGCAGCATTCCAATTCTTGAAACAAGCCTTATGTAGCCAGCCAGTGTTGTACTCACCCGACTTCTCTAAAGACTTTGTCGTACAAAGTGATGCGTCAGATGTGGGGTTAGGAGCAGTATTGTCCCAGGTCTGGAACGGGGAAGAGCACCTAGTCATTTACCTCAGCAGGAAGTTGAAGTCCCATGAGGTAAATTACGCCACCGTTGAAAAGGAGTGTTTAGCGGTGAAGTGGGCTCTAGATTCCCTTCGGTACTACCTGCTAGGTAGGCACTTTGACATGGTTACGGATCACGCTCCGTTAAAGTGGATGGCTCAAAACAAGGAAACAAATAGAAGAGTGAATAGGTGGTTCCTGGCCCTCCAGGAATTCAACTTCACAGTAAAGCATCGCCCTGGCGTTCAAATGGGGAATGTGGATGCTTTGTCTCGAGTACATGAATGCCTGATTGCTGGTGTTCCAACCCCGAGGTTAAAACAAGAGGGGGGGGTATGTGACAGCAGGAAGGTAAAGTCACCTGGTTGCATCCAGGGGGGTAGATATATTTCGCCCAGATTCAGGCTTTACGCCGATTTATACAGCTAGGTGGAGAGTTGTATAAGCCCAGCTGAGACTAGTGGGCTCATTGATGACTCATACCTCTAGGGAGAGGGCTGGGCGTCGTGCAGGCAGGGAGTTGATGAGGCCAGCTGAAGCCTGTCAGTTCGTTTAAGGCCTCTATAAAAACTCCCAGATTCATTAGATGTTAGCTCATGCCTGGAAGCAGACCTGTGTGGACTGTCTAGGGAGAGTGAACCCCTGTGCGGTGAGAGAAAGCCTGTGTGGCTATATTTTGCTTGGACATTTAAAACCAGGGACTAGGACAGCACTAGGCTGATCCCAGTTGTTAGTTAGGAAACCTGTATGTTTAGTCAGAGGTCAAGTTGACCAGGATTTATTTTGTTTGTTTCTTTTGCTTTGCTGTGTTTTTGTCACTGTAAATAGAAAATAAACGGCACCTTTTTGATTTTGAAAACCACAACCTCCGTCTGCTGGGCCTGTTTTTGTGTGGGGAGCCCATCCCGGGGGTCACACACACCCGCTGCCGAGCTAACCCCCTCACACCAGAAAGCCTTTTTTACATGTGATCAGCTGTGATTGGACACGGCTGTTCACATGGTAAAGGGCCAATCACAGCGGCCCTTTACCACGATCTGTGAACAAGTGTTCGAAAGAACACAGCGGTCACAAAGCTCACCCGATGCACGCCCTGGGGGGGGGGGGTGTGCAGGGGGATACGGTTCTGGGAGGCTGTCCATGGACGTCCTTTCAGAACTAGAGAGTCTTTCAGCTCTAGCACGGTACTACAGTGGTAAATGAGCAGGTAACCCAGAATATAATTACATCCGACGAGTGAACTTCCTGCACACAATTTTTTTTTGCACTGGCAAAGTTTGTGGGTGGGAAAGATGGTGGAAAGATGTAAGATGTGTGATTGGATGGGCCCACCACCCAAAATTCTCAGACGTTTATGGCCGCCCAAAACCCGGACATTTTTAACTAAGAATATATTCAAAGAGTATAAAAATACAAGATGTTGGGTTTGCCAGGCTTAGCTATGCTCTGTGTTCCATCGACAAAAGGATTTGATGGAGCAGATGTCAATTATTAAAGCAAATTAATTAGTGCCGGTCAGACAAGACCTTGAATTTTCCTCGTCATTACTGGGAAACCTGCTCCTCATTATATGAACGGTACTTGTTCTAATGAGCACCTTCGCAAAGAACAGAGAATTGCCAAATGTCAAGGCTTCTCCACAAATCATCATACCGAGGAAGAGCTGAAGCCGAAAAAGACAAAACAATGAACGTGTTGCCGAGATCTAAGGCAAAAATAATTCAGAAGCCAATCCAATTATTAAAATGAGGAGTAGAAAAAAAAAAAATACAGTCCCTTGAAAGGTTTTTACTATCTTTTCTAAAATAAGTGGGTGGATAGTTGGAAAAAAAAAGGGGGGTGGGCCCGATTTATTATAGGCATCTAAAACAAATACAGTGGAACCTCGGATTACGAGCATAATACGTTCCAGGAGAATGCTAGTAATCCAAAGTACTCGCATATCAAAGCGAGTTTCCCCATAGAAGTCAATGGAAATGAAAATAATTTGTTCCGCGTTGACTTCAATGGCATGCAATATCGCATGTGGCCAGAGGTGGGGGGAGGCCAGAGAGCCTCGGTAACACTCGGAAAGGCCAGAGGACAGCTCGGCTGACCTTGGAAACCCTCGGAAACACCCGGTAACGGAGTATTTCCGACTATTTACGATCTGCTCCGGCGCTCCCTCCCCACTTCAGGCCAAATGCGGTACTGCAGGCCCCATTAGCTTGAATTCTGCTCGTATTGGGAGACAACACTCGCAAACTGAGTCAAAATGCTTGTTAACCGCATTACTCGTAAACCGAGGTTCCACTGTAATGTCTTTTAGGACTTGTTCACACAAGCAGCCAGAGGGGGCGGTAAAACCAGGCGTTCGGAACCACGATTTTACCTCGCCTTAACTGCCTCTTGAACACTGCTGCACAGCCACTGCAGTGCCGTAGTTATGGCCTTTATACTGTTGAAAAGAGAAGTATGGGTTTATTTTTTTAACTTCATCCTATTCCCTGTGAGCTGCTAATACTAGGGATGCACCAATGCCACTTTGACACCGAGTACGAGTACCGATACTTGACATCATGTACTCGCCGATACCAATTACTGATACCTATCGCCTAGGAAATGCAGGTGGGGGGGGTGGTTTGGGAGCAGGAAGGTTGTTAGGGAGTTGGGTGAGGGCACAGGGGGGAGTAGAGGGGTTAGTGAGAGCAGGGTAGTTGAGTGTGGGGTTAAATAGGGATTGTGGGGTGGGAGAGTTGGAATGGAAAAGGCTGTGATCACTAGGGGGAAGATGATGGGGGTGTGAGGGTCATTGGGAGACATGGGAACAGAGGTGACAGCTGGTGGAGGAAATGAGGATGCAACACAGGGAGGACACAGTACTGTGGGTTAGGAGGGCAGGGTTCAGACACCATTATATGCAGAGTGCAGGGTTCAGGTACCATTATATGCAGAGTGCAGGGTTTAGACACCATTACATGCAGAGTGCAGGGTTCAGACACCATTACATGCAGAGTGCAGGGTTCAGGCACCATTATATGCAGAGTGCAGGGCCCATTACATGCAGAGTGCAGGGTTCAGGCACCATTATATGCAGAGTGCAGGGTTCAGGCACCATTATTTGCAGAGTGCAGGGTTCAGGCACCATTACATGCAGAGTGCAGGGTTCAGGCACCATTACATGCAGAGTGCAGGGTTCAGGCACCATTACATGCAGAGTGCAGGGTTCAGACACCATTACATGCAGAGTGCAGGGTTCAGGCACCATTATATGCAGAGTGCAGGGCCCATTACATGCAGAGTGCAGGGTCCAGGGCCCATTACATGCAGAGTGCAGGGTCCAGGGCCCATTATATGCAGAGTGCAGGGTTCAGGCACCATTATATGCAGAGTGCAGGGTTCAGGCACCATTATTTGCAGAGTGCAGGGTTCAGGCACCATTACATGCAGAGTGCAGGGTTCAGGCACCATTACATGCAGAGTGCAGGGTTCAGGCACCATTACATGCAGAGTGCAGGGTTCAGACACCATTATATGCAGAGTGCAGGGTTCAGGCACCATTATATGCAGAGTGCAGGGCCCATTACATGCAGAGTGCAGGGTCCAGGGCCCATTACATGCAGAGTGCAGGGTCCAGGGCCCATTACATGCAGAGTGCAGGGTTCAGGCACCATTATATGCAGAGTGCAGGGTTCAGGCACCATTATTTGCAGAGTGCAGGGTTCAGGCACCATTACATGCAGAGTGCAGGGTTCAGGCACCATTACATGCAGAGTGCAGGGTTCAGGCACCATTACATGCAGAGTGCAGGGTTCAGGCACCATTACATGCAGAGTGCAGGGTTCAGGCACCATTACATGCAGAGTGCAGGGTTCAGACACCATTATATGCAGAGTGCAGGGTTCAGGTACCATTATATGCAGAGTGCAGGGTTTAGACACCATTACATGCAGAGTGCAGGGTTCAGACACCATTATATGCAGAGTGCAGGGTTCAGGCACCATTATATGCAGAGTGCAGGGCCCATTACATGCAGAGTGCAGGGTCCAGTGCCCATTACATGCAGAGTGCAGGGTCCAGGGCCCATTACATGCAGAGTGCAGGGTTCAGGCACCATTATATGCAGAGTGCAGGGTTCAGGCACCATTATTTGCAGAGTGCAGGGTTCAGGCACCATTACATGCAGAGTGCAGGGTTCAGGCACCATTACATGCAGAGTGCAGGGTTCAGGCACCATTACATGCAGAGTGCAGGGTTCAGGCACCATTACATGCAGAGTGCAGGGTTCAGGCACCATTACATGCAGAGTGCAGGGTTCAGACACCATTATATGCAGAGTGCAGGGTTCAGACACCATTATATGCAGAGTGCAGGGTTCAGACACCATTATATGCAGAGTGCAGGGTTCAGGCACCATTATATGCAGAGTGCAGGGTTCAGGCACCATTATATGCAGAGTGCAGGGTTCAGGCACCATTATATGCAGAGTGCAGGGTTCAGACACCATTACGTGCAGAGTGCAGGGTTCAGACACCATTACATGCAGAGTGCAGGGTTCAGACACCATTATATGCAGAGTGCAGGGTTCAGGCACCATTATATGCAGAGTGCAGGGTTCAGGCACCATTACATGCAGAGTGCAGGGTTCAGACACCATTACATGCAGAGTGCAGGGTTCAGGCACCATTATATGCAGAGTGCAGGGTTCAGACACCATTACATGCAGAGTGCAGGGTTCAGACACCATTACATGCAGAGTGCAGGGTTCAGACACCATTACATGCAGAGTGCAGGGTTCAGGCACCATTACATGCAGAGTGCAGGGTTCAGACACCATTACATGCAGAGTGCAGGGTTCAGACACCATTACATGCAGAGTGCAGGGTTCAGGCACCATTATATGCAGAGTGCAGGGTTCAGGCACCATTACATGCAGAGTGCAGGGTTCAGGCACCATTACATGCAGAGTGCAGGGTCCAGGGCCCATTACATGCAGAGTGCAGGGCCCATTACATGCAGAGTGCAGGGCCCATTACATGCAGAGTGCAGGGCCCATTACATGCAGAGTGCAGGGTCCAGTTTTCCTCCACCACTCCTTTCCACTGTATTCTCATCCCCCATCCAATTTTATTTACCAAATACAGGTCCTTCTCAAAAAATTAGCATATTGTGATAAAGTTCATTATTTTCTGTAATGTACTGATAAACATTAGACTTTCATATATTTTAGATTCATTACACACAACTGAAGTAGTTCAAGCCTTTTCTTGTTTTAATATTGATGATTTTGGCATACAGCTCATGACAACCCAAAATTCCTATCTCAAAAAATTAGCATATCATGAAAAGGTTCTCTAAACGAGCTATTAACCTAATCATCTGAATCAACTAATTAACTCTAAACACCTGCAAAAGATTCCTGAGGCTTTTAAAAACTCCCAGCCTGGTTCATTACTCAAAACCGCAATCATGGGTAAGACTGCCGACCTGACTGCTGTCCAGAAGGCCATCGTTGACACCCTCAAGCAAGAGGATAAGACACAGAAAGAAATTTCTGAACGAATAGGCTGTTCCCAGAGTGCTGTATCAAGGCACCTCAGTGGGAAGTCTGTGGGAAGGAAAAAGTGTGGCAGAAAACGCTGCACAACAAGAAGAGGTGACCGGACCCTGAAGAAGATTGTGGAGAAGGACCGATTCCAGACCTTGGAGGACCTACGGAAGCAGTGGACTGAGTCTGGAGTAGAAACATCCAGAGCCACCGTGAACAGGCGCGTGCAGGAAATGGGCTACAGGTGCCGCATTCCCCAGGTCAAGCCACTTTTGAACCAGAAACAGCGGCAGAAGCGCCTGACCTGGGCTACAGAGAAGCAGCACTGGACTGTTGCTCAGTGGTCCAAAGTACTTTTTTCGGATGAAAGCAAATTTTGCATGTCATTCGGAAATCAAGGTGCCAGAGTCTGGAGGAAGACTGGGGAGAGGGAAATGCCAAAATGCCTGAAGTCCAGTGTCAAGTACCCACAGTCAGTGATGGTCTGGGGTGCCATGTCAGCTGCTGGTGTTGGTCCACTGTGTTTTATCAAGGGCAGGGTCAATGCAGCTAGCTATCAGGAGATTTTGGAGCACTTCATGCTTCCATCTGCTGAAAAGCTTTATGGAGATGAAGATTTCATTTTTCAGCACGACCTGGCACCTGCTCACAGTGCCAAAACCACTGGTAAATGGTTTACTGACCATGGTATTACTGTGCTCAATTGGCCTGCCAACTCTCCTGACCTGAACCCCATAGAGAATCTGTGGGATATTGGGAAGAGAAAGTTGAGAGACGCAAGACCCAACACTCTGGATGAGCTTAAGGCCGCTATCGAAGCATCCTGGGCCTCCATAACACCTCAGCAGTGCCACAGGCTGGTTGCCTCCATGCCACGCCGCATTGAAGCAGTCATTTCTGCAAAAGGATTCCCGACCAAGTATTGAGTGCATAACTGAACAGAATTATTTGAAGGTTGACTTTTTTTGTATTAAAAACACTTTTCTTTTATTGGTCGGATGAAATATGCTAATTTTTTGAGATAGGATTTTTGGGTTTTCATGAGCTGTATGCCAAAATCATCAATATTAAAACAAGAAAAGGCTTGAACTACTTCATGTCAGGGTCACCTGTGGCCAGGTGACAGATGCACACCGTAGGGGGACAGGAGTGCACCGCGAGGTAGTGAACCCTATGGCTGGCTTCTGCGGGTAGGAAACTGGGTGGTTGTGGAAAGCGGGACCAGAGGAGCACAACCGAGATCCTAACGGAAGCTAGAGCCAAGATTCCCCAGGGCGCGGAGTCTAAGACCCAGCTGGTCTTCTCCAGAGCCTCTAGTGGTGAGGATGTTATGCTGCAGGCTGGGACCAGGTCGCAGCCCCTGGAGTATCCTAGCTCACGCCCCGTAGGATAAGGGGAAAAGAGGGGAAGCAGCAGCACACGATAAGAGAGAACCGAATAACAAGCTGAAGGTCAGGGGCCACAAGCAGACAAGGATAACAAAGAACGAGCCGAAGGTCAAGGGTCAAGAGCAGACAGGGATAGTCGGGGACAAGCCAATAACGTAACAGAGAGACAGACGTAGCACACGGCAGGCAGGAACCCAAACACACAATGCCTAACAAACACGTTGATCAGCAAAGAAGGCTTGCAGTGCACAGGTTAATATAGTGTTCAGTGATAGGGCCTGGGGTGGAGTCAGGCTGGGAGGAGATTATAAAGGAAGCCAGGTGAAGGAGGTCTGGTCTCTAGATGAACACATGAGGAGGAAGGTAAGATGGCAGACAGACATTAATGCATATCCATGACACTTCAGTTGTGTGTAATGAATCTAAAATATATGAAAGTCTAATGTTTATCAGTACATTACAGAAAATAATGAACTTTATCACAATATGCTAATTTTTTGAGAAGGACCTGTATATGTAGAAGAATACGTATCGGTCTAAACTGAGGAAAACATTATTTTTTATTGTACATATATTATTGCAAAAAGTAAAAAATAGTGTTTTTTTCTCAAAATTGTCGTTCTGCTTTTGTTTATAGCGCAAAAAATGAAAACCGCAGAGGTGAGCAAATACCACCAAAAGAAATCTCTCTTTGTGGGGGAAAAAACCCATAAAAATCTCATATGTGTACAGTGTTTTATGACCGCGCAATTGTCATTCAAAATGCGACAGCGCTCAAAACTAAAAATTGGTCTGGGCAGGAAGGGGGGGGAATGCCCGGTATAAAAGTGGTTAATATGCTCTTAAAGCAAACCCATCTCTCCTCCGTTTTCTTTGTTCCTAAGATTGTATCCCAATTTACCGTATATATACTCGAGTATAAGCCAAATTTTTCAGCACATCTTTTGTGCTGAAAATGCCCCCCTCGGCTTATACTCGAGTCACCTTTTTTGCGCCTGATCTCCCAGGTTTTGGGGACCGGTACTGGCCGGCCGTAGGTCCCCTGGACCCCAAACTTAGCACACATGTAGCCCCACTCTTCCTCAACAAGTGTGCAAAGATTGTTGTCTGGGGGACCTACGGCCGGGGAGCACCGATTTTTCAAAGCCTGGCACCCCTTCCATAGACTTCCATGTTAAACAGTAATTTCTCTGGTAAATTTGGGGACCCGGTACCGGCCGGCTGTAGATCTCCTGGACCCGAAACTTAGTACACATGTAGCCCCACTCTTCCTCTATAAGTGTGCAAAGTTTTCTGTCTGGGGGACCTATGGCCAGGGAGCACCAATTTTTCAAAGCCAGGCACCCCTTTCATATACTCCCATGTTAAACGTAAGCCTAGTCATGGACACAGTGAGGCACGGGCACAGTGAGGCAAAGTGAGGCACAGTGAGGCACAGTGAGGCAAAGTGAGGCACAGTGAGGCATGCAGATGGACACCCTAGGCTTATACTTAAGTAAGTCTAGGCATGGGCACAGTGAGGCAAAGTAAGGCACAGTGAGGCATGCAGATAGATGGACACCCTAGGCTAATACTCGAGTCAATACGTTTTCCCAGTTTTTTGTGGTAAAATTAGGTGCCTCGGCTTATATTCGAGTATATACGGTATATCTTCTAGCAAGGTTCGTAGTTTAGGGAAGTTGGCTCTTTTGAAACTCAGTGTCTTTGTATTCCCCCTTATGTTTCTTATTTGTGTGATTTATACTGAAGCCCATTGACCTGTGATCGCGATTTCCTAAATTGCCCCGAATTTCCACGAATTTCAATGAATCCGAAAATAAATAACGAAAACATGCATTACATATGACATATGAAATGGAAACCTATTGCAATAAATACAGGAAGGTATAACAGTGAAATAAGATCATGATTCCTACTTATTGTGTTTGGGTTGGATGGAGGAGAATCCATCAGAATCTCTCAATCGTAACAAAGAATGAATCCGAATCTGAAATAACTTTTTAAAATACAAACCGATTCGGAACAACGAATATACAAAATGAATCTGAGTATTTAAAAAGGTTTCCAAAAATGAATCATTCTAAAATAGCGAATATGATAAAACAAAATGATCGACTTAAGAAATGAATCCGAAGCCAAACCTATTTTTTCTGTTGTACAGAATGTTACTTACTTTACCAGTCAGTGGTCAGAAGGTTATGGCCGATCGGTTTGTATAGATCAGTGGTCTCCAAACTGCAGCCCTTTGCTTGCTTTTATCTGGCCCTCGGGGTACTATTTCATTCACTGACAATGATGGGGCACAGTTCCTCCCAATAACACCAATGGGGCACAGTTCCTCCCAATAACACCAATGGGGCACAGTTCCTGCCAATGATACCAACAATGGTGTCCATTGACAGGAATGATGGGGCACTATTCCAACAAATGACACGGCACAATTCCTACCAATGACATCAATGATGGGACACAATTCCTTTTTAATAACTCAAGTAATGCCCCCCCCCCCATCACATCAAAGATGGGGGCAAAATTCCTCCCAAGGATACCATGATTGTGCCCTATTTCTACCAATGATGGGACACGATTCCCTCCCAATGACTCCAGTGATGGGGCACAGTTCCTCCCAAAGACATCAATGATGGGGACAAAATTCCTTCCAATGACACCAATGACGGGGAAAAGTTTGTCCCAATGACATCAACAATGGGGCTCAGTGACTCCAGTGATGGGGCACAATGTCTCACAATAAATCCAGTGATGGGGGCAAAATTGCTACCAATGATGGAGCACTATTCCTACCAATGATGGGGCACAGTTGTTTTCCCAATGACACCAACAATGGGGCCCAATGACACCAATTATGGCGCACAATTCCTCCCAACAATGAGGCACAGTTCCTCCCAATGACTCCAATGATGGGGGCAAAATTCCTCCCAAAGACACCAACGATGGGGGCAAAATTCCTCCCAACGACACCAATTATGGGACACAATACCTCCCAAAGACACCAACAATGGGGGCAAAATTTCTCCCAATGACACCACTGATAGAGCACTATTCCTACCAATGACACCAATGATGGGGCACAGTTCGTCCCAATGACATCAACAATGGGGCCCAATGACTCCAGTGATGGGGGCAAAATTCTTATCAATGATGGGGCACAGTTTGTCCCAATGACACCAACAACGGGGCTCAATGACACCAATATTTGGGCACAATTCCCCCCAATGACTCAAGTGATGGGGCACAATTCCTCCCAAAAAACACCAACGATGGGGGAAAAATTCCACCCAATGACACCAATGACGGGGCACTACTCCTACCAATAATAGGGCACTATTCTTGTCAATGACACCGATGATGGGGCACAATTCCTACCAATAATGGGGCACAATTCCTACCAATGACAACAAAAATGGCCCCCAATGACGCTAAAAATGGGGCATGGGTTACTCCAACTGATGCAGGGACATTCTGCACTCCCGATGGCCACAATCTGGCCCCCTTAAAGTCTGAAGGACAGTAAACTGGACCTTTGTTTTAGAAAGTTTGGAGGCCCCTGTTATATTAGATTGTAAGGTCTAAGGAGTAGGGCTCTCTGATTCCCCCTGTATTAAATTGTATCATAACTGTACTGTCTGCCCTCATGTTGTAAAGCGCTGTGTAAACCGTTGGCGCCATATAAATCCTGTATAATAATTCTCTCTCTCTCTCCCCCTCGCCCCCTATCCCAACCCCTCTCCCACCAAAAAAAAAATATTAAAAGCCAGCAGCTACAAATACTGCAGCTGCTGACTTTTAATATATGGACACTTACCTGTCCAGGGTGCCGGCGATGACAGCAGCCGAAGCCGATCAATTGCTCGTCTCTCGGCTGCCCCCCGCCGCCATCCTCGGTGAGGGAATCAGGAAGTGAAGCGTTGCGGCTTCACAGCCCGGTTCCCTACTGCGCATGCGTGAGAAACGCGGCGCGTCCCTACTGGTCCCCGCTGTCTCCTGGGACCTGTGTGTTTCCCAGAAGACAGCAGTGGGGGGTGAAGGGGCGCGACTCCCGCGGGAGTCTATTCCCGGAAGTGGGTGCAAATACCTGTATTAGACAGGTATCTACACCCCCGTCCCCCCTGAAAGGTGCCAAATGTCACACCGGAGGGGGGGGGGGGGGTTCCGAAAAGCGGAGGTTCCATTTTTGTGTGGACCTCCGCTTTAATATATTTAAACTAAAAAAAAAAAAATTGTATACACACACACACATTTATATTATCAAACACACACGCAAGTAATATTTTATTCACCTCGCCTATAGCTTTATATGCATTTCACATGAATGTATTCCTTAAAAAATCGACAGATGACATTTCTAAAAATGTATCAGCATTGAATCTCTATATACATATTTATGTAGAGCTAAAATAAAACCAATTTATATTCCTGTTCCATGTGTTCAATGTACGGCATCCACCAAATTTTTGGTGGATTGCTGCAGTTATTAACCCGCTATAACGGTGACAGTCTTTTCTTTCCCGGCGTATTTCCCGGGTGTGTATGTCTGCGGTCTGGACGCACAGCGGTGTTAGGCAAACGGCATGCTGGAAGGAAGTATTAGTGCCATCACTTAGGACGTCTCCCAGTAATAACACATATGCTTCATCTTTTTTTTTCTCTCCCTGTAACCTTTTAATTACACCAGCAAAATCATTTCATCTCTTTAGCTGTGATTGCTAAATGAGTCCCTGCGTAAAGTGGAAATTATAGGCTTCTTTAAAAACGCAATCACATTAATAACACAAAATGTTCATAGCTCAGTGGGAAGCACTTTAACAATATCATCAACAAAAATCTGTTGAAGGCTCATCAAAAGGCATTACGGCGGAACATTTCTCATCCTCGCGTTTTCCCTTAATGAAATGCAATCTTCGTTTAGAGCCGCGGCCTTTTTATTATTTCATGCGAAATATGAAAAAGACAGAATAATCTCATCATAGCGTGGTAAAAAAAAAAAAAAACGATTTTATGGTTTTATTATTATTATTTAATATATATATATATACACACACACACACACACACACACACACACACACACTGGAACCTTGGTTTACGAGTAACGCGGTTAACGAGCGTTTTGAATAACAAGCAACTTTTAAAAAACAATTCTGACTCGATTTGCGAGTGTCGTCTCGCAAAACGAGCAGAATTCAAGCTAATGGGGTGTGCAGTACCGCATTTGGCCAGAGAAGCGGGGGCGCCGGTGACCCTCGGAACGGTTCGGAGCCGTTCGGAATCCCTTGGAAATACTCTGTTCCCGAGTGTTTCCGAACCTTTCCGAAATCAGCCGAGCTGTCCCCGAGTATTTCCGAGGCTCTCCGGCGCCCCCCCCCACCTCTGGCCAGATGCGGTATTACATGCAATAGAAGTCATTGTGGAACGAATTATCCTTGTTTCCATTAACTTCTATGGGGAAACTCGCTTTGATATGCGAGTGCTTTGGATTACAAGTATTCTCCTGGAACGGATTATGCTCGTAATCCAAGGTTCCACTGTATATATGTCATTGATCGGAACAGGCTGCCCGCACACCCTGGGATACCGGTTCATCCCGAGTGGCTGAAGATGCCACTTGGGTAGAGGATTTGCATTTCAACAAAATATCAGAAAATAAATATTTCTTATTGGCCATAGACAGATAAAACCATAAATGCTAACCCACCTTTCTGAATCTTGCGATGGAAGTCAATGGCGTCCACAGAAGCTGTAACTATGTTGGTCTTGCAATGGCGGGCGGCCACAATTCCGGCCACTTCGTCCATTAACTTCATTGTAACACCTGAAAAAAAAAAAATGCAAGGATTTAAAATGTGCAACTTTAAAAAAAAAAAAAAATCAATCAGAGTTCTGCTAGAGGCAGTCAGGAAGTCCACTGAGTTTATCTAGTGGGATGGAAGGGTCTGCTTCCTGAGGTCTGTTCTACAATATAACTACCTCCTTCTCTGCTTGAGAAGTCATTCTTCCAGCTGCTCAGCTCACCCCTGCTCCCTCTCTCAGCAGTTCAGCTCACCCTGCTCCTCCTCCCAGAAGTGACTAACCAGTTTACCTCACTTTGCTGCCTCCCACCCCCCAGAACAGATTTAGCTCAGCTTTCCCTCACAAAAGTGACTCAGCAGCTTACCCTTCTCCCCTCTCCTATAAATGACTTAGCTCATCTTCCCTTCTCAGAAATGACTCAGCAGCTCAGCTCACCTTGCTTCTCTCTCCTGGAAATGACTTGGCTCAGTTTCACCTCTTAGAAGTGACTCAGCAGCTCTGCTCCCCCTCCCAGAAGTGCCTTAGCTCCGTTCCATGCTCCCAGAAGTGACTCGGCAGCTCGGCTCCCCCCGCATCCCCTCCCAGAATAGACTTAGCTCCGCTCTTCCCCTCCCAGATGTGAACCAGAAGCTCAGCTCATCCTGCTGCCCCCCCCCCCCCCCCAGAAGAGACTTGGCTCAGCTTTCCCTCACAAAAGTGACTCGGCAGCTTACCCTTCTCCCCTCTCCTAGAAATGACTTAGCTCATCTTCCCTTCCTCAAAGTGAGTCAGCAGCTCAGATCACCCTGTTCCCCCTCCCAGACATGACTTAGCTGAGCTCTTGCCCTCCCAGATGTGAACCAGCAGCTCAACTCACCCTGCTGCCCCCCTGCCCCCGAAAAGACTTAGCTCAGCTTTCCCTCACAAAAGTGACTCAGCAACTTCCCCTGCTGCCCGATCCTAGAAATGACTTAGCTTTTCTTCCCTTCCCAGAAGTGATTCAGCAGCTCAGCTCCCCATTCCAGAAGTGCCTTAGCTCAGTTCCCTGCTCCCAGAAGTGACTCAGCAGCTCAGCTCCCCCTCTCAAAATAGGCTTAGCTCCTCTGCCCTTCCTCAAAGTGATTAAGCAACTCAGCTCACCCTGCTCCCCTCCCAAAAGTAACTAAGCAGCTGAACTCACCCTGCTGCCCCCCCCCCCCCCAGAAGAGACTTCGCTCAGCTTTCCCTTACAAAAGTGACTCGGCAACTTACCCTACCCGCCTGTCCTAGAAATGACTTAGCTCATCTTCCCTTCTCAGAAATGACTCAGCAGCTCTGCTTCCCCTCCCAGAAGTGCCTTAGCTCAGTTCCCTGCTCCCAGAAGTACTTCAGCAGCTCAGAACCCCCTGCTCCCCCTCCCAGAAGTGGCTTAGCTCAATTTCCCCCTCCCAGAATTTACTCAGCTCACCCTGCTCCCCTCTCCTAGAAATTACTTTGCTAAGCTTCCCTTCAAAGAAGCGACCCAGCAGCTCAGCTCCCCAGGCTTCCCTTCCCAGAGGTGACTCAGCAGCTCACCCTGCTCCCCTCTCCTAGAAATAACTTCGCACAGCTTCCCCTTTCAGAAGAGACTCAGCAGCTCAGTTCACCCGACTTCCCTTCCCAGAAGTGGCTTAGCTCAGTTTCCCCCTCCCAGAAGTGACTCAGCAGCTCAACTCCCCCTGTTCCCCATCCCAGAAGTGGCTTAGCTCAGTACCCACTCCCAGAAGTGACTCAGCAGCTCAGCTCACCCTGGCCCCCCCTTCCTCCTAGAAGTTAGGGAGCATCTGTCATTTTTCCTGCAATTCCTAGCCTACCTCCCTCTACTACAAATGTGTTTTTTTCCGTGTCCTTGTTGGAGATAGCAAGACCTGACACAGGCTCTAACTAAAGCTAAATCATTTGCAATCAGAGAAGGACTTAAATAACGAGTGTCCTGAAGGACTGGCCCTTAAATCCCCTAGTACAGAATAAGTTGGGAATATTTTATAGATGTTAAAAAAAAAAAACAGTAAAGCTTGATGTCCAATCAGATGTCAGCTCTAATTTTCCAAAGGGCATTAGAATGGCAGCAGAAATCTAAATAGCTGCCATGGCAAAAACTGTCAATTTCCTTGTTTTGTACAAATCAATCATCATACACACATTGCAGCTTTTACAATGAGTTGCCACCTCTGTTCACCATCAGCAAACACACAAACACCTTTACAAAGAGATAATGACACCCGGAGAAGACACCTGCTCTGCTGACACCCGTCACCATAAAAAATAATTCACGGCTGATCTTCAAAAACAACATGAATTTATTATCATTTCACATGGAGAGAAGCCACCCCAACCGCGTCCGGCTGATACAAAGTGATGGGCTTTTATCTCAAATGACTGCGGCTCTCCAGCTGTGACGGCTCTCCAAGTTCCTGCATTCCCGGGACGCCCGTGGCTATGACAGCCGGCTGGTCATACTTTTCTTTTATCCGAGGAAGGGTCACTTTTCTCAGCATTAAACTAAAACTCCAAGAACAGTCACATTATCAAAGTGCCCACATATTTTATTTAATTCAAACATTTATATTCTGTAACGAAATGTCCCACACTCCGCTTGAGTGCTTTCATCATATACCACTTCCTCCCAGTCCGAATATAGATATCAGATATTCCAACCGCTATTAACGACAAACAAAACGATACTTGCTGATTGCTGAACATGAACTGTTTATTAGAACCAGAATACAAGTCTTATATACAGTAGAAGAGGAGGTTCCTACCTCCTTCTGCTCATAATACTTTAACAATACACCTGTAACCAGAAATATAAATTAACATGAGCTAATTAACTAATCCCTTATAGCAGCTGAAGTGACTCCGTGCTCTTCTGGTCATTGTTATGATAAATCAGGATTTCACTACAGGTCAGACTTGTTGTCACCGAGCTTCACACAGTAGAGGATACATTATCATATGTATAAACACAGGACACCTTCTCACAATAGCAGGAGCTCCAGTAGGAATCGGCCCGTCTCCTACATTGTACAGAGGCCAATGTGATCAGCTCTCTCAACTAACATGTTGAGTTCAGAATCAAACAAACCAAGAATAGTCTTTACATATACACTGGGAGATATTGTGGATAAATATCACTGTCCCATTTTAAGTAATCCAAGATATATTTCCTCAGTCACCCTGTGCCAGGATGGCACAGGGTGACTTAGACACAAGAGGTGCATGGGGAGCTGAAACAAGGGTTTCCCAACCTTTCCAAGGGATTCTGGGCTCCACGGGCCCTCCCGTCACATATTCCAATAGCGCGTTTCTTTCTGACGACTCAAAGGCACTTAGAAGGTGAGGCAGCCATCTTTGGCGCACTCAACTGAGCCAATATTTTTGGAGATTGGGAGGAAACCCATGCAAGAACTGACGTAACATGGAAACTACGTGCAGATAGTGTCCTGGCCAACATTCAAGGCAGGAGATGTGTCACCAGCACACCAAGGAACCCCATAAAAGAGTTCAATGCTTTGATTGCAGAAGATAGCGACATTTCAGAGCCAGACAAGACCCCTTCATCAGGCCAGGGGTCCTGCGTGGCTCCGAAACATCACTATCTTTTGCTATGTTCTGCTGTGATGTGACTGATCAATAAAGCGTTGGACCCTTTTATAGAGTTCCTTGGTGTGCTGGTAAAATATCTCTTGCCTTGAAGTCCTTCTGGTCTCCAGCCAGTGGTCACTACAGCACCCACTCACTCTTCAGCCATTTTCAAGAAAGGGTGCATTGGGGTGCATTGGACTGGCCAACATTCAGACCCAATGACCCTAGTTCTGTAATGCAGAAATGCTAACCACCAAGTCACTCTGCTGCCCATATACACTATATGAAGTATAGAAATAACAGCGCTAGCGGAATATGGTACAAAGGTGATAAAACCTTTAAAAATGAAGTATAGAAATGAGAACAGCGCTAGCGGAATATGGTGCCAACATATAACACAATAAAAATGATAAGGTGCTGTTCATAAAGTGCTGAGTGCTTTCAATGGTGATAGTTAATGATGAATATCGGTATCCAATCGTGTGGTCTCCCCTCTCGTAGCCCCACTCACCAAAAATGATGGACTCTCAGCTTTGCTGTCCTGGGGTCAGAATAAGCTTTTTTAGCACCTTTGTATCAGCAGCTGCGGTCTTCTTTGTTCACTTATTTGAGTATAATTTTATTCCATTTAGCGCAAGTTCTATTTTGTTTTACATACACACTATATGGCCAACAGTACAAGGACACCTCCCCACATTTATGAGAAGGAAAAGGGTCCAGCATACAGAAAATTTTAGAAAATGATGTAATTCCAATCTTGTGAGTCATGCATTACTGTGCCCCCCCCCCCCCCCCCCCAGCTCCATAATGACATGGTTTGGTGTGGAGGAACTTGACTAGCCTACACAAAGTCCCGACCTCAACCCTACTAAACACCTTTGCTTCATCAAGACATGGCTTAACCAGTTTGCTGTGCAGGACTCCAGCGTCCTGCACAGAGCCCTGACCCCAACCCTACTGAACACCTTTGGGATGAAGTGGAATTCCGATTGCAAGTCAGGTCTTTTCATACAACACCAGTACCTGACCTCGAAAATGTTTTTGGATGATGGAGGTTCTAGCCTTCCCCTGGACTTCCAAGCTTCTTGGCAACATATACTCGGAAAGGTCCTTTTCAGTTCAAGCATGACTGTGTGCAAATCTAGCTCCATAAAGACATGGTTTGGCCAGTGCAGCGTGGAGGAACCCGAGTGTCCTGCACAAAGCCCTAACCTCAACTCTACTAAACACTTTTGGGATGAACCGAAACCCCGATTGTGAGCCAGGTCTTCTCATCCAACATCAGCGCCTGACCTCACAAATGTTCTCTTGGATGACCGGGGTTCTAGCCTTCCCCTGCACTTCCAGCTACATGGCAACAGTCTTGGAAAGGTCCTTTTCAGTTTCAGCATGACTACGCTCAAAGCAAGCTCCATAAAGACATGGCTTGACCAGTTTGGGGTGGAGAAACTTGAGTGTCCTGCACAGAGCCCTGACCTCATCTCTACTGAACATCTTTGGGATGTCCCACCAAATGTGAGTCATATTGTCCATTGGCGACGTTTATGATTCATCTCTTGTTTTAGATTGGAATTTGAACCTTTAGTTTAATTTTGCACTTTTTATTCATATTAATTTTATTATAAAAACGCACTTTTTTTTTATCAACTTTTAAAAAACTCAAAAGCTTCAGTTAGCTTTTGTTACATTGTAAAGCTATATGGCATTCAAGCTGATAAATATAAATTTCTGAAGTATTAAAATGTAAATCCTTTGAATACTATTGTAAAGAATAAAGTCTAATTGGTTATGCTTTATAAAAGGACTACCCAGCTCACAGCAGGGCCAGATTAAGATCATGGGCCTGGTGCTGAGGATTTTGGTGGGGGCTTTTATAAATAATAAATAAACAAATAAAAATGCAAACTATTTTTTGTTATAACAAATTAAATTAATGCGAGAGAAAGGGGATGAGTGCGGTGAGGGGTAAAGGAGGAAGGATGAGAGAGAAAAGGGGGGATGAGAGAGAGAGGATGCGCATGAGCATGCGTGGGAATGACATCAACGCAGCCCAGCCAAGGCAAGTGACCGAAGACACAGAACCCAGAAGGAAGACCTGGTGAAGATGGAAGCGCCAGGGCCCCGCCAGATCACAGTGCCCGCCAGATCACAGCGCATCACTGGAGGGCTCAGTCTGACATGTAAGTGTACCCTAATGTGCTAATATGCTGTGCATACTAGTACATTATAGCATAACCTACCTCAGGGCCTCTAAAAAGTAGTATTGTTAGCAAAGTTTACTACCGCTTTAATATCACAGGAGCCTCTCATGGGGCCCCCTACTGACCCGTGGCCCTTGGGCAGTGCCTAAGTGCATAGTTGCCAACATTTCAAAAATATTTTCAGGGACACCTTTTTTTACAAGTGCTATATTTAGAGTAGCTGAGAAATTAAATGAGTACTAATAATGGGGCAGAACAAATATGAGGAATGAGATTTCTTTTAGTTGAACTAACAAAAGTGTGCCCATTCTAGCGCTGGTAACTGAGGATATTCAGTATAATTTTAAAGAACTGTTTTTGTGTGTAAGAGGCATAGGGGAGGAGTATGGACGGTATAAAAGTGTGAAGTATGTGCAGGTGAGGAATGTGGGAGGTATGACAGTGGGCAATATGTACAGGAGAGGAGTGTGGGGGGTATGATAGTGGGAAGTATGTACAGGAGAGGAGTGTGGGGGGTATGACAGTGGGTAGTATGTACAATAGAGGAGTTTATAAATGTGGGCAGTATGTACAGGAGAGGAGTGTGGACGGTATAATACTGAGCAGTATGTACATGAGATGTGTGTGGAGGGTAAGACAGTATGTACAGAAGAAGAGTGGGGAGGATATGACAGTGGGCACTATGTACAGGAGAGAAGTGTAGAGGGTATGACAGTGGGCACTATGTAAAGGAGAGAAGTGTGGAGAGTAGGAAAGTAAGCAGTATGTACAGGAGAGGAGTGTGGAGGGTATGACGGTGGGCACTATGTATAGGAGAGTAGTGTGGAGGGTAGACAGTGGGCACTATGTATAGGAGAGGAGTATGGAGGGTATGACAGTGAGCAGCATTACAGAAGGGGAGTGTGGAGGTATGACAGTGGGCACTATGTATAGGAGAGAAGTGTGGCGGGTATGACAGTGAGCAGTATGTACAGGAGAGGAGTGTGGAGGGTACGACAGTGGGCACTATGTACAGGAGAGAAATGTATGAGAGTGGGCACTATGTACAGGAGAGGAGTGTGTAGGGTATGACAGCGGGCGCTATGTATAGGAGAGAAGTGTGGAGGGTATCACAGTGAGCAGTATGTACAGGAGAGAAGTGTGGAGAGTATGACAGTGGGCACTATGTACAGGTGAGGAGGATGAAGGAATCTGGGAAGGAAAAATGTAAAGGCTGGTAGAAGGATGTTTAGGGACTGCCTAGTGGTTAAGCAAGCCATACATGGATTGAAATTACGCCAATTAAGCAGAGACCAGCCATAGTCGATCTATGTATGGGCTAGCTGGTTTTACAAAAGTCAACCTACCTATTAACCGACTTGAGTACAACCAGCCTGTCAGGTTTTTCCCAAAACAATCAGTGCTGCCAGCTATAGTTAGCAACACTAATCATTGTATTCACAGATGGAACACAATAACACTGCAGGAGTGATTCCCCCATCCACAGGTCAGCAGGTGAGAGGGTGTGTGGGGACAGGCTGGGGAGAGATACGAGTCAGTGGCTGGGTAGACCCTGGCTAGAATCAGAGCCAGATACACACAGGTTACATACGCCACAATCGTTAGAGCGAGAGTAATAATTCTAGCACTAGACCTCCTCTGTAACTCTAAACATCTAATCTGTAAAAAAAATTAAAGCATCGCTTAGTATACAAAAAAAAATTGTGCTAACTTTAGTGTTTTTTTTTAATGAATGAAACAGTTTCTTTCCCCAAAAAATATTTGAAAAATTGCTGCGCAAATACCATGCAACATAAAAAGTTGCAAAGACCACCATTTTATTCCATAGGGTGTCTGCTAAAACAATATATAATGTTTGAGGGTTCTGAGAAATTTTCTAGCAAAAAAAAAAAAAAGATGATGTTTACATGTAGGAGAGTGGGCCTGGGTGGCAAGGGATTAAGTACCATAAGTAATATACAAATTAATAATAATTATTATAAGCCCTGTGAGCTCATTCTCTCAGTTTGCTGCAGAGTGTGTCAGCTTATATTTAAACTGGCCGCTCTGTATGTAGCTTCTGACAGGCTGTGCAATGAGCCCCGTATCTCTGGAACCATAAATGATACATATTTTACCCAGTGGTGGGGTAGGCCTTCAGCTACAACCCCCCCCCCCCCCCCCCCAAATTTGGTGTCTCTGTGTCCCCTGGTCGCCGAGCTACAACCCTCGAAGTCGATCTTTTTTTTTTTTTTGATTTTTGATATTTTTTTGGGCAAATGGGCCTATCATGAGAAAGGGGCCTGGAGCTGCAGCTCCAATAGCCCCTATGTTAATCCGGCCCTGGCTCACAGATAACACCGCGCGTGTTTTATTGCTAAGAACTTTTTGCTGGGAGCAGATCCACATCTATTCCAGTTTAAAAATATAGAAGACTGATTACAGAAGAAGACTATTGGGTTCGCCCGATTTTAAAGGGACACTAAAGGTTCCCGTTTAAAAAAAAATAAAAATAAATAACAAACATGCTATACTTGCCTCTACTGTGCAGCTCATTTTGCACAGAGTGGCCCCGATCCTCCTCTTCTGGGGTCCCTCTGTGGCTGTCTCGGCTCCTCCCCGCAAGAACTAACCACCTTCATGGGAGCTCTTTCCCATGGGGGTTAGTTTGCAGGGACGCTCCCGTGATACAGCTGGCGGCTATAGCCGCAGACTGTATCACTCGGCCCCGCCCCCCGGCGGGCCGCGTCATTGGATGTGATTGACAGCAGTGCGAGCCAATGGCTGCGCTGCTATCAATCCATCCAACATAGGATGCATTAAGGTGAAAAAAAAAAAAAAACCTTTACCAACCCCTTTAACATTCCTGTATGAAGATGGATTTATGTTTATCCTGAGCAACTTACCATTGATTGGCTCACTGGAAGCTTATTTTAGGCATCCAGTACTCTTCCGGTATTCTCTAAATTTACTCTTGAATGGAGAGGAGCTCGGGTATCCTCCTCCTCTCATCACATTGGAGCTCATCTCTACCCCCAACTATTCATCTGTTCCACCGTTTTCGTATACTAGCCCATTATGTGCCACTTACCTGCAGAAGAGTCCCACAATGTCACTGCTGTCCCCGCTGTGAAATCGCGTCCATCTTCAACCCCCTCTTCCTTCTGGGGCCGTGGACTCTGCTATTGGCCGGAGTCGCGTGACGTCACTCCCACGCATGTGTGCGGGAGCCGACGGTCCCGGCACAAGCAGTATAGAAACGGCACGATCGGTCCCCTTCTTCAGTGCGAATGCGCCGATGATGTCGGCACCGGCGTATTGGGCTAATATCTCTTAAACCGTAGAGGTTTAGGAGATTTCCAGTACCTACAGGTAATCCTTATTATAGGCTTACCTGTAGGGTAAAGTGGTTGTACAGAGTTTACAACCACTTTAAAGTGACACTTAACTCCGTTTAAAAAAATAAAATAAAAAAATGTATTCTTAATTCAAAAAAGTCCCCTCTGTTGCTGTTCGCCTTCTACAAATTCCTTTCTTTGCTGCTGTGACCCTGTTAGAGGGTGGCTATATTTGTTCTCCATGGTCCCACTGTAGGTAGGAATGTAGCAACCCTTCCCTGGTTCCACTGTATGTAGGAACATAGCCACCCTACCTTGGTCCTGCTGTATGTAGGAACGTAGCCACTCTGTCTTGGTCCCATTGTATATAGGAACATAGCCACCCCCTACCTTGGTCTGACTGCATGTAGGAATGTAGCCACCCTGCCTTGGTCCCACTGTATGTAGGAACGTAGCAACCCTGGCTTGGTCCCACTGTATGTAGGAACGTAGCCACTCTGTCTTGGTCCCACTGCGTGTAGGAATGTAGCCACCCTGCCTTGGTCCAACTGTATGTAGGAACAAAGCAATCCTGCCTTGGTCCCACTGTATGTAGAAATGTAGCCACCCTGCCTTAGTCTTGCTTTATGTAGGTACATAGCCACCCTTCTTTGGTCTCACTGTATGTAGGAACGTAGCCACCCTGCCTTGGTGCCACTGTATGTAGAAATGCAGCCACCCTGACTCGGTCCTGCTGTATGTAGGAACGCAGCCACCGTGCCTTGGTCCCACTGTATGTAGGAACGCAGCCACCCTGCCTTGGTCCCAACTGTATGTAGGAACGTAGCCACCCTGCCTTAGTCTCACTGTATGTAGAAATGCAGCCACCCTGCCTTGGTCCCACTGTACGTAGGAATGTAGCAACCCTTCCCTGGTCCCACTGTATGTAGGAATGTAGATACCCTGCCTTGGTCCCACTGTATGTAGGAATGTAGCCACCCTGCCTTGGTCTCACTGTATGTAGGAACGCAGCCACCCTGCCTTGGTCCCACTGTACGTAGGAATGTAGCAACCCTTCCCTGGTCCCACTGTATGTAGAAACGTAGCCACCCTGCCTTGGTCCCACTGTACGTAGGAATGTAGCAACCCTTCCCTGGTCCCACTGTATGTAGGAATGTAGCCACCCTGCCTTGGTCCCACTGTATGTAGGAATGTAGATACCCTGCCTTGGTCCCACTGTACGTAGGAATGTAGCAACCCTTCCCTGGTCCCACTGTATGTAGGAATGTAGCCACCCTGCCTTGGTCCCACTGTATGTAGGAACGCAGCCACCCTGCCTTTCTCGCTCCTGAGATGGACTATGGTATTTGTAGTGTGCACAGAGCACTGCACATGAACGCAATGAATGTACACGGTTCATTTCAAACAAATGGGAGGAAGGGTGGAAGGAGTGTTTCGGGAGCTCACAGTAGCGGATGTGGAGGGATTATTTTTGGAGAAAAAGCGATATTGTTTAGTGTCCTTTTAGGAATACAGATATTTTACTAAAGCCATTAAATGTCGGAGGTGAGTGTTGGGGAAGGTGAGAACTTTCTTTCTTCCCCCCCGAGGGCACTCCAGCCTCCATTTTGTTCTGTGAGACGTTCAGCAAACTCAAGTAAGAACTAGACAAGAGACTGCGCATGTCTCAGCTAGAAGTAGCGTCTGCATGTACATAACAGCATGTATGGGACCCTGGCAACAAACTAGAGAGGAACCAGGATCTGGTCCAGGAGCAAGAACCCGAGGGGACGGCAGCGGGTGCCAGAGAATGACATCATATGTACGGTGACCTGGCCTTCAGGGATCCAGCAAAATGTGTAGGATTAGGAATATCTATCCTGCCCAGACTCTGTTCCTGGAATGATGAGTTCCTGCAAATTGGGCCAATGAAGAAGCAAGGTCTGATGGACTATAGTTAGGCCCTCGGGAGGTAGATTACGGTTCTCTATGGATTTCAAGACTTCAGATAAAATGTAAAGGGTGTACCTGGTCAGCATTTCTTGTGTTTTCTTTTATAAAAGTTTTCAAAAGCTACAAATAGATAGACTTTTGTAAAAAGTATTCATGGACAATATATGTTTGGAAAGTTTCTGACAGTATAAAAAAAAAAAATGGAGGGCATGGATGGTACAGTTGTAGAACGCAACCAGTGAACCACTTCAGCCCCGGACCATTTCGCTGGCCAAAGGCCAGAGCACTTTTTGCGATTCGGCGCTGCGTCGCTTTAACTGACAATTGCGCAGTCGTGCGACGCGGCTCCCAAACAAAACTGACGTCCTTTTTTTTCCCCACAAATAGAGATTTCTTTTGGTGGTATTTGATCACCTCTGCGGTTTTTATTTTTTGCGCTAAAAACAAAAATAGAACGACAATTTTGAAAACAATGCAATATTTTTTACTTTTTGCTATAGTAAATATCCCCCCAAAAAACTTTTTTTTCCCACAGTTTAGGTCGATACGTATTCTTCTACATATTTTTATTAAAAAAAAAAAAATAAATCGCAATAAGCGTTTATTGATTGGTTTGCGCAAAAGGTATAGCGTCTACAAAATAGGGGATAGTTTTATGGCATTTCTATTATTTTTTTACTAGTCATGGCGGCAATCGATATATGTTTTTGTGTGGGCGTGTGTGTAAGTGTGACTGGTCCTTATTTGTGAGTGTTTTTTGGGTTACCTTCGTTACCACAGTATGTCTATGCACTCCTCCACACTTTATTGCTGGTTTCGTGTACTAACTCAATTGTCAGACTGTACTGTTTTTGTTATCTTTTGTATTGTTTCTTTTGAAAATCAAAAATAAACACCTTTAAAAAAGTAATGGCGGCAATCAGCGGTTTTTATTGTGACTGCGACTGTATGGCGGACACATCGGACACTTTTGACACATTTTTGGGACCATTGTCATTTTTACAGCAATCAGTGCTATAAAAATGCACCGATTACTGTAAAAATGACACTGGCAGTGAAGGGGTTAACCACTAGGTGGCGCTGAAGGGGTTAAGTGTTTCCTAGGGAGTGATTATAACTGTTAGGGGGCGTGGCTATGAGTGACACGTCACTGATCACGGTTCCCGATGACAGGGAGCAGACGATCAGTGACAGTGTCACTAGGCAGAACAGGGAGATGCTTGTTTACACTTGCCTCTCAACGTTCTGCAGCTCTGTGACCCGATCACGGGACACCGGCGGGACATCGAGTCCGCGGGTCCCACGGGCACGTTCACGGAGCTCGCCCACACGGCGATAATTTCAAAGTGATGTGTATATATACACACACGTTATTTTGCCCAGCCGTGCCATTCTGCCAACGTAAATGTACAGGAGCTGGTCGGGAAGCGGTTAACAAATAAAATGTAGAACAGACATGTGGGAAGGTGCAGGTCCAAGTGCAGTAAAAGGAATACAGGCCCGGCGGGAAAACAACCCAACCAGGAACACTCACAAGTTGTAACAGCGATGAGAAAGTAGATTGAAGACTCCGAAGTGCCGACAGCGTCTGTTTCGAAGGAGCAGAAGGTGGCCTGGCTGGTCCATACCCAAGTGGGGAGGCTTCCAGGAAGCATGGCTTGTCCCTGGACTTTCCCTACTCCTCCGGAACCTTTCCCTGAAGCTAAGCACTGTCCCTGACAGACAGATTATTACTATTATTGTAATACAGGATTTATATAGCCCCAACAGTTTACGCAGCACTTTACAATATAAAAGTGAGACAATACAGTTATAATACAATACAATTCAAGAGGATTAAGAGGGCCCTGCTCAGAAGAGCTTACAATCTAATAGGGTGGGGCAGGTGGTACAAAAGGTTATAATTGTGGGGAATGAGCTAATGGAAGTGGTAAAAGATTAGATGGAGACGTGATAGGCTTTCCCTGAAGAGATGAGTTTTCAGGGATGGCCTGAAGGTAGCAAGAGTAGGGGATAGTTGGACAGGTTGAGGTAGCGAGTTCCAGAGGATGGGAGAGGCTCTGGAGAAATCCTGGAGATGAGCATGGGAGGAGGAGAGGAGAGAGCTTGAGGGTAGGAGGTCTTGAGAAGAGCGGAGAGGACGGTTTGGGTGATGTTTGGAGACCAGATTGGTAATGTAGCTCGGGGCAGAGTTGTGGATGGCTTTGTAGGTTGTGGTTAGTATTTTGAATTTAAATCGCTGGGCGATCGGGAGCCAGCATAGGGATTGGAGGAGAGGGTTGGCAGACACTGAGCGGTTGGTAAGGTGGATGAGTCTGGCAGCAGCATTCATGATAGACTGAAGGGGGGATGAGCCTATGGAGAGGCAGGCCAATGAGGAGGGAGTTGCAATAGTCAAGGCGAGAGATAAGGGAGTGAATGAGGAGTTTGGTGGTTTCAATTGTTAAAAAGTTGCGAATTTTAGTAATGTTACGGAGGTGAATTCTACAAACTTTTGAACAGATGACCAATTCCTACTGTAGCCACTTGCAAAATGTGCTCAAAACATGGAAATACATATGTATACAAACTGATGTACACGGTGCAATGACCACAAAAACTAATAATAATGAAAATGAGATGAGAAATTCACACCCAAACTAAAAAGTCCATGTGCCATCATACAAAAGTCGTTTTAAACATAAACCTAGCCGTCTTTAAATAAACGGTGAAAACAAATTGTGTAACTAGAAGTGGGATTCCACGTGACATCAATGTTGAGGTGAGGACACAGACAATAGAACCACCACCGGTTAGTGAGGAGGCTTACCGGAGTGAGAGAACTCAAATGGGCAAATGCTCAGTGAGTCAACAAGGCTTATGTTACAACCACCAAAATATGGGACCTCCACGTCTGGGTTCCAGATCAAGTTGTAAGGCAATCCAATTAGCCAAGAGATGTCACCAAGAAGCGGTCTTCAGGAGCAGCCAACTTATCAGACCAAATCCTCTCAAGCGTGCAAAAAAGCATGACCAAAAAAGAAAATACTGTGATCATAATTGATGCTTTCTGCATGTGGACACTGCACTTCATGGTTTGAACAAAATTGGCGCCAGAGAGGCAAATTACTGTGCCACAAGCAAGAATCTAAGTACTGCCCCCCCCCCACCACCACCAGTACAGATCTCCCCCCACGAGTATAGCTCCTGCTGGTACAAACCTCCCTCCCCCCCCAATACAGGAATTCCCGGTCAATGAAATCAACTCACAAGGGAGTTCAGACAGTGGCGGCAAAAAGTTAAACAAACACCACACCCCCAGTCGGTTGGGTTGGTCGGTCGGGTCCGGAGCACTTACCCCCATCTATGGTGGGCAGCGCTTCTCCCGGGCTTCACCTGCTCGGCGGGGGCTTCGCCTTCCCCTGCTCTCCACGGGCATTGCGGCGGCTTCCATTTCCTCCCTCCTCCTCGGTGGCCAATTGGGACTCTTCTCTTTTCGGCAAATCGGAAAAAGCGGGTCTCCTACCAGCTTGTGATTGGCCAGATTGAGGATCAGTGTTTCAATAGTGAAAATCCATTTGCTTTTGTAACACCTGGGTGAGCTAGTGGCACAGAGCCCATCCTATTTTGAAGCCTATTAGAGTCCCTGGCTCTAATCAGGTGCTTCAAAAAAAAAAACACCCCCGCCGCTATAATTCATGCGCCCAGCGTCCTAAAAGGGGGCGGAAGCATGAATAGGGGATAGCGGCCGTGGATCATAGAGCATTAATTAGGATGCGACGGCCATGGATAGAGGGGGCAGTGCCCGGGCGCCCCTAATGGATGGGCCGCTACTGAGTTCAGAGTTGGCTCAGTGAAATTAAGTCATGTGATACAACCAAGAAGTTCAAGAGAGCCTCGCTCTGAACTGCCTGTGTCCTGACTGGCAGCAGAAGGTGGGTGCCGTGTTTCTGGTGCACAGTGACTGTCAGCCAGAGCCGAGGTGCTGCAGACACTCAGGAGAGGTTTTGACCCCCCTATCCCCCTCATTATCTATGCCCCCGAGTTACTCCCTTATGAGAAAGTTTAAGTCTGGTGATAGGCCACTCCGGCACCCAGTGTTGCATCGTGGCAGGAAGAGAAAAAGTAAAACCATTACATATGTGTGTACAGCGCTTGTCTGAACAGACAACTGTTTCAACTTTGACTACAGTGGGCCTTTTACATTTTTCCACCCCCAAAAAAAACCTTGCTACCTCTGCCTCAAACCCTTGACCAAATTTGGAAAGAACAGGGAATGGTGCAGCCCTAATGTAAAGAAAAGGAGACTGAAAACATCTGCTTGGGATTTTAGCAGATTTCTGATGAAACCGTGGAATGTAACTTGTTGAAATCCAGCTGGGTTCAATATGTTTATATCTATGGTAAATATATAGCTTGAAAACATGCGACCAGGTCAACGTTTCGAAAACCACATTTCAACAACAAGCTCAGCGAACGTGAGCTCTGGGCCGGATGTACGAGGCTCCTACCCATTAAAGTCAATAAGGTTTCTTCTTTCATATTGGGAATGTGAGACTAAAATGAGGAATCCGATTGGTTTCTGGTGACAACACCCTCACGTCTTTTTGTATTTCCTATACAGTGGAACCTCGGATTGCGAGTGACGCGGTTAACGAGCGTTTCGCAATACGAGCACTGTGTATTTTTAAAAATCGTAACTCGGTTTGCGAGTGTTGTCTCACAAAACAAGCAGGATTCAGGCCAAAGCGGTGTGTTTTTACCGCGTTTGGCCTGAGGTGGGGGGGGGCGCGGGAGCCGAGCAGAGCCGATCGGCGCCGTTCGGAAATGCACGAAAAGGCCTGAGGACAGCTCGGCTGACCTCAGCAAAATCTCGGGAACAAAGTTGGCCGTTTCTGAGGCTCTCTCCGGCGCCCCCCCCCTCCTCTGGCCGCATGCAGTATTGCATGCAATTGAAGTCAATGCGGAACAAATTATTTTCGTTTCCATTGACTTCAATGGGGAAACTCGCTTTGATATGCGAGTACTTTAGATTACGAGCATTTTCCTGGAACGGATTATGCTCGTAATCCGAGGTTCCACTGTATAAGGATAAATGAACCTTGGGAAGGCAGACTGCCATGTCATGTTCCATGCGGCAGAATACAGGTCTACGTAAAGTAGATGAAAACGCTAACTGGATGACATTAAATTTGCAAATTATATCAAAAACAAATAATTTTTATAACTAGCTTTTTTTCACTGATTTTTTTCATTCTTTATTACTTCTCAGTCACTGGTCTCCTGCAGCCTCTTTGCAGGTATGTCCTGTCTACACGCACTCCTGGAATAACTACCTGGCATTTTTCAGGTTGGATTTCCTGATTTTGACAACAGTGGACCATGCCTATATATTGGGGTTGATTTACAAAAGGTAAATAGTTCACTTTGCAAAGGGAATTTGCAATTTGCAAGAACATTTTCCCTTCGCTTGGTAAATGTTTTGCAAATTTACTTTGCAAAGAATACCCAATCATGTGCATGCAAAGATCATTTTTGCTTCCACAAGATTCAATGAAGTAAGCAGAGCTTCGCCTTATTTCATAAGCTCTGGGGAAAATTCCCTTGCGGAGTGCAAATTCCTTTGCAAAATGAACAGCCTATTTGCCTTTATTTATCAATCCCGATGTGTGTTGCAGGACCATTGGTAGTCTCCTTCAGAAACCCCTGACCACACAGTGACACAGTTCAAATATTAGGTACAGTGTTGTCACCCTATAACAGGAAGTCCCAGATCATGGACCCTCATGGCAGGATCAGCAGGTGGTGTTAATCTTTCCTAGGGCACGCAAGAGTCAAGCACCGGCCCTGAGCACCGCTCTCTCGTTCAGGTAGGGCATCCGTGGACGTCCTTCTAGGACCATGTCCCAGGGAACCTCCGTGATGCTTTGGACACAGCTGATCACAGATCGTGGTAGAGGGCCAATCACAGCAGCCCTTTACCATGTGATCAGCTGTGTTCAATCACAGCTGATTATACATGTTGTGAGGGGGTTAACTCAGCAGCGGGTGTGTGTGACCCCCTGGTTGGGTTCACCACACAAAAACAGGCACAGCAGACAGTGGTAGGAGAAAACAAAAGGGTGTGGTTTTATTTGAACTATATACAGACAAAAAAATACAGCAAAAACAAAAGAAACAGGAAAAGAAATCCTGGTCAACTTGACCGCTCACTACACACGTTGGTGTTCCTAACTAACAACTGGGTACAGCCTTGTGCTGTCCCAGTCCCTAGCTCCCTGCTTTTAGAAGTTCTAGCAATAACCACACAGGCTTTGTCTCACCGCACAGAGATCACACTCCCCAGACTATCCACACAGATCTGGTTCCAGGTTGGAGCATCTCCCTTAGCATGCTGGGAGTTCTTGTAGAGGCCCTAATGAGCCCACTTACTTCAGCTGGGCTCATTAACTCTTCCCCTGCAAGACTCCCAGCACTCCCCCTAGTGGTATAAATCGGCATAAAGCCTGAATCTAGGACATATATCCCTTCCATCCTGGATGCAACCTGGTGATTTTACCTGCCTGCTGTCACAATGTAAACAAACTTGCTGGTTAGCGGCATTCCTTTCCTCACGCGCTGTCACAGGTAACCGGCAAATGTGACAGGAGACATTCACACAGATAATCAGTGCCAATCAGTGCTCATCAGTGCCACCCATCCGTGCTCATCAGTGCCACCCATCAGTGCCACCCATCAGTGCCACCCATCAGTGCCACCCATCAGTGCCACCCATCAGTGCCACCTCTGCACTGCCCATCAGCACACATTAGTGAAGGAGAAAAATTACTTATTTGCAAATTTTTGTAACAGAAACAAAAGAAAAACATTTGTTTATTAATTTTTTTTTTATCTTTTTTAATTTGTTTAGCAAAACATAAAAAACCCAGTGGTGATTAAATACCACCAAAAGAAAGCTCTGTCTCAAATAAATGATAAAAATGTCACATGGATACAGTGTTGCATGACCGGGCAATCGTCATTCAAAGTGTGACAGCGCTGAAAGCTGGAAATTGGCCTGGGCAGGAAGGGGGTGAGAGTGCCTGGCATTGAATTGGTTGATAAAAGGTACATATTTAAAAAAAATTGAATACTACTTTTCAAATTACATTAACATAGTATACATTAATGTGATTTTAGTGATTGGGTTTACATTTACTTTTACCCAAACTCACAGGACAATTCTGGGCGAACCTAGGAGGAACCTTTGGAGGAACTCTGGTTTAGAACATCAAACAAAAACGGGTTGAAGTTCAGGTTGGATAGACGTACAAGCAAATATTTATGTGAATCAAAAACTGCTGGAAACTTTACACTAAAAATGCAAAACAGTTCACAACAAGGTGTTTAAGATACTCTGCCAGCCAACAGTCACTTCCTGGTCTACATACCTTCTCTGTGCTCCCTGGCTGCTCCTGCTCCTGATCTACATACCTTCTCTGTGCTCCCTGGCTGCTCCTGATCTACATACCTTCTCTGTGCTCCCTGGCTGCTCCTGATCTACACACCTTCTTTGTGCTCCCTGGCTGCTCCTGATCTACATACCTTCTCTGTGCTCCCTGGCTGCTCCTGCTCCTGATCTACATACCTTCTCTGTGCTCCCTGGCTGCTCCTGATCTACATACCTTCTCTGTGCTCCCTGGCTGCTCCTGATCTACACACCTTCTTTGTGCTCCCTGGCTGCTCCTGATCTACATACCTTCTCTGTGCTCCCTGGCTGCTCCTGATCTACACACCTTCTCTGTGCTCCCTGGCTGCTCCTGCTCCTGATCTACATACCTTCTCTGTGCTCCCTGGCGGCTCCTGATCTACACACCTTCTTTGTGCTCCCTGGCTGCTCCTGGTCTACATACCTTCTCTGTGCTCCCTGGCTGCTCCTGATCTACATACCTTCTCTGTACTCCCTGGCTGCTCCTGATCTACATACCTTCTCTGTGCTCCCTGGCTGCTCCTGATCTACACACCTTCTTTGTGCTCCCTGGCTGCTCCTGATCTACATACCTTCTCTGTGCTCCCTGGCTGCTCCTGATCTACACACCTTCTCTGTGCTCCCTGGCTGCTCCTGCTCCTGATCTACATACCTTCTCTGTGCTCCCTGGCGGCTCCTGATCTACACACCTTCTCTGTACTCCCTGGCTGCTCCTGGTCTACATACCTTCTCTGTGCTCCCTGGCTGCTCCTGGTCTACATACCTTCTCTGTACTCCCTGGCTGCTCCTGGTCTACATACGTTCTCTGTACTCCCTGGCTGCTCCTGGTCTACATACCTTCTCTGTGCTCCCTGGCTGCTCCTGGTCTACATACCTTCTCTGTGCTCCCTGGCTGCTCCTGGTCTACATACCTTCTCTGTACTCCCTGGCTGCTCCTGGTCTACATACCTTCTCTGTGCTCCCTGGCTGCTCCTGGTCAACATACCTTCTCTGTGCTCCCTGGCTGCTCCTGGTCTACATACCTTCTCTGCGCTCCCTGGCTGCTCCTGGTCTACATACCTTCTCTGCGCTCCCTGGCTGCTCCTGGTCTACATACCTTCTCTGCACTCCATGGCTGCTCCTGGTCTACATACCTTCTCTGTGCTCCCTGGCTGCTCCTGGTCTACATACCTTCTCTGCGCTCCCTGGCTGCTCCTGGTCTACATACCTTCTCTGCGCTCCCTGGCTGCTCCTGGTCTACATACCTTCTCTGTACTCCCTGGCTGCTCCTGGTCTACATACCTTCTCTGTGCTCCCTGGCTGCTCCTGGTCTACATACCTTCTCTGTACTCCCTGGCTGCTCCTGGTCTACATACCTTCTCTGTGCTCCCTGGCTGCTCCTGGTCTACATACATTCTCTGTGCTCCCTGGCTGCTCCTGGTCTACATACCTTCTCTGTACTCCCTGACTGCTCCTGGTCTACATACCTTCTCTGTGCTCCCTGGCTGCTCCTGGTCTACATACCTTCTCTGTGATCCCTGGCTGCTCCTGGTCTACATACCTTCTCTGTGCTCCCTGGCTGCTCCTGGTCTACATACCTTCTCTGTGCTCCCTGGCTGCTCCTGGTCTACATACCTTCTCTGTACTCCCTGGCTGCTCCTGGTCTACATACCTTCTCTGTGCTTCCAGGCTGCTCCTGATCTACATACCTTCTCTGTGCTCCCTGGCTGCTCCTGGTCTACATACGTTCTCTGTACTCCCTGGCTGCTTCTGGTCTACATACCTTCTCTGTGCTCCCTGGCTGCTCCTGGTCTACATACCTTCTCTGTACTCCCTGGCTGCTCCTGGTCTACATACCTTCTCTGTGCTCCCTGGCTGCTCCTGGTCTACATACCTTCTCTGTGCTCCCTGGCTGCTCCTGGTCTACATACCTTCTCTGTGCTCCCTGGCTGCTCCTGGTCTACATACCTTCTCTGTGCTCCCTGGCTGCTCCTGGTCTACATACCTTCTCTATACTCCCTGGCTGCTCCTGGTCTACATACCTTCTCTGTACTCCCTGGCTGCTCCTGGTCTACATACGTTCTCTGTGCTCCCTGGCTGCTCCTGGTCTGCACACCTTCTCTGTGCTCCCTGGCTGCTCCTGGTCTACATACCTTCTCTGTGCTCCCTGGCTGCTCCTGGTCTACATACCTTCTCTGTGCTCACTGGCTGCTCCTGGTCTACATACCTTCTCTGTGCTCCCTGGCTGCTCCTGGTCTACATACCTTCTCTGTGCTCCCTGGCTGCTCCTGGTCTACATACCTTCTCTGTGCTCCCTGGCTGCTCCTGGTCTATACACCTTCTCTGTGCTCCCTGGCTGCTCCTGGTCTACACACCTTCTCTGTGCTCCCTGGCTGCTCCTGGTCTACACACCTTCTCTGTGCTCCCTGGCTGCTCCTGGTCTACACACCTTCTCTGTGCTCCCTGGCTGCTCCTGGTCTACATACCTTCTCTGTGCTCCCTGGCTGCTCCTGGTCTACATACCTTCTCTGTGCTCCCTGGCTGCTCCTGGTCTACATACCTTCTCTGTGCTCCCTGGCTGCTCCTGGTCTACATACCTTCTCTGTGCTCCCTGGCTGCTCCTGGTCTACACACCTTCTCTGTGCTCCCTGGCTGCTCCTGGTCTACACACCTTCTCTGTGCTCCCTGGCTGCTCCTGGTCTACACACCTTCTCTGTGCTCCCTGGCTGCTCCTGGTCTACACACCTTCTCTGTGCTCCCTGGCTGCTCCTGGTCTACACACCTTCTCTGTGCTCCCTGGCTGCTCCTGGTCTACATACCTTCTCTGTGCTCCCTGGCTGCTCCTGGTCTACATACCTTCTCTGTGCTCCCTGGCTGCTCCTGGTCTACATACCTTCTCTGTGCTCCCTGGCTGCTCCTGATCTACATATCTTCTCTGTGCTCCCTGGCTGCTCCTGGTCTACACACCTTCTCTGTGCTCCCTGGCTGCTCCTGATCTACATACCTTCTCTGTGCTCCCTGGCTGCTCCTGATCTACATATCTTCTCTGTGCTCCCTGGCTGCTCCTGGTCTACACACCTTCTCTGTGCTCCCTGGCTGCTCCTGATCTACATACCTTCTCTGTGCTCCCTGGCTGCTCCTGGTCTACATACGTTCTCTGTGCTCCCTGGCTGCTCCTGGTCTACATACCTTCTCTGTGCTCCCTGGCTGCTCCTGATCTACATACCTTCTCTGTGCTCCCTGGCTGCTCCTGGTCTACATACCTTCTCTGTGCTCCCTGGCTGCTCCTGATCTACATACCTTCTCTGTGCTCCCTGGCTGCTCCTGGTCTACATACGTTCTCTGTGCTCCCTGGCTGCTCCTGGTCTACATACGTTCTCTGTGCTCCCTGGCTGCTCCTGGTCTACACACCTTCTCTGTGCTCCCTGGCTGCTCCTGCTCCTGATCTACATACCTTCTCTGTACTCCCTGGCTGCTCCTGGTCTACATACCTTCTCTGTGCTCACTGGCTGCTCCTGGTCTACACACCTTCTCTGTGCTCCCTGGCTGCTCCTGGTCTACATACCTTCTCTGTGCTCCCTGGCTGCTCCTGGTCTACATACCTTCTCTGTGCTCCCTGGCTGCTCCTGGTCTACATACCTTCTCTGTGCTCCCTGGCTGCTCCTGGTCTACATACCTTCTCTGTACTCCCTGGCTGCTCCTGATCTACATACCTTCTCTGTGATCCCTGGCTGCTCCTGGTCTACATACCTTCTCTGTGCTCCCTGGCTGCTCCTGGTCTACATACCTTCTCTGTGCTCCCTGGCTGCTCCTGGTCTACATACCTTCTCTGTGCTCACTGGCAACTTCATTATTCCAACCAAGTCTAAGCTCCGTGTAATATGGTGCAGGAGCTTACACAGGGTTGATGACATCATCCTTCTAATCAGGTGACAGTGTTTGGACCTGGCGATTGTTTACCTGGACCCCGGCAATGCATCCTGGAAGGTGTAGATGCTGAATATTTAACAGCTCCAACTATGTAATGGGGTAGCACAGCAAAAAATGATTATATGTGGTTAAAGGTGGGGGTGGGGGTGGGGGTGGGCTTGTAAGGGACTCTGAATGAGCAAAATTACAGTCTCAAGGTTTGGAATTTGAGATCTAGAGGTTAACAAAAAGGCCAACTGGGAAGGTGTTAAAACGACCATTTCACTGAACTAGTAATAAAATATAATAAGACCTGAAAGCTCTTTGTTCATAAAGCCAAGTTAAAAAAAAAAATTGTTGGCAAGAAATGATCTCTTCATGTACTCCGTGGTCTACCAGCAGCCAAAGTTCAGGTTTTTTAGTTCTAGTCGAAATAAAGGGCAGTCTATGGAGCCTCAGTCCTAGGAATACATGGATCCCCTGCTACTGTGGAACTTCAAGTTCTTGTATGTTCTATAAACCAACATCAGCCAGAGGAATCTGCGGATTGTAACTTCATGACAACGGAACGGCCAACATCTTCCTAGGTGGTCAGATGCTGAGAAGGCAAAAACTGAGCGACACGTCCGTTCATCCTGTCCGCTTGTCGTTTTCCCTCTTTATCAGATTTAATTCCTGACATGTTTAAAATAGACATTGTAATGTTCAAGATTTTTCTTCTTTTGGCAGGCTTTTATATTTCTGATAAAACGCGAAGGAAACTGAATTCCCTTAAGCCAGTACGAGTCATTATCAGATGATGAGAATCTGAACGTCCTGAGAAATGGAAGTGACGACGGTACTTACTGTCAGGTGAAAACTGAAACGAATGGATAACTATTCCTTATTTCACAAGCCTCTCATAGGAGATGACCATTCACTTGGCCGATTCTCAGGGGGGAATATCTACCTATCTGTGTTCTAAAATATATCATCATTTTCTTTTCTATCTCTCAATGGCGGCGACCATTGGAGATAAAACGTAACTTTGCAGCTGCAGGAAAGGTTTGTATATCATTGGAAAGAGGAGCCACAAGACTCTTTTACAACTAATGTAATGTGAAGTCACGTCCTTCATTTAGCATACAGTCCGGAGGTTCCAACGGGACATCTTAAATTAAAATTTTGTGATAAAAGCTTAAATATTAGGCCCACATTGGCATTATCTCTATAAGATGCACACACACAGTTTATATAACGTTTCTTGGTTCTATATTCCCTTTCATACTGTGAAAATCAACCTCTTTCTGGTCTTAAACACACATATATTGGTATTTTCCCCTGGATACCCTTCTCCAGCACACACTCATTCCCCTGTATCCCTCCTCCGGCACTCACACGTTGCTCTTTCCCCTGTATCCCTCCTTCGGCACACACACGTTGCTCTTTACCCTGTATCCCTCCTTCAGCACACACATACATTGGTCTTTCCCCTGTATCCCTCCTCCGGCACTCACACGTTGCTCTTTCCCCTGTATCCCTCCTTCGGCACACACACGTTGCTCTTTACCCTGTATCCCTCCTTCAGCACACACATACATTGGTCTTTCCCCTGTATCCCTCCTCCGGCACTCACACGTTGCTCTTTCCCCTGTATCCCTCCTTCAGCACACACATACATTGGTCTTTCCCCTGTATCCCTCCTCCGGCACACACATACATTGGTCTTTCCCCTGTATCCCTCCTCCGGCACACACACGTTGCTCTTTACCCTGTATCCCTCCTTCAGCACACACATACATTGGTCTTTCCCCTGTATCCCTCCTCCGGCACTCACACGTTGCTCTTTCCCCTGTATCCCTCCTTCGGCACACACACGTTGCTCTTTACCCTGTATCCCTCCTTCAGCACACACATACATTGGTCTTTCCCCTGTATCCCTCCTCCGGCACTCACACGTTGCTCTTTCCCCTGTATCCCTCCTTCAGCACACACATACATTGGTCTTTCCCCTGTATCCCTCCTCCGGCACACACATACATTGGTCTTTCCCCTGTATCCCTCCTCCGGCACACACACGTTGCTCTTTACCCTGTATCCCTCCTTCAGCACACACATACATTGGTCTTTCCCCTGTATCCCTCCTCCAGCTCACACATACATTGGTCTTTCCCCTGTATCCCTCCTCCGGCACTCACACGTTGCTCTTTCCCCTGTATCCCTCCTTCAGCACACACATACATTGGTCTCTCCCCTGTATCCCTCCTACGGCACACACATACATTGGTCTCTTCCCTGTATCCCTCCTCCAGCACACACATACATTGGTCTTTCCCTTGTATCCCTCCTCCGGCACACACATACATAGGTCTTTCCCCCGTATCCCTCCTCCGGCACACACATACATAGGTCTTTCCCTTGTATCCCTCCTCCGGGACACATACATTGGTCTCTTCCCTGTATCCCTTCCTCGGGCACACACATACATTGGTCTCTCCCCTGTATCCCTCCTCCGGCACACACACACATTGGTCTCTCCCCTGTATCCCTCCTCCGGCACACACATACATTGGTCTTTCCCCTGTATCCCTCCTCCGGCACTCACACGTTGCTCTTTCCCCTGTATCCCTCCTTCAGCACACACATACATTGGTCTTTCCCCTGTATCCCTCCTCCGGCACACACACGTTGCTCTTTACCCTGTATCCCTCCTTCAGCACACACATACATTGGTCTTTCCCCTGTATCCCTCCTCCGGCACACACATACATTGGTCTTTCCCCTGTATCCCTCCTCCGGCACTCACACGTTGCTCTTTCCCCTGTATCCCTCCTTCAGCACACACATACATTGGTCTCTCCCCTGTATCCCTCCTACGGCACACACATACATTGGTCTCTTCCCTGTATCCCTCCTCCAGCACACACATACATTGGTCTTTCCCTTGTATCCCTCCTCCAGCACACACATACATTGGTCTTTCCCCCGTATCCCTCCTCCGGCACACACATACATAGGTCTTTCCCTTGTATCCCTCCTCCGGGACACATACATTGGTCTCTTCCCTGTATCCCTTCCTCGGGCACACACATACATTGGTCTCTCCCCTGTATCCCTCCTCCGGCACACACACACATTGGTCTCTCCCCTGTATCCCTCCTCCGGCACACACATACATTGGTCTTTCCCTTGTATCCCTCCTCCAGCACACACATACATTGGTCTTTCCCCTGTATCCCTCCTCCGGCACACACACGTTGCTCTTTCCCCCGTATCCCTCCTCCGGCACACACATACATTGCTCTTTCCCCTATATCCCTCCTCCGGCACTCACACGTTGCTCTTTCCCCTGTATCCCTCCTTCAGCACACACATACATTGGTCTTTCCCCTGTATCCCTCCTCCAGCACACACACGTTGGTCTTTCCCCTGTATCCCTCCTCCGGCACACACATACATTGCTCTTTCCCCCGTATCCTTCCTCCGGCACACACATACATTGGTCTTTCCCTTGTATCCCTCCTCCGGCACACATACATTGGTCTTTCCCCTGTATCCCTCCTCCAGCACACACATACATTGGTCTCTTCCCTGTATCCCTCCTCGGGCACACACATACATTGGTCTCTTGCCTGTATCCCTCCTCCAGCTCACACATACATTGGTCTCTTCCCTGTATCCCTCCTCCAGCACACACACACATTGGTCTCTCCCCTGTATCCCTCCTCCAGCTCACACATACATTGGTCTCTTCAGTGTATTCCTCCTCCGGCACACACATACATTGGTCTCTTCCCTGTATCCCTTCCTCGGGCACACACATACATTGGTCTCTCCCCTGTATCCCTCCTCCGGCACACACACACATTGGTCTCTCCCCTGTATCCCTCCTCAGCACACACATACATTGGTCTCTTGCCTGTATCCCTCCTCCAGCTCACACATACATTGGTCTCTTCCCTGTATCCCTCCTCCAGCACACACATACATTGGTCTCTCCCCTGTATCCCTCCTCTGGCACACACATACATTGGTCTCTCCCCTGTATCCCTCCTCGGGCACATACATTGGTCTCTCCCCTGTATCCCTCCTCCGGCACACACATACATTGGTCTTTCCCCCGTATCCCTCCTCCGGCACACACATACATTGGTCTTTCCCCCGTATCCCTCCTCCGGCACACACATACATTGGTCTTTCCCCCGTATCCCTCCTCCGGCACACACATACATTGGTCTTTCCCCCGTATCCCTCCTCCGGCACAAGACATGGATGTCCACCTGAACTGAACTGAGAGGCTGGGCAAGGAGAGCATTCATCAGAGAAGCAGCCAAGAGGTCCATGGTAACTCTGGAGGAGCTGCAGAGATCCACAGCTCAGGGGGGAGAATCTGTCCACAGGACAACTATTAGTCGTGCTTCTCCACTAATCTGCCCTTTATGGAGGAGTGACAAGAAGAAAGACATTGGTGACAGAAAGTCATAAGAAGTCCAGTTTGCAGTTTGTGAGAAGCCATGTGGGGGACACAGCAATCATGTGGGGGACACAGCAATCATGTGGGGGACATAGCAAACATGTGGGGGACACAGCAATCATGTGGGGGACACAGCAATCATGTGGGGGACACAGCAAACATGTGGGGGACACAGCAATCATGTGGGGGACACAGCAATCATGTGGGGGACCCAGCAAACATGTGGGGGACCCAGCAAACATGTGGGGGATACAGCAATCATGTGGGGGACACAGCAAACATGTGGAAGAAGATGCTCTGGTCACATGACACCAAAATTAAATTTTTTGGCCTAAAAGCAAAACGCTATGTGTGGAGGAAAACGAACACTGCACATCACCCTGAACACACCATCCCCACCGTGAAACATGGTGGTGGCAGCATCATGTGGTGGGGATGCTTTTCTTCAGCAGGGACAGGGAAGCTGGTCAGAGATGATGGGAAGATGGATGGAGCCAAATACAGGACAAACTTATGCCACGTGCACGCGATCGGACAATCCGACATGAAAACCATGGATTTTTTTCCGACGGAATCTTGGCTCCAACTTGTGCTGCATACACACGGTCACACCAAATTCTGACCGTCAAGAACGCGGTTACGTACAACACTACAGCGAGCCGAGAAAAATTAAGTTCAATGACTCCGAGCATGCGTCAAATTGATTCAGAGCATGCGTGTTTTTTTGCGCGTCGGAATTGCATACAGACGATCGGAATTTCCTCCAATAACTTTTCTTGTCGGAAAATTTGAGAACCAGCTCTCAAAATTTTTCTTGGCGGAAATTCCGACAGAAAAATTCCGATGGAGCCTACACAGGGTCGGAATTTCCGACCAAAAGCTCAGATCGGACTTTTCTTGTCGGAATTTCCAATCGTGTGTACGCGGCATTAGAAGTAAACCTGTTAGAGTCTGTAAAAGACTTGAGACTGGGGGGGGGGAGGTTCACCTTCCAGCAAGACAACGACCCTAAAGTACAGCCAGAGCTACAATGGAATGGTTTAGATCAAAGCATATTCATGTGTTAGAATGGCCCAGTCACAGTCCAGACCTAAATCCCATTGAGAATCTGTGGCAAGACTTGAAAATTGCTGATCACAGACGCTCTCCATCCAATCTGACAGAACTTGAGATATTTTACAAAGAAGAAGAATGGGCAGAAATGTCCCTCTCTAGATGCGCAAAGCTGGTAGAGACACCCCCAAAAAAGACTTGTAGAGAAAGGGGGTTCTACAAAGTGTTGACTCCGGGGGGCGCCATACAAATGCCCCGCCCCCCACACTTTTCACATATTTATTTTAGGGCTGTGGAAATTAGCTATTAATTCCTCGATTAATCGATTAATTGTTTTGATCGATCAAAATTCTTTTGATCGGTACTCACCTCTCCGCCGGCTTCCGGGTCTTCAGGGAGTTCCGTCGGAGATCCGGTGACGCCACGGACACCGGCGGGGCTTGCCGTGTCCATCTGAAGGGCTCCTTTGCTGTGCCTTCATATCTGCATGCCGGCGGGACCTTACTATCTGCCACACGCAAGGGCTGTTACACTTCCCTCTATCACTTCCCTCTATCAACCTGGGATTCTACAGCCATCCACTGGGAGTTGTGATAGTTCCCTTCACGGGACATCTACATGCCGACGGACTGATGTTAACCCCTCCTCATCTGGATTCAGCAGTGGTATCATTGTACACATTTTTATACCAGTATCATACTTAGCTACAGGTTTTTATGACTGCTTTTGCTACCGTTTGGTATTACTCGCACCATTTTTTTACAGTTTATGTAGCTACATCGATTTTATCTCCAGTGCAATATTTTTTTGTTACCTACTTGAAGACTATAAAAGTTTTAATGCTCTTCCCATCGAGCGCTGCCTTTGTGTGTTTGTTGTATCCTGCTATCCATTTTTCCAGTGGTTGGGAGCTGCACTGGGAATCGGCCTGCAAGGAGATTGTCAGAGGAATCCCCAATTCAGCCGCGCCAGCCGTTGCCCTGTGCACATGCGCGGCGGAACAGCGCTTCGGCGCATGCGCGTTAATGCGCCAATCGGAGCTCTGGCGGGCCTATGCAAAAAAGCCTACCTGCCCTGACAGGTTTCTGGTTTGTTGTCAGCTTTCCTGTTGTACCTGGTTTCCTGTATCTGCACTTGAACTCCTGTTGTGACCCGGATCGGCCTGACTTCTCTACTCCTCTCTCCTGGACCTGACCTTCGGCTTGTTATACGGATCTCTCTCCCTCTACCTGTGTTTGACCCCCGGCCTGTGACTCGGATCTGCTACTTATCTCCAGCCCCTGACCTTCTGCTTGTACCCGTCTGGACTTATTACTTGTCTGCTGTGTTAGACCCCCGGCCTGCACTTCCAACAACCAGCAGCCTGCACCCGCCTGGTGTTTGACCCTCAGCCTGTTCCCGGTCAACTCAGCTCTACCAGATCGTCTACCAAGACTTACCCCACCTGCTGGTAGCCGGTGCCTCTTCGCGCCATCCTCTCCCTGTCTCACCTCCAGGGGGCAGAGTGCGTCAAGTCGCAAGGGTGAACCGCTCTCGGCCTTGGTAAGTACATACCTTAACAGAGATTAGCTAAAAGTAGTTGGATCTGTAAGGCCGGTTTCACACTGGGGCGGTGGGGGTATAGCGCCGCTATTTTTAGCGGCGCTATACCGTCGGGATTGCAGAGGTATTCGGCCGCTAGCGGTGCGGTTTTAACCCCCGCTAGCGGTCGAAAAACGGTTAATACCAGCCGCAGTTTGCGGGCGGTATTACCGCGGTATCCCATTCATTTCAATGGGAAGGAGCGGTGTAGGAGCGGTAAACACACCGCTCCTTTCACCGCTCCCAAGATGCAGCTAGCTAACTTTTTTTTTAACTCCTGTTAGCACACCGCTACAGTGTGAAAGCCCCTCGGGGCTTTCACATTGGAGAGAAAGGAGCCGCTGTTTAGGCTCGGTTTGCAGGCGCTATTTTTAGCAAAATAGCGCCTGCAAACCGCCCCCAGTGTGAAAGGGGCCCATGTGCGTTATAATTAATCAAAATTAGACGATTAATCGAACACAAAATTTTTAATTAGTAACAGCCCTAATTTATTTGTATTATTTATCATTTTCCTTCCACTTCACAATTATGTGACACTTTGTTTTGGTCCATCACATAAAATCCCAATAAAATACATTTACGTTTTTGGCTGTAACATGACAAACTGTGGAAAATGTCAAGGGGTATGAATACTTTTTCAGGAAACTGTAGGTATTTTAGTTTGTCTATATAAGTTCATCCCAAACAGAAATATAAAGTTAAAAAGTCTTGAAATCATAACTTGGATTTTATTTTTGGCAAACCCTTACATGTAGCTGAAACAAATCAAGCCGTCTGCATGCTTGTATGTTGGGAGCGTTGGAAACATTCCTCTCTAACAGCTGGATCACATATGGCTTCACTTAGGTGACATTGAGTTTCCTTTCTTTTTTTTTTCCACCTAAAGGTCAAACTCTGTCCAGCAATGGAAAATATGATTATTCTGATGACTAGAAGAGAATATTACATTAATAAGGGCAGCACTGTTCCCAGCTGACACTTCTCTAGTAGAGATAAGGCGGTGATGGGTGGAGGCTACGGGCTCTGGTTAGATAAATTAAAGGGCAATGCCATCTTCCTGACAATTATATTGTAACACGGGGGCAGCGGGGTACTCGGCTCTCTAAAAAAAAAACGTCTTTATTATCCACCTTGTTCTGTCAGGCCTGCTGCACACTCTATGAAGTATACAAATCGCCCAGTGGAGGAAAGTTCAAACTCAATGCCCTGGGAGGAATTTAGAAACGTCATTCATGGAATTGGTAGATACAGCTTTCCATTTAACAGAAAAGCCCAGGTTTAAAAAAATAAATAAAAATCTCTAGGTCATCTCTATAGTTTGCATCCATGTAAAAGCAGGCATGTCCAAATTACGGCCCGCGGGCCAATCGCGGCCCGCGTTCCGGACGGCCCGCCTGGTAATTTTGACCTATATCTTTTGTGGCCCCCCAACGAATCCCTGAGCCACAAAAGATATAAATGCTTGCTACCGTGGAGGAGGCGGGACGAGTGCCGTACAGGATACAGGAGTATTTCCTGTTTAACATGGCGTCCTGTGTAAAAGGAAGTCCCGTCTCCTGCGCTGCCATTGGACAACTGTTCTGTCCATCACAGGAGGCGGGACTTTCAATTAAAGAGGCAGCCGAGAAAACAGGAGTTTCTTCTGTATGTCTGTCGGTGCTTGTCCCGCCCCCTCCCTGTCTCCTCAAGGCTGCAGATGGACATGAATCAGGCTGCACTGACGGCAATGGTGAGTCTGCATTTATTGTCAATGTGAATGCTGCATTAATGGCAATGGAGTGGGTGCTGCATTAAATGGCAATGGAGTGGGTGCTGCATTAAATGGCAATGGAGTGGGTGCTGCATTAAATGGCAATGGAGTGGGTGCTGCATTAAATGGCAATGGAGTGGGTGCTGCATTAAATGGCAATGGAGTGGGTGCCGCATTAATGGCAATGGGGTGGGTGCCGCATTAATGGCAATGGGGTGGGTGCTGCATTAATGGCAATGGGGTGGGTGCTGCATTAATGGCAATGGGGTGGGTGCTGCATTAATGGCAATGGAGTGGGTGCTGCATTAATGGCAATGGGGTGGGTGCTGCATTAATGGCAATGGGGTGGGTGCTGCATTAATGGCAATGGGGTGGGTGCTGCATTAATGGCAATGGGGTGGGTGCTGCATTAATGGCAATGGGGTGGGTGCTGCATTAATGGCAATGGGGTGGGTGCTGCATTAATGGCAATGGGGTGGGTGCTGCATTAATGGCAATGGGGTGGGTGCTGCATTAATGGCAATGGGGTGGGTGCTGCATTAATGGCAATGGGGTGGGTGCTGCATTAATGGCAATGGGGTGGGTGCTGCATTAATGGCAATGGGGTGGGTGCTGCATTAATGGCAATGGAGTGGGTGCTGCATTAATGGCAATAGAGTGGGTGCTGCATTAATGGCAATGGGGTGGGTGCTGCATTAATGGCAATGGGGTGGGTGCTGCATTAATGGCAATGGGGTGGGTGCTGCATTAATGGCAATGGGGTGGGTGCTGCATTAATGGCAATGGAGTGGGTGCTGCATTAATGGCAATGGGGTGGGTGCTGCATTATTGGCAATGGAGTGGGTGCTGCATTAATGGCAATGGGGTGGGTGCTGCATTAATGGCAATGGGGTGGGTGCTGCATTAATGGCACTTGTGAGGCTGCAGATGGGCACTGACCCTTATTTTTGCTTCAGTTCTTTATTTAAAATGTAAGATTTCTTCCTGAAACTTCCTTTTTAAAGGGAAGGTGCGCCGATAAATACGGTATATCCAAATAACACGCCCAAGCTCATCTCTTCACCACGCACAGCCACAAAGGCAGGAGAATTTGTGTTGGGCGGTGTATTAGTTGCTCGAACGAACACACTTCGACCAAATTTTAATGGTTTAAAGAATTTCAGGCAAAATGGTCGGCCCACAAGCATGTTCACTTAATCAAATCTGGCCCTCTTTGAAAAAAGTTTGGACACCCCTGATGTAAAGTGATATTTTTTTTTTACATTATATGATGATTTTTTTTTTTTTTAATCTCCTATTTTGGTCTCCTTTAGCCAGTCCCCAAGCTGCTTGCACCCCTTGCATGTTTAACCACTTCGCATCCAGGCCAATTCTGACACTTCGCTCCTACATGTAAAAAAATCATAATTTTTTTGCTAGAAAATTACACAGAACCCCCAAACACCATATATGTTGTTTTTTTTTAGCAGAGACCCTAGAGCAGGGGTCCTCAAACTACGGCCCGCGGGCCACATGCGGCCCGCCAAGGACATTTATCCGGCCCACCAGGTGTTTTTGCCGCCGCTGCCAGCCAGTGTTGCCCATTTTTGGGGTGTCCGTGAATGTCCGTTATGGGCAGCGGTTCCCGTAAAAAAAGATGGCCGTGAGCCGACCAAGTAACTGCGCATGTGCAGTTCCGAAGGCGGCCAGGCTCGGGAAAACTCGTACCCACTCGGCCCAGGGGGCAAATGCGTAGTAACGTAATGGCGCCGTCTGGCGTCATTTTTGAGTCCACTCGTTCCTGGCTGTGACACGGCGACCGGCGCCGGGCCTCCTGCACTCGCCGCCATAGAAGGAGGAGGAGCGGTGAGTGAGGAGGAGAGGATGACATGAGTGAACCTGTAAAAGACTGGCTGCAGAAGCTCTTATTAACACTGGGGGACAAGGAGGTTCTGCAGCAGTGCCACTTTAGTTTTTGCTAGATCTGTATACAGTGGGGACAGAGGATGACAGACTGAGACATGGCATTACTAGGGGGTGAAGCCGTGGCATGCAGGGGGACAGAGAAGGACACTGATGTGCTGCCCTGTGAGAGGTGAAAGGGGCACAGGAGCAGGACACACTGATGTGGAGACTGTAATTTGATGGTGGACAGGGGGGCTACTGTGAGGGGGTGAGGAGGACATGATCATGTCCGCAGCCTCTGTCCACCTCCTGTAGTATGTCCGCAGCCTCTGTCCACCTCCTGTAGTATGTCCGCAGCCTCTGTCCACCTCCTGTAGTATGTCCGCAGCCTCTGTCCACCTCCTGTAGTATGTCCGCAGCCTCTGTCCACCTCCTGTAGTATGTCCGCAGCCTCTGTCCACCTCCTGTAGTATGTCCGCAGCCTCTGTCCACCTCCTGTAGTATGTCCGCAGCCTCTGTCCACCTCCTGTAGTATGTCCGCAGCCTCTGTCCACCTCCTGTAGTATGTCCGCAGCCTCTGTCCACCTCCTGTAGTATGTCCGCAGCCTCTGTCCACCTCCTGTAGTATGTCCGCAGCCTCTGTCCACCTCCTGTAGTATGTCCGCAGCCTCTGTCCACCTCCTGTAGTGTGTCCGCAGCCTCTGTCCACCTCCTGTAGTATGTCCGCAGCCTCTGTCCCCCTCCTGTAGTATGTTCGCAGCCTCTGTCCACCTCCTGTAGTATGTCCGCAGCCTCTGTCCACCTCCTGTAGTATGTCCGCAGCCTCTGTCCACCTCCTGTAGTATGTCCGCAGCCTCTGTCCACCTCCTGTAGTATGTCCGCAGCCTCTGTCCACCTCCTGTAGTATGTCCGCAGCCTCTGTCCACCTCCTGTAGTATGTCCGCAGCCTCTGTCCACCTCCTGTAGTATGTCCGCAGCCTCTGTCCACCTCCTGTAGTATGTCCGCAGCCTCTGTCCACCTCCTGTAGTATGTCCGCAGCCTCTGTCCACCTCCTGTAGTATGTCCGCAGCCTCTGTCCACCTCCTGTAGTATGTCCGCAGCCTCTGTCCACCTCCTGTAGTATGTCCGCAGCCTCTGTCCACCTCCTGTAGTATGTCCGCAGCCTCTGTCCACCTCCTGTAGTATGTCCGCAGCCTCTGTCCACCTCCTGTAGTATGTCCGCAGCCTCTGTCCACCTCCTGTAGTGTGTCCGCAGCCTCTGTCCACCTCCTGTAGTATGTCCGCAGCCTCTGTCCACCTCCTGTAGTATGTCCGCAGCCTCTGTCCACCTCCTGTAGTATGTCCGCAGCCTCTGTCCCCCTCCTGTAGTGTGTCCGCAGCCTCTGTCCCCCTCCTGTAGTATGTCCGCAGCCTCTGTCCCCCTCCTGTAGTATGTCCGCAGCCTCTGTCCACCTCCTGTAGTATGTCCGCAGCCTCTGTCCACCTCCTGTAGTATGTCCGCAGCCTCTGTCCACCTCCTGTAGTATGTCCGCAGCCTCTGTCCACCTCCTGTAGTATGTCCGCAGCCTCTGTCCACCTCCTGTAGTATGTCCGCAGCCTCTGTCCCCCTCCTGTAGTGTGTCCGCAGCCTCTGTCCCCCTCCTGTAGTATGTCCGCAGCCTCTGTCCATCTCCTCCTCATTTTAAATATTGTATTTGTTCCCGATTTGTTTTTTCACTTCAAAATAAGATATGTGCAGTGTGCATAGGAATTTGTTCATAGTTTATTTTTTTTATTTTTTTTAAACTATAGTCCGGCCCTCAAAGGGTCTGAGGGACAGTGAACTGGCCCCCTGTTAAAAAAGTTTGAGGACCCCTGCCCTAGAGAATACAATGGCAGTCATTGTAACTTTTTATCTCGCACGGTATTTGCGCAGCAATTTTTCAAACGCGTCAGTTTCATGCTTTAAAAAAAACAAAAAAAAAACAGGAAAGTTAGCCCAATATTTTTGCATAATGTGAAATATGAAGTTACACCGAGTAAATAGATACCTAACATGCCACGCTTCAAAATTGCACACGCTCGTGGAATGGGGCCAAACTTCGGTACTTAAAAATCCCCATTGGCGACACGCTTTAATTTTTTTTACTGGTTACATGTTTTGAGTTACAGAGGAGGTCTGTGGCTAGAATTATTGCTCTCTCTATAACGTTCGCGGCGACACCTGACATGTGTGGTTTGAACACCGTTTTCATATGTGGGCAGGACTTACGTATGCGTTCGCTTCTGCATGCAAGCACACGGAGACAGGGGCACTTTAAAAAAAATATATATTGTTAATTTTACTTAAAAAATAAATACAAATTTGATCACTTTTATTCCTATTCCAAGGAATGTAAACATCCCTTGTAATAGGAATATGACATGACAGGTCCTCTTTACGGCGATATCTGAGGTCAATAAGTCCCCACATCTCACCTCTAGGCTGGGAAGCCTGAAATAAAAAAAACAAAAACAAAAAGGAAAACAGATCACAGCTTCCCAGCCGAGGCGGCGCATTTTTTGAATGTGGAGGCCGGGCGTGACGTCATAACATCGTGCCCGGCCTCCGACAATCATAGAGACTCCGGCGACCATCTAGTCCGCCGGAAATCTCTCCGTTCTCCGTCTCACCGATCGCAGCAGTGAGTCGGTAGAAGCACCGGAGGGGGGGGGGGGAGGACCAAGTGTGGTCACATCTGTATGTGTAGGGCAGCACAATCACATTCAAAAAGTAGCCTTGACTGTTTTCTGACTGGCACACATTTAAAAAACATATGGCACTGCCATGCATCTGCATGTCTGCGTTCCATCCCAAGCCTCGTTGTGGTGAGTCGGTTCGACATCAAATACGTCAAATCCAGCGTGCCACACAACTACACCATCTGGCGGTTTGGAGTCTTCTGTCCAGTCCATTGGGGCCTCTTCACATCACTGACCCTTACGGGTTCAACCAGTGATCTGCCATCCCCTTCCACTGGGTAGATGCCCATGCGACATCTGGCGCCTACACACCTTTTAGTCGCCACCAATAGATAGATTCATGTGCCTGGCCCCTTTTTGGGCGCCGGGCACCTGAATTACGGCAGCGGGGTATTTTTTGGAAGCACCTGATTAGAGCCATAGGGTCTAATAGGCATCCAAAAAGGTGAACAGCGGGCGCCATGCTGGGCGCTCGCAGTTCACTCAGCGTTGTGTTAGGAAAGCGAATTAATATTTGCTTTCCTAACACTGAACCGCCTCTCAGCCAATCAGGTGCTCGGGTCTGTTACCTGTCACCTGGCTGAAACAACCGGCGATGTGATTGGATGCCTATAAGGCGTCCAATCATAGAAGAGGATGGGAAGAGAGGATGGGAAGAGAGGACGGGAGAAGACATCGAGGAGCGTGGAGGACATCGCCGCCGTGACCCACCGAGACAGGCAAGTGCCAGGCGGGCGATACACACTGGCAGCATTTGATGGGCACAGTAGCAGCAATTGATGGGCACACTGGCGGCAATATATGGGCACACTGGCGGCAATATATGGGCACAGTAGCTGCATTTGATGGATACAGTGGTGGCAAATTGATGAGCACACTGGCAGCAATTGATGGGCACAGTGGCGACAATTGATGGGCACAGTGGCGGCTATTGATGGGCACAGTGGCGGCTATTGATGGGCACAGTGGCGGCTATTGATGGGCACAGTGGCGGCGTTTGATGGGCACAGTGGCGGCGTTTGATGGGCACAGTGGCGGCGTTTGATGGGCACAGTGGCGGCGTTTGATGGGCACAGTGGCGGCGTTTGATGGGCACAGTGGCGGCGTTTGATGGGCACAGTGGCGGCGTTTGATGGGCACAGTGGCGGCGTTTGATGGGCACAGTGGCGGCGTTTGATGGGCACAGTGGCTGCAATTGATTGTAGCCCCCCAAAAAAATTTGAGCACCAGCCGGCACTGCTTTTCTCTGAACATCTTGATCTGGATAAGTACAAGAGATCTGCAGGAGAGTCCTTCTCAGGTTCAAGAGATCTCTGATGCATCCTTAGCAATCACAATGTATCCATAAGCAATTATCTAACCAATTACAGCGTGCACCACGGCGCGCTATATGTATTATTTACCCCAAACAAAATTAACAATAATTGTTTCAAGCAGCATCTTTGGCCTCAACACATTTACAATTAACAAAAAATTACTATATAAAAAAATACAATAAAAAACAATCAAGTATAAATAAAGGAGCGTGCGCTGGGATCTCTTTAATGGAATGCAGTTTGTATCAGGGACTTATATTGTATATGAGAAGAACATTCTATATTTAAACCCGCAAATTTATGCCGTTTTGAAAAGTGGCCTTTTTTTTTAAATGACTGTCTGGAGCTGTGTAATTAAAGCGGAGTTACATCGTGATAATGAAGAGTTTCTATGGCAACCGGTTTTTATTTGCACCATAAAGAGCCGCAAGGCCCCACTTGTAGGTGCTCATGTGAAAAAAAAAAAATGATGTCATTATATCAACAAAAAAACATAAAATCCATATATAGGTTTTTTGACAGAGGCGCACGATTTTCTGCGTTATTCAAAGACATTCATTCACTCACCGCGTTTAATGGACTTGATGGAAGCTTTTTAAATACTCTGTCTGAAGAATTATATTTAAAGTGAAGATGTCACAGTACTGATACTGCAAATGCAGCAGAAAATTAAATCACCAGAGAATACTAATTGATAATATAATAAAGTGTACACAAAAACGCCATCCATAGATTCCAAAGGCAGAGCTCTATCAGTCGCTAAGAGCTTGCGTTATTGCAAAGCACAGCAATGCAGCATGCGAGGGTTGTTGCATTGAGGCCCCTGACCCGACCACACGTCTACAGGAGGCCCCTGACCCGACCACGCGTCTACGGGAGGCCCCTGACCCGACCACGCGTCTACGGGAGGCCCCTGACCCGACCACGCGTCTACGGGAGGCCCCTGACCCGACCACGCGTCTACGGGAGGCCCCTGACCAGACCACGCGTCTACGGGAGGCCCCTGACCCGACCACGCGTCTACGGGAGGCCCCTGACCCGACCACGCGTCTACGGGAGGCCCCTGACCACGACCACGCGTCTACGGGAGGCCCCTGACCACGACCACGCGTCTACGGGAGGCCCCTGACCACGACCACGCGTCTACGGGAGGCCCCTGACCACGACCACGCGTCTACGGGAGGCCCCTGACCACGACCACGCGTCTACGGGAGGCCCCTGACCCGACCACGCGTCTGAGAGGCCCCTGACCCGACCACGCGTCTACGAGAGGCCCCTGACCCGACCACACGTCTACGGGAGACCCCTGACCTGACCACGCGTCTACGGGAGGCCCCTGACCCAAATGCGTCTACGGGAGGCCCCTGACCCAAACGTGTCTATGGGAGGCCCCTGACCTGACCATATATTGGTAGTATTGAATGCTCTGGACTTGAGCTAGCACTGTTGAATTCAAATCTATGTGGTCATCCTTCAGAACTGGACATTGGAAACCCTTCGGATCCTCTGCCTGGATTTCCATTTTTTCCCCAATTTACAGTTCCATGTACACAATAAGGGGATGAGCTTGTGAAGATTTTGTATGGAACAGTGGGATTCATGAATTGCACAGAGACAAAGACACTCGGGATAGACATGCTTTTAGTAATCCCATCTTTTCTTGCAGATAATAATATGCGCTAATGAGTTTCACATCAACATCTCAATGCCTTGCCAAGGAAGCCAACAGCTTGATGTAGAATTAAAGGAAAGCTGCGGTTAAACATGAAAATGATGAAACCGACATTATAGGACCCCAGCTTTTTCCTAAGTGACTCCCCCGTTCATCTTGCCGTATTCGATTGCAACAGATTAACCATTTTGTGCCCTGAGGTCATTGACGTCTAGATATTCGAGCTATGACTAATTTGTCTACCCAAATTATTTAGATATTTTTTTTTTTTAAGGCAATTGGGATTTAATTTGGTACACTATCTAAAAGGTTTTAAAATATTTGTTTCAGTATTATAATTGTATCAGACAATTACATTATTCAACAAAAGCACACTGCCGTCTACAGGCTGTAGTAGCCTCCGCAAGCCGGAAACATATGTTTTCAGAATGATGCCTTTAGCCTGTATGCGTCATCAAGTCATGGCTTCCTAATCATAAGTAAGGAACAAAGTTGTCAGCGACCACAGAGTGACAGCTAGTAGCTCTCAAATGGATAATGTAGAGCAGGAGTAGGCAACCTCTGCCCTCCAGCTGTGGTGAAACTACAAGACCCATAAGACATTGCAAGACCCTGACAATCACAGACATGACTCCTAGAGGCAGAGGCATGATGGGATTTGTAGTTTCACCACAGCTGGAGTGCCAAGGTTGCCCACCCCTGATGTAGAGTATAGCTGTTTCCAAGGCCTGGATCTGAACCTGGGACCTCTGCTGTGTCTGGTAGTAACTCTTCCTACTGAGCCTCCTGAAATGCTGGGCAGCTCCCTGCCTGATTGCTTAGACAACCTTCTGGTGAACCTTGAACCCTTTGCTCCTCCCATGAATTTCTAATTTAAGCCATGCTCACTGGTGAGTTACGCCGGCTCTTTAATACTCCAAAAGAAAATGCTTTTTTGGTAGCTCGCTACAACATTGTTTTTAAATGTCTTTGATATTGTAACTACGAGACTGTATCTCTTTATAGATGTTCTTGGTTGACTCCTCCTGAAGATGCGACAAGTGTTGCGAAACATGTAGAGGACCACGTCTGAACCTACATCTTTGTGCCCCCACATATCTGTGGGGTTTCCATGTTTTTGTAACCGGTTCCCGACCGTCTCCTGTCGGCAGAATGGCACGGCTGGGCAAAGCAATGTATATTTACGTCACTTTGAAATTCCCGCCATGCACGCACGCCCCTGCCGCGAGCTCCGTGACCATGCCCGCGGGTCCCGCGGACTCGATGTCCGCCGGTGTCCCGCGATCGGGTCACAGAGCTGCAGAACGGGGAGAGGCAAGTGTGAACAAGCCTCTCCCCAATCTGCCTTGTGTCACTGACACTGATCGTATGCTCCCCGTCATCGGGAGCAGCGATCAGTGTCGTGTCACAGTAAGCCCCGCCCCCTAACATTTAGAATCACTCCCTAGGACACACTTAACCCCTTCCTCGCCCCCCTAGTGGTTAACCCCTTCACTGCCAATCACATTTACATCGTAATTAGTGCATTTTTATAGCACTGATCGCTGTATAAATGTGAATGGTCCCAAAATAGCGTCAAAAGTGTCTGATGTGTCCACCATAATGTCGCAGTCACGATAAAAATCGCTGATCGCCGCCATTACTAGTTTAAAAAAAATATATATATAAAAAAAAAATGCCACAAAACTATCCCCTATTTTATAGATGCTATAACTTTTGCGTAAACCGATCAATAAACGCTTATTGCGATTTTTTTAACCAAAAATATGTAGAAGAATACGTATCGGCCTAAAGTAAGGGGAAAAAAAAAATTTTTATATATTTTTTGGGGATACTTATTATAGCAAAAAGTAATAAATATTGCATTTTTTTTCAAAATTGTCGCTTTATTTTTGTTTATAGCGCAAAAACGAAAAACCGCAGAGGTGATCAAATACCACCAAAAGAAAACTCAATTTGTGGGAAAAAAAGTGACGTCGATTTTGTTTGGGAGTCACGTCGCATGACCGCGCAATTGTTAGTTAAAGCGACGCAGTGCCGAATCGCAAAAAGTGCTCTGGTCTTTTGGCCAGCCAAATGGTCCGAGGCTGAAGTGGTTAAGTGTGAACTTAAAGCGGAGCTCCACCCTAAAGTGGAACTTCCGCTCATCGGATTCCTCCCCCCTCTCCGGTGCCACAATTGGCACCTTTCAGGGGGGAGGGGGGTGCAGATACCTGGTATTTGCACCCACTTCCGGGAATACACACTGCGGGTAGACTGTGGGTAGTGCGTCACTTCCCGATCCCCCCCCCCCAGTTGTTTTCTGGGAAACACACGGCTCCCAGGACACAGCGGGGACCTGTGAAAGACGCACAGCGCTACTCGCGCATGCGCAGTACGGAACCGGGAAGTGAAGACACAACGCTTCATTTTCTGATTCCCTCACCCATGATGGCGGTGGGGGCAGCCGAGAGACGAGCGATTGCTTGTCTTCTGCTGCCGACGTCGCTGGACTCCTGGACAGGTAAGTGTCCATTTATTCAAAGTCAGCAGCTGCAGTATTTGTAGCTGCTGGCTTTTAATATATTTTTTTTACGGCGGAGCTCCGCTTTAACGGATTTATTTACAACAATCCTATTCCTATGTTGTTGTAATTTACGTATTTTATGTATCCTTCTTAATAAATGTATATTTTTATAACTACTCTGTTCAGTTTCTGGGTACCGAGACACCATTGGCGTCTTAGGGCAACATTTTGGAGTAGCCCTTGATAATTCCCTCCCTTTTGTTCATAAGCCATGCTTTTGCAATTCCTGTTTGCTTTTGGTAATAAAGCGCATGTCCCCAGGGCCGCCATCAGGAATTTTGGGGCCCCTTACACAGCTATAGGCATGGGCCCCCTGGAGCAGAGGAGAACCGGGGGGGGGGGGCTGCCGCGAATTGAGAAGCGGGGAGGGTGCCACGAATTGAGAAGCGGGGGGGGGGTTGCCGCCGCAAATTGTTGGGGTCGGGGGGGGCTTTGGGTGCTGACGAACAGAAAAAGAAAAAACAAAAGAACAAACAAACAAAAAAAAGGTGGGGTTGCCATCTGGGGCCCTGGGGACCTCTGGGCCCCTTACAAAATAAAAAATAAAAAGAAAGAAAAAAAAAAAAAGTTAGAAAAAAAAAAGTTTTTATAAAATAAAATAAAAGGGGGGGGGGGGTTGCCATCCGGGGCCCTGTGAACCTCTGGGCCCCTTACAAAAAAGAAAAAAAAGAAAGAAAAAAAAAAAAAAAAAAAGTATAAAAAAAAAGTTTTTATGAAAAAAAAAAAAAAAGGGGGGTTGCCATCCGGGGCCCTGTGGACCTCTGGGCCCCTTATACAATTTTTTTTTTCTTTTTTTGTAAGAGGCCCGGAGATCCCCAGGGCCCCAGATGGCAACCCCCCCTTTTTTTCATAATTTTTATTTATTCATTTTTTTTTTTATTATTATTTTGTAAGAAAAAATAACATTTATATAAAAAAAAAGGGGGGGGTTGCCATCCGGGGCCCTAGGGACCTCATGGCCCCTTACAAAAAAATAAATAATTATAAACGGGGGGTTGCCATCCGTGCCCCGTACAGGTGTGCTGCCTGTACCCCCCTGATGGCGGCCCTGCATGTCCCAAAGATTTATGGTGGCCTTAGGAGGTGCTGTACCTGTATTTTTTTATTGCCATGAAAAAAGAGCCATGATTGTAACTCTAGAATAGCTCTCCGGGAATCGACTTCAGCAAAAGATCGTACTTTTCCTTTGAAACCAGCTAAAATTCTCCAGTCAAAAAGAAAAAAGAGAAACAACAAGAGATTTCCATTTGGCGCCAACATTTTACAGCCAGATACCCAGCAAAGGATATGCTAATGAGCGGCTAATTTGCACACCTGCACTTGGAACAGAAATCCCAGCTAATTTATTGGTAAATGTTGCACAAGTCATCTGAGAGCCGTTAGAAGGCGAGGTGCGAAAAAGTCGCTTCTAATTTTATGTGACTGAAATGGCGTTAAAATCAGCGCACCTAAGAGCGTGATGTACACCGATCTGGAGGAGGAACAGGAGAGGAAATGTCCGCTCTGCTTCCAGAAATACTCACATCACGGATCTACAATATCTATAATGCACAGTAATAAAATAGATTTTTCTAAAGAAAGGCGCTTTTTTTTTTTATGTTATGTTGAGTGGGGGTTACGGGATGGAAATGTTATATGTATTTTTTTGCTGTATAATGTGAAAATTTTAAAAAAATTATTTGATTGGAAAAAAAAAAAAAAAAAAAGAAAAGGTCAAAGAAAAGTCCAAAAAATTGCAACAGATGATTGTGACAATGTAACTTCCACCAGAGCTGGGTGAGGGGCATTTGAGAGGAGATATGCCACCTTCTGAATGTTTTTTTTTTTTTTTTTCATCCCTTATGCCGCGTACACACGGTCAGAATTTCCGACAAGAAAAGTTCGATGTGAGCTTTTCGTCGGAAATTCCGACCGCGTGTAGGCTCCATCGGACTTTTCCGGTCGGAATTTCCGAGAAGAAAAATTTGAGAGCTGGTTCTCAAATTTTCCTACCAAAAAAAAATTCCGATCGGAAATTCCGATCGTCTGTAGCAATACCGACGCGCAAAATTCCTACGCATGCTCGGAAACAATTTGACGCATGCTCGGAAACATTGAACTTAATTTTCTCGGCTCGTCGTAGTACGTTGTAGGTCACCGCGTTCTTGACGGTCGAAAGTTCAGAGAACTTGTGTGACCGTGTGTATGCAAGCCAAGCTTGAGCGGAATGCCGTCGGAAAAACCATTCAAGGTTTTTCCCGACGGATATTCCGATCGTGTGTACGCGGCATAAAGGTGATTTTACATCTGCACCCTGAAATGCCAACGGACCACAAGCCTGCAACACGGTTACGGCACACTCCCATTGACTTGAATGAGGTGTGTTTGGCAAGCGGCAACATCTACCAACCGAGACATTATATGACGTATCTATAAAATATATGACCGCTACAATGTATGTACGGTCAGCGGGAGCCAGGTGCGGAAACACTCTCCATGTAACAGCACCCGGCACAGGAAGGAAGATGGCATTGTGGGCGGCAGCTGGCAGGGCTTTTCATCATCCGGAGCTTCTGCGGTCTCCAGCGCTGGCCTCTAGCATCGGGAGACTCAGCACACACAAAACCCTTCCTGCTCTCCCAGCTCTGCATATACAACAGAGGAGAGGGGGGGTGGAGTATGCATACTGGCATAGCACACGCCTAGATTCTGCACCCTGAACATAGCACACGCCTGGAATCTGCACCCTGTACATAGCACACGCCTGGAATCTGCACCCTGTACATAGCACACGCCTGGATTCTGCACCCTGTACATAGCACACGCCTGGATTCTGCACCCTGTACATAGCACACGCCTGGAATCTGCACCCTGTACATAGCACACGCCTGGAATCTGCACCCTGTACATAGCACACGCCTGGATTCTGCACCCTGTACATAGCACACGCCTGGATTCTGCACCCTGAACATAGCACACGCCTGGAATCTGCACCCTGTACATAGCACACGCCTGGAATCTGCACCCTGTACATAGCACACGCCTGGATTCTGCACCCTGTACATAGCACACGCCTGGATTCTGCACCCTGTACATAGCACACGCCTGGATTCTGCACCCTGTACATAGCACACGCCTGGATTCTGCACCCTGTACATAGCACACGCCTGGATTCTGCACCCTGTACATAGCACACGCCTGGAATCTGCACCCTGTACATAGCACATGCCTGGATTCTGCACCCTGTACATAGCACACGCCTGGATTCTGCACCCTGTACATAGCACACGCCTGGATTCTGCACCCTGTACATAGCACACGCCTGGATTCTGCACCCTGTACATAGCACACGCCTGGATTCTGCACCCTGTACATAGCACACGCCTGGATTCTGCACCCTGTACATAGCACACGCCTGGATTCTGCACCCTGTACATAGCACACGCCTGGAATCTGCACCCTGTACATAGCACACGCCTGGATTCTGCACCCTGTACATAGCACACGCCTGGATTCTGCACCCTGTACATAGCACACGCCTGGATTCTGCACCCTGTACATAGCACACGCCTGGAATCTGCACCCTGTACATAGCACACGCCTGGATTCTGCACCCTGTACATAGCACACGCCTGGAATCTGCACCCTGTACATAGCACACGCCTGGATTCTGCACCCTGTACATAGCACACGCCTGGATTCTGCACCCTGTACATAGCACACGCCTGGATTCTGCACCCTGTACATAGCACACGCCTGGATTCTGAACCCTGTACATAGCACACGCCTGGATTCTGCACCCTGTACATAGCACACGCCTGGATTCTGAACCCTGTACATAGCACACGCCTGGATTCTGCACCCTGTACATAGCACACGCCTGGATTCTGAACCCTGTACATAGCACACGCCTGGATTCTGCACCCTGTACATAGCACACGCCTGGATTCTGAACCCTGTACATAGCACACGCCTGGATTCTGCACCCTGTACATAGCACACGCCTGGATTCTGCACCCTGTACATAGCACACGCCTGGATTCTGAACCCTGTACATAGCACATGCCATTTCACCTTTAAAAATAAATACTTGCAAGTTGCGGCTAACCCCCTCCCCTTCATGACTGTCAAAAGGAGGCAGAGCATTGGTGACCGTTAAAAAATTATGCCCCCCCCCCGCCCATGACCCTCCCTGTAGATGATCCCCCTTTTCCCTGCTGTCTGGGTCTACTTGTGTGTCCCTTGCCCCCACAGAACTGCTGGCTGCCCCTCCTCTCCTTGCTTCCAACTGCTAAGGGCACACAGGGGGGATGTTTCAGGATAGGGGGGGGCAGTGAATATGTCATATTTACCAGCCCCTTCCTTTTCTGAATGAACACTGAGTGATCAGTACCAATCATTTACTGTGTTCATTCATAGCTGAAGCACAGTAAACAGTGTTTACTACGCTTCAGTTTGTGAATGAGCAGGAGCCTCTGTATATCTACAGTGCAGCGGAGGCTGCAGAGAAAGGATTGGGGATCTATGTCTCCAGCCCATTTTTCGGTCTCAAAAGTGAGATATCAGGGATCCGTTTAGACCAGGGGTCTCCAAACTTTCTAAACAAAAGGGCCAGTTTTACTGTTCTTCAGACTTTAGGGGGGCCGGACTGTGGCCAGCGGGAGTGGAAATTTTCCTGGCATCATTGGGAGTAAACATCACCACATTTGGTCTTAGGGGCAGGAATAGTGCCCCACTGTTGGTACCATAGGGAGGAATAGTGCCCCATTGTGGGTGACAGATGGCAGAATAGTATCTCATATTAGTGGGAGGAATAGTGGCCCTAGGGCCAGATAAAAGCAAGCAAAGGGCCGCAGTTTGGAGACCACTGGTTTAGAGTTTAGAATAGTGCCTCATTGTTAGTTAGCAAGAGGTATGGTCTCCAGAGAGAGAGACGTCATCTGTACAAATCATTAGTAAGACCTCATCTGGAATATGCAGTTCAGTTTTGGGCTCCAGTTCTCAAAAAGGATATCGGGGAACTGGAGAAAGTGCAGAGAAGGGCAACCAAACTGATAAGAGGCATGGAGGAGCTCAGCTATGAGGAAAGATTAGAGGAACAGAATTTATTCTCTCTTGAGAAGAGGAGAATAAGGGGGGATATGATTAACATGTACAAATATATAAGGGGTCCATATAGTGAACTTGGTGTTGAGTTATTCACTTTACGGTCATCACAAAGGACAAGGGGGCACTCTTTACATCTAGGAGGAAAAAAGATTTCATCTCCAAATACGGAAAGGTTTCTTCACAGTAAGAGGTGTGAAAATGTGGAACAGACTCCCTGCAGAGGTGGATCTGGCCAGATCAGTAGATTGCTATAAGAAGGGTCTGGATTCTTTCCTAAATGTACAGAATATAACTGGGTACTGACATTTATGGGGAAAGGTGATCCGGGGAAAATCCGATTGCCTCTCGGGGGATCAGGAAGGCATTTTTCCCCTGTTGTAGCAAATTGGATCGTGCTCTGCTGGGGTTTTTCGCCTTCCTCTGGATATAGAATTGGGTATATGGGATTGTACGATATTTTTTATTTATTTATTTCTTTATTTATTTATTTATATTTGGTTGAACTGGATGGACTTGTGTCTTTTTTCAACCTGACTAACTATGTAACTATAACTATCATAGGGAGCACTAGTGCCCCATTGTTAGTATCATAGGGAGCACTAGTGCCCCATTGTTAGTATCATAGGGAGGACTAGTGCCCCATTGTTAGTATCATAGGGAGGACTAGTGCCCCATTGTTAGTATCATAGGGAGGACTAGTGCCCCATTGTTAGTATCATAGGGAGGACTAGTGCCCCATTGTTAGTATCATAGGGAGCACTAGTGCCCCATTGTTAGTATCATAGGGAGCACTAGTGCCCCATTGTTAGTATCATAGGGAGCACTAGTGCCCCATTGTTAGTATCATAGGGAGGACTAGTGCCCCATTGTTAGTATCATAGGGAGGACTAGTGCCCCATTGTTAGTATCATAGGGAGGACTAGTGCCCCATTGTTAGTATCATAGGGAGGACTAGTGCCCCATTGTTAGTATCATAGGGAGGACTAGTGCCCCATTGTTAGTATCATAGGGAGCACTAGTTCCCCATTGTTAGTATCATAGGGAGCACTAGTGCCCCATTGTTGGTATAGAATTTATATATATTTGGGGGTTTTAAGTCATTTTCGAGCAAAAAAAAAATACAGATTTTTACTTGTAAACAAACGTCGGGAAGTGGCGATTACCACTCTACACAGCGCCCACCCATGTGAATGACCCCCATTTACACACAGAGCTTTATTTATGAACTTAATACAGTTTTATCTTTTAGATTTAGCAGGAATTTTGTGTCCACTAATAATGACTTTAGTGTGTTTTTATATCATTTTCTGGGGCAGGAGGGGGGAGGGGCCCTTTCAGGTAGGTTGTACGGGGGCCCCGTGATTTCTAACTGCAGCCCGGCTCACTTCATCCAAGAATGGAAATAGAGGGGACTTTCTGACTTTGGCGCAGATGCCGGTTTTGCTGAATACCCCCCCCCCCCCCCCAGCAGTACGCCGATCGATTTTACTTTGTGCCCTTTAATATGACTGGAGCCCCAGCGGGGGGCGCTTTCTAGCGGTTCTCACACCGTCTCCGGGATTCCCATTTATATATAGCAGCAGAGAAGCATCATCCCCGAACACTGAGACATATCATTACATTTCAGAGGAGAGCGGCGTTGTCTGGATATATTACTGCGCGCCGTGCCGTCTTCCTTTATTAATAAAAGGTCAGATGGCTGAGGGTCTATTGGAGCCGGGGGGGGGGGGTGGGGGATGTGCAATCCTCTATCGTCATCGTCACTTACCTGCAAGCTGCAGCAATGGCTCCAGAAATGACATTAAATGGACATGTGAGCAGGAAAGGCAACACTGTAACTCTTTATGCCAACAGTCTCCATGAGCCTGATGTACAGTGCTGTGAAAAAGTATTCACCCCCTTTCTGATTACTTTTTATTACATTTTTTTGCATATTTGTCACACTCAAATAATTCAGATCAAACACATTTTAATATTACACAAACATAACCCGTGTAAATCCAAAAAGCCATTTTTAAAGCGGAGCTCCGCCGTAAAAAAAATAAATATTAAAAGGCGGCAGCTACAAATACTGCAGCTGCTGACTTTTAATATTAGGACACTTACCTGTCCTGGAGTCCAGCGACGTTGGCAGCAGAAGACGAGCAATCGCCCGTCACTCTGCTGCCCCTGCCGCCATCATGGTTGAGGAAATCAGGAAGTGATGCGCTGCGGCTTCACTTCCCGGTTCCCTACTGCGCATGCGCAAGTGTCTCACCGCTGTGTTCTGGGAGCCGTGCGTTTCCCAGAACACAACGGGGGGGGGGGGGAAAGTGACGCACTACCCGCAGTGTATATTCCCGGAAGTGGTCTTAGACAGGTATCTACACCCCCCTCCCCTTAAAAGGTGCCAATTGTGGCACCGGACCGGAGGGGGGGGGAGGAATCTGATGAGCGGAAGTTCCACTTTAGAGTGGAGCTCCACTTTAAATGATGATTTCATTTATAATGGGAAAAGAGCTGTCCAATCCTGCCTGGCCCTACGTGAACAAGTAATTGCCCCCCCCCCCCCCCCTCTTTGCTAAATCATGAAAGAACTGTGATTAACCACATTTTATGGAAAGCAGAGTTAAATTTCACTTGCCACACCCAGACCTGATTACTGCCAGACCTGTTGAATCAATAAATCACTGTCCGACAGAGTGAAGCACACTAAAAGATCTCAAAAAGCATCATTCCGTGATCTAAAGACATTCAAGAACAGATAAACAAAGTCATTGACATGTATACAGGGCTGGTGCAAGGATTTTTGACACCCTAGGTGAAACCTCATTTTGCGGCCCCTTGACTCCACCCCCTTTTCCCTGCCCATGTAACCCCACCTTTTTAATGAAGCGACCATCAAATGCAGCCTTACCAGCGCCCATCAAATGCAGCCTCACCAGTGCCCATCAAATGCAGCCTCACCAGCGCCCCTCAAATGCAGCCTTACCAGCGCCCATCAAATGCAGCCTCACCAGTGCCCATCAAATGCAGCCTCACCAGCGCCCCTCAAATGCAGCCTCACCAGCGCCCATCAAATGCAGCCTCATCAGCGCCCATCAAACGCAGCCTCACCAGCGCCCATCAAATGCAGCCTCACCAGCGCCCATCAAATGCAGCCTCATCAGCGCCCATCAAACGCAGCCTCACCAGCGCCCATCAAACGCAGCCTCACCAGCGCCCATCAAACGCAGCCTTACAGCTCCCATCAAATGCAGCCTCATCAGTGCCCATCAAATGCAGCCTCACCAGCGCCCATCAAATGCAGCCTCACCAGCGCCCATCAAATGCAGCCTCACCAGCGCCCATCAAACGCAGCCTCACCAGCGCCCATCAAACGCAGCCTCACCAGCGCCCATCAAACGCAGCCTCACCAGCGCCCATCAAACGCAGCCTCACAGCTCCCATCAAATGCAGCCTCATCAGTGCCCATCAAATGCAGCCTCACCAGCGCCCATCAAATGCAGCCTCACCAGCGCCCATCAAACGCAGCCTCACCAGCGCCCATCAAACGCAGCCTCACCAGCGCCCATCAAACGCAGCCTCTCCATTGCCCATCAATGAATGCTTGCTTCCATTCATTCGGTAGTCAGGACACAGACAAAGTCCTCCGCCGCCGCTGCGCCTCTGACACTATGTGCGAACGGAGCGGCGGCTGCCTGCTGATGCTGAGACTTAGTTGCTTGCTGCAGAGAGAAGAGAGTAGAAACATCAGTGGCCGGGCCCTAGGCAGCTGCCTAGTTTGCCTAGTGGTAGCAGCAGCCCTGCATGTGTCAGTCTAAAAGGGGTTACAAAAGCCATTTTGCAGGCTTTGGGACTGCAGTGAAGCACGGGGAGAGCCATTATCCACAAATAGAGAAAACTTGGAGCAGTGGTGAACCTTCCCAGGAGTGGCTGGCCGACCACAATGACTCCAGAAGCACGACGACAACTCATTATTATACATGATTTATATAGCGCCAACAGTTTGCGCAGCGCTTTACAGTGTATAGGGGGAGGGACAACACAATTACAGTACAAAAGGTACAGGAGGGCCCGGCTCGTAGAGCTTACATTGTAAAGGGAGGGGGGTGGTGGTAGAAAAGGACTCATCCAGGAGGTCATAAAAGAACCCAGAAGAACATCTAAAGACCTGCCGGCGTCATGTGCCTCGGGTAAGATCGGTGTTCATGATTCACAAATAAGAAAGAGATGGGGCAAAAATGGCGTCCAAGGAAGAGATCCGAGGCCAAAGCCACCGCTGACCACAAAGAACACAAAGGCTCATCTCACATTTACCAAAAAACATCTTGATTGTCCCCAAGACTTTTGGGCAAATATTCTGTGGACTGATGAGACAAAAGCTGAAGTTTTTGGAAGGTGTGTCCCCCGTTACATCTGGCTTAAAACGAATACAGCATTTCATAACAAGAACATCATCCCAACAGTCAGACATGGTGGTGGTCGGGGGATGGTCTGGGGCTAGATGACTCGCCATCATTGATGGAACCATGAATACTGCGCTCTTTCAATAAAGGAGAATGTCCGGCCATCAGGTCCTGACCTCAAGCTCAATTGCACTTGGGTTATGCAGGAGGACAATGATCCGAAACACACCAGCAAATCCACCTACAAATGGTTAAAAATAAATAAAAAAATGTAGGTTTTGGAGTGGCCTAGTCAAAGCCCAGACTTAAATCCCATTGAGATGCTGTGGCATGACCTTACACAGGCCGTTCATGCTGGAAAACCTTCCAATGTGGCTGAATTAAAACAATTCTGCAAAAAAAAAAAAAAAAAAAAGAGTGCGACAAAATTCCTCCACAGCGATGTGAGAGACTCATTGCCAGTTATCGCAAAACGCTTGATTGCAGTTGTTGCCGCCAAGGGTGGCGCAGCCAGTTTTTCGGTTTAGGGGGCAATTACAAAACAGTAAGGGGGCAAATACTTTTTCACAGCACTGTATACACAGACCGATAAAAAAAAGGCAGACGCAGTTTGCATTGTCACCAATAAGATGTGACGTCATCAAGCACCCGATTCCCGGAAGCGGTTTGCGCCAGTCCTGGGTTGTAAGTTTGTACACATATGTGCATATAAAGACGTTGTTTGTGAGGATTATTTCTTTATTTTAATAAACCATTTTTTTTTTTTTTTACAGATTCACGCTATGTGGTCTCCCGGGTTCTCTTTTTACCATTGTGGCCATCACTGTTACCCTGGAATGAGGGTTATTGAAGCGCATAGATTCCACCCTCCTGCGGAGTAATGAACTTTTCTGTGACACAGGCGCGTGTTGACTCCTTATAATTTGGAAGTCAAATCTGTTCTGAGGATTCTGGAGTGGATGGTGAAGATGCACTGAAGTGGCGTCCCTATTCATCCCAATGTCCTAGCATGGGTTGATGTGGATGTGGCTTTGCTGTTTTTGGAGGGGCCTCATTCTCATAACTACAGTGACTTGAAAAAGTATTCATACCCCTTGAAATTTCCCACATTTTCTCATGTTACAACCGAAAACGTAAAATGTATTTTATTGGGATTTTATGTGATGGACCAACACAAAGTGTCACATAATTGTGAAGTGGAAGGAAAATGATAAATGATACAAATAAATATGTGAAAAGTGGGGGGGGGGGCATTTGTATGGCGCCCCCCGGAGTCAGTACTTTGTAGAACCCCCTTTCTCTACAAGTCTTTTTGGGGGTGTCTCTACCAGCTTTGCACATCTAGAGAGGGACATTTCTGCCCATTCTTCTTTGTAAAATATCTCAAGCTCTGTCAGATTGGATGGAGAGTGTCTGTGATCAGCAATTTTCAAGTCTTGCCACAGATTCTCAATGGGATTTAGGTCTGGACTGTGACTCGACCATTCTAACACATGAATATGCTTTGATCTAAAGTTCTAAACCATTCCATTGTAGCTCTGGCTGTACTTTAGGGTCGTTGTCCTGCTGGAAGGTGAACCTCCGCCCAGTCTCAAGTATTTTGTAGACTCTAACAGGTATTCTTTTAAGATTGTCCTGTATTTGTCTCCATCCATCTTCCCATCAACTCTGACCAGCTTCACTGTCCCTGCTGAAGAAAAGCATCCCCACCACATGATGCTGCCACCACCATGTTTCACGGTGGGGATGGAGTGTTCAGGGTGATGTGCAGTGTTAGTCTTCCGCCACACATAGCATTTAACTTTTAGGACAAAAAGTTCAATTTTGGTGTCATATGACCAGAGCACCTTCTTCCCCATGATTGCTGTGTCCCCAACATGATTGCTGTGTCGCCCACATGTTTGCTGTGTCGCCCACATGATTGCTGTGTCGCCCACATGTTTGCTGTGTCCCCCACATGGCTTCTCACAAACTGCAAACAGGACTTCTTATGACTTTCTTTCACCAATGTCTTTCTTCTTGTCACTCTTCCATAAAGGGCAGATTTGTGGAGAAGCACGACTAATAGTTGTCCTGTGGACAGAATCTCCCCCCTGAGCTGTGGATCTCTGCAGCTCCTCCAGAGTTACCATGGGCCTCTTGGCTGCTTCTCTGATGAATGCTCTCCTTGCCCGGCCCGGTCAGTTTAGGTGGACGGCCGTGTCTTGGTAGGTTTGTGTGCCCCTGGATGACGACATCTTTGTCGAAACGACGTAGGGAGGAGCGGCGTGCTGACGTCACCACACTTTACTATCGCACAAGTCCCGGAAGCGACGGGCAGTGAGAGCCGGCCGGCTTTGTAACATACCACCCGCTTATATACCTGATGTACATTGTAAGTGCATTTTTTATATTATTTGAATAAAAAGTCCTATACTGGATTACACTATGGAATGTCTTTTCTGTCTCATGGTCCGTTGGGACACCGGGAGTTCACCTATTTAAACATCAGAGGAACCAGGGGAGCTGATTTGAAGAGCCCTTGGCAGGGATAACAGCCGCATGCGTGCACTGGTCTCATACCGGGATCAGTACTTTCGGTAAGCGGCCAGTTTAAATAGAGGTGGTGGATTCTTCACTATTCCAAACCAGCACTGTTCTGTGGTGTTCCAGTTTGATGTCACGGATGTATGTTTAGAAGATTGGACATGCGTTTTTATCATACATGTTTTATATTATTTGTATATTAGAAGACTTTCTATGCTATCCACACCAGTCATTTTTTAGATAGCCCTACAGGAAAAGAGTATTTTGGACATTGCTTTGGACCTAACCTTTTTCCCTTTTGGATGTGGGATCAAACCTACAGAGATTATTGGAAGTTCTGTTCATTTTAGCATTCATTGTCACGATCACGTTTTTATCTTTGCGCAGCATATTTTTTATTATTTGCATTGTTGTGTGTGTCTCACATTTTTTGTTGCAGCAAAATATTCATTATTGTTATACAGACAGCGCAGTATACACACCCCATTATTAAAGGTTTGCAGTTGTGCCATACTCTTTCCATTTTCCGATGATGGATTGAACAGAGCTCCCCGTGAGGTGATCAAAGCTTGGGAGATTTTTTTTTTATTACCTAACCCTGCTTTATACTTCTCCACATTTTTATCCCTGACCTGTCTGGTGTGTTCCTTGGCCTTCGTGATGCTGTTTGTTCACTAAGGTTCTCTAACAAGCCCCTGAAGGCTTCACAGAACAGCTGTATTTATACTGAGATGAAATGACACACAGGTGGACTCTATTTACTAATTAGGTGACTTCTGAAGGCAATTGGTTCCACTAGATTTTAGTTAGGGGTATCAGAGTAGAGGGGGCTGAATACAAATGCCCCCCCCCCCCCCCACACACACTTTTCACATATTTATTTGTATCATTTTTCCTCCACTTCACAATTATGTGCCACTTTGTGTTGGTCTATCACATAAAACTCCAATAAAATACATTTACGTTTTTGGTTGTAACATGACAAAATGTGGAATATCTCAAGGGGTATGAATACTTTTTCAAGGCACTGTATATTCACTTGGAATTGCAGTTTGGAATATGATATTTGGACTTCACTGGTTGGACACTGTATAATGATTTCTCTTTTTTTGTTATGGGTCTCTATGCCGATCCACCTAATACAGGCAGATTCATAGCTGGTGGAAGGGGCCAGCAGGAGCCTTCCTGGGTCCAATGGGACCAGAAAATATCAGTCACATGACTACAATAAAGATCATTATCCTTGTGTTAAAACTTTGTGAATTGATCCCAAATCTTCAACAATCCAGAAATAATTCAGAACTCACCTCCGTGCACATAGCCGTGGAGTGTGCAATCCGAGGGCCCCACCAGATGGATCAGACTGGACTGACTATATCCCACTGTGTACGGCTCTGTAAGAGAATTAAAAGAGGATATAAAACATCACAAATTTACTACCAGGACCGGAAGTTATAAACATACAGTGGAACCTCGGATTACGAGCATAAATCGGTTCCAGGAGAACTCTCGTAATCCAAAGTACTCGCATATCACAGCGAGTTTCCCCATAGAAGTCAATGGAAACGAAAATAATTTGTTCCGCATTGACTTCAATGGCATGCAATACTGCATGCGGCCAGAGGTGTGGGAGCACCGGAGAACCTCGGGAACACTCAAAAAGGCCCGGGGACAGCTCGGCTGACCTCTGAAACACCCGGGAATGAAGTATTTCTGAATGGCTCTGCTCCGGTGCCCCCCGCACCTCAGGCCAAATGCGGTACTGCAGGCCCAGTTAGCTTGAATTCTGCTTGTTTTGCAAGACCACATTTGCAAACCGAGTCAGATTTTTTTTTTTAAAGTTGCTCATCTTTAAAATGATCGTTATCCGCGTTACTCGTGAACCGAGATTCCACTGTATAATGAAATTAAAGATTTTTAAAAATGGCTAATCGCTTTGTGAGCGTTCCTTCAGCCTGCCAAGCACTGCCGCCATTGTTTGAAGACGACTAGGACTTTTCTTATATTAATCGCCTTATGCATTCACTAAGGCTTGGTTCGCATTACTGCATGTGCAGGTGAACGCATGCGTTTTATGCGTGTTCCCGCGCATTGCGCGTAGGGCAGCCCATTCACTTTATTAGGCTGCCCTACAAATACACTGCTCCAGGTTGAGCCACCTATACCAGGGGTCTCCAACTGGTGGCCCTCCAGCTCTTGCAGAACTACAATTCCCATGAGGCCTTGCAAGGCTGACAGTTACAACCATGACTCCCATAGGCAGAGGGCCACCAGTTTGAGTCCCCTGGGCCTATATGCTGGCCCCCAAATCCACACAGGAAGGTGCCGGTACGGCTCAAATGAAAATGTGTTCATTGTACGCACTGCAAAACCACTGCTGCAGTCTGATTGGTTATGATGGACTCCACTAAAGACAAGTGAAGGCAACAGCAAGCATTGATATCTACAGCTCGGTGGCTCATCGCAAAAGCCCTTACAAGCCATACAAAAAACAAACCGATAATTAAATGCTACATAGTTCTTTTCTCATTTTAGCACCATGGCTTACATATTTGTCACACTGGATGGGATACACTCTTGAGACCCTGAAACAAGGGGAGCATCAGTCAACTGAAAAGGGGGGGGTGGGAGGAGCCGAGTCTGGTCCCGTAACCTGTCAAAGTAATGAGCTTGGCCTACACTAATACTGGAGTGGCCAGTGGCACACCCTATTGGCCTTAGTATAAGTTTTGCAAGCTAATATATTATCAACCAACACATTCAACTGCACAACAAGAACAGGTAGATTGTTTGGAGTCTGAGTCCCGGGACCTCATTCAGGTGCAATTAATGAGCCATTCCCAACCATCCCGATATAGAAAATTGCCCACAATGAAGGACCAATGCTAGAGCTACAATGGAAACTCTTTCCTGGGAGGAGGCAAGGCTTTCTATTATGTTCCACCAATACAAATGAGGCGAGCTGTGCAAAAGTACCGGTAGCTATAATGGAGACTTTCCTCCTAGAAAGGTCAGCATTCACTGAACAACAACGAACATTCAAATAAGGATTTTGGCTTTCCCAAATTGTAATACCTCTTTTAAGTCTGTGACTAGACAGAATTGGTGCCAGAGGTCCAATGGCAGCCTCCTCATTTCTCTGACAGGTTTACTTAAAAACGCCCAGGTGATGGGGCATTCATTGGTCTTTCAGGAGAGTACTATGAGGCCGCCATAGCTGACCCTTGTCATGGTTATGCAGTAATGTTTGTCTGGCAACTTACCTCTCCTCCATGTGCTCAGATTAAGAGGCCAGCCACTCTCACCTGGCTGCCTAAGTAATCTCTCCTCAAAGCATGGCTCCACCCCAGGCCCTATCAGGGAACTCTATATTAACCTGTGCACTGCAAGCCAGCCCTGGTGATCAATATTGTGTGTTTTGGCTTCCGTGTGTTCATTGCTCTGTGTCCTACGTCCGATCCTGTTTACCGACTTTGGCTTGTTCTTGACTGTCCTCGTCTGCTTAATAACCCGACCTTTGACGTATTCTTCGACGATCCCTATCTGCTTGTTGCCCTTACCTTTTGGCTAATCAGTTGACTATCCTTGTTGTTCCAGGCTTTTTCCTTCCTCTTTCTCCTGTAATCTACCGTGAGCTGGGAGACCCTGGGGGCCGCGACCTGGAGCCAGTTGCAGCGCAATCCATCATCACCACTAGAGGCTCTGGTGAACACCTGCTGGCTCTTAGACTCCACGCCCTGGGGAATCTTATGCTCTAGCTCATAGTAGGACCTGTGTTGGTGCTCCAGTGGACTTGCCTTCCTGAACCTCCCAGAGTTCCATTGGCAGCAGTCAGTCCTAGGGTCCACTACTTTAGCGGTACACTCCTGACTCCAACGGAGTGCATCTGTCACCTGGCCTCAGTTGACCTGACAACCCTCTTCTGAAGATGCTATATCCCTGGCTGTTATCTGGACCCTCTAGCTGCAGTGATTTTTGAACCACTGACCTGGAGCAAGTATAGGAGATAAGAAGTTCTGATGTTCCTTTTGCAGCTTGCTTGTTCCAGGTCTGCGACTCAAAAGTACTGAAGTTAGGGAAAAGAGAGCGGCACCAATGGCAACCCCCATACTTCCTCTATAAACACAGTCACAGTTTAGGTGGGCAGCCGACCCAAAAAACAATATTTCAGTCTAAGAAAATATAAATCGGGTTTAATTTTCGCAGTTGGGTTAAATTTCCCATAGGCTTCCAAAATCATAAGCTTAGGCACCCCCCTTCCCTCAGCCAACAGTACTCGGGCACCAGGCACCCAGTAATGGCAGCACCGGGGTCATTGACTCAAAGCATTGAAGCCAAATGGAGTCAACTATGGCATCCAGGAAACTCGAAAGGTAAATACTGTCGGCCTCCATGTTTTTCCCCATGCAGAGTTTTCGGCAAAGGTCTGCCAGTGTAAAAATGGCCTTTACTCTCCCAAACCAGGATTAGAGATTTAGATACTGAGCAGTCCACAAGTGGTCGGCACCAGGACTGTTGTAGAGGGGAGTAGAGCCAGCCCTCCAGAACAGGGCCCATCAGTTGTCAGTTGACCAGGGGGTAGAAAGGTGACTCTTTAAATACCTTTGTGCTTGCACAGTAATCCCAGAGGCCATGGGAATTAAATAAAAGTTCCTTGGGCCCCATCAGCTGAGCAACAGGGGCCGGAGACAAAGAGGGGGTTATTTACTCATTTTCAGGCGCAAGTATAATAATAACACACAGAGCATCGCAGTTTGTTTTGTATATGGCTGCTTGGCCACAAACCGGTCAGGGTGCCCGTGCTGACCCGTGTCCACAGCCAAAAGCACCTACAATGGGCACGTGAGTATCAGAACTGGAGCACAGAGCAATGGAAGAAGGTGGCCTGGTCTGATGAATTCAAGAATGGTTTGAAGAGCACAGCAAGTTTAAAGAAGTGTGGACTTGGCCTCCGTATTCTCCAGATGTCAATCCAGTCGATCATCTATGGGATGTGCTGGAAAAATAAGTCCAACCCATGGAGGTCCCACCTCCCAACTTACAGGATGACTTTACAACATCTACAATGGACAAATAAGCATCAGAACAGGAGCACGGAGCAATGGAAGAAGGTGGCTGGTCTGATCAATCACGTTTTATTTTCCTTGATGTGGATGGCCGGGTGCGTCACTTACTGGGGGAAGAGATGGCCCCAGGATGCAGTATGGGAAGAAGACAAGACAGCGGAGGCAATGTGAAGCTTTGGGCAATGTTCTGCTGGGAAAGCTTGGCTCCTCCCATTCATGTGGATGTGACACGGACCACCTACCTTAACATTGTTGGTGCCCAAGAAATGGTATTTCCTGATGGCAGGGGCCGCTTTCATCAGGATAATGCGCCTCACCACACTGCAAAAATGGTTCAAGAATGGTTTCAGGAACACAACAAGTTACATAGTTGGTCAGGTTGAAAAAAGACAAAAGTCCACCTAATTCAACCAATAAAAGGGAGTTCATGGTGTTGACTTCACCAAACTCCAAACTCTCCAGACCTCAATACAAATCGGGCATCTGTTGGATGTCCAGGAAAAACAAGTCTGATCCATTGAGGCCCCCTCTCCCAACTTAAAGCGGAGGTCCACACAAAAATGGAACCTCCACTTTTCGGAACCCTCCCCCCCCTTCGGTGTCACATTTGTCATCTTTCAGGAGGGGGGGTGCAGATATCTGTATAATACAGGTATTTCCACCCACTTCCGGGCATAGACTACTGCGGGGGTCATGCCCCTTCCTGTCCCAGCCCCCGATGTCTTCTGGGAAATACACTGGTCCCAGAAGACAGCGGGGACCAGTGAGGACGCGCAGCGCGACTCGCCCATGCACAGTATGGAACCGGGAAGTGAAGCCGTAATGCTTCACTTCCTGATTCCCTCACCGAGGATGGCAGCGGGGGCAGCCGAGAGATGAGCGATAGATCGGCTTTGGCTGCCGACATCGCAGGCACCCTGGACAGGTAAGTGTTCATTTATTAAAAGTCAGCAGCTGCAGTATTTGTAGCTGCTGGCTTTTAATATTTTTATTTTATGGCGGACCTCCGCTTTAAAGGACTTAAAGGATCTGCTACTGACGGCTTGGTGCCAGATACCACCACAGCGTACCTTCAGAGGTCTACTGGAGTCCATGCCTGGATGGGTTATGGTGGGTGGTGATAACGTTATGGTTGATCGATGTAAATTCCGCTTCCAAATATGATTAATGGCTCCCGCAAAACAGGGGGCCGAATGGGCAACAGTGTGGATGTTCATCTGAATGCCGAACAGGCACAAGTTCAGACTGAAAAAAAAAAAAGAGAAGAAAGATCCCTGGTGCCACACATCCACGGAGTCCTATGGTGGTATGAAAGAGACCACCTCCCGCCAGGCCACGCCCCAGACGCATTTCACTCCGCCCCCACCCAGAGCTTAGTCATGGGGATCAGGATTCAGGAGACTGAACCTGGGTTTAGACCCAGTGCCATCTTAAAAGCATTATAGGCCCCCGGGCAATACAGTGCACTGGGGCCCTCTCTACACAATCCCGCACGAGAATAAAAATGCAAATGATCAATAAGGCGATATTTTTTGTTACTTCCAACAAAATCAGTGTTTAAACATTAACACAACGTTTGGACAATATAACACGAGCTTGAAAAACAAGAAATTACAGATCGAAATGGCACAGTGGCTGCGTTTGACAGGCACAGTGGCTGCGTTTGACGGGCACAGCGGCTGCGTTTGACGGGCAGAGCAAATTACTTACATGGTGAGGCTGAGGGTCAGGACAGGTGCAGGGCAGTCACTCACACTCACAGCAAGGCAGGCAGCTCTTTTAAGAAGTGCTCCGCTGTCTGCTCGCTGCCCTACCTCTGAGCCACGCTGAGTCTGAAGATGGCAGAGGTGGGTGGAGCTAGTTTTCCAGCCGCAGAGGCAGCATGGTCTGAATCCTGGGGCGGCCGTGGCGCACTCTGAATGCTGGGGCGGCCGTGGCCTCTGACGTCACTGGTTGCTAGGCGCCGGGAGGCCGGCGATTCTAGCAACCAGTGCAGTCGAGTGAGCGGCGTGCCACAGCTTCGGCACCCCTTCTCTTAAACCCCCAGGCAAGTGGGGCCCCCGGGCAAGTGCCCAGCATGCCATTGCGAAAAGACGGCCCTGTTTGGACCAAAGCATTGGCTCATCCCTACCCAAAGGGGAAAAGAGGGGCCGTATCAGGCAGGCATAATGGGGGCCCACACAGTTTCAAATGGTGACCCTGGTTGGCACAGAGTTGTTACTCGTTGAATATGTTTTTCAATTGATATTTTCGATACCAAAATAACGGTTACCCCGAGATCCTCTCTCCTTCCAGGAAGAGTTGTTCACATTCGCTTTCCACGAAAATACCTGACGCCGCCGCGCCTACTCTTTGTATTCCGATAATTATAAAGGGGCCTGGAGCACCTCTCGAATGTCTTTGTACCTGTTCACAATAGTGACTGAGCAGATGAGAGCGCGGCAGGCCACGCTACAATAACCAGATATTCCCATCTGCATAATTAGGCGGCTTCTAACGAAAAGCCGCCGTTCCAATAACTGCGATCCGCCGTCATTATACTTTCATGAATAAATCGCTCTCCTTCACCGTCTGAATGGTGCGACCGGAGGAGACGCCTGCTAGAACCCGGACGCTTCCCTGTACTGTAATTGTCCTCTTTGCATGATAAGCTGCGGAGTCTAATACAATCAGAGAGGAAGATACGAGTCTGATCCTGACACACCGACAAGTATTACCGCAAATCAATTAATGTGCACGCTCCACTGCGCGCAGCTAGCGACCCGGCTGAGAGGAGCCGTGTAAAGTGACACGGACTGACACAGTCTCTGAATGCAGACTGAGCGCGTCTGCTGCCCTGAGAGTTCGGCTGCAATATCACTATAGCGTTTTGTGAACGTGCGCAAAATTGCACGCATTAATGAAATATTACGAAAATTTGCAGGAAAAAAAAAAAAAAAAAAAAGGAGCGTTGCGCTTGTGGTGCCATTCAGAGTTAGCCGCACCCCAAACGCAGCAAGCAGATGCACGGTTTTTCGTGCAACAAATATGGCAAAATGCACAGGAAGAAAAGCTGGTCGCTCAAAAAATAAAATAAAAAGGGCAATTGCTACTTGATGCATTTACAAAAGAAGGTGCAAGAGCTATTTAATGCACATGCAGAAAAAGGTGCAAGAGCTACATGATGCATTTATAAAAAAAAAAGTGCAAGAGCTACTTAATGAACATACAAAAAATGGGTGCAAGAGTTACTTGATGCAGGTACAAAAATGGTGCAAGAGCTATTTAATGCATATACAAAAAAAGGTGCAAGAGCTACATGATGCTTGTACAAATGAAGGTGCAAGAGCTACTTGATGCATGTAGAAAAAAAAGTGCAAGAGCTACTCGATGCATGTAGAAAAATGATGCAAGAGCTATTTAATGCATATACAAAAAAAGGTGCAAGAGCTACTTTATGCATGTAGAAAAAAAAGTGCAAGAGCTACTCGATGCATGTAGAAAAATGATGCAAGAGCTATTTAATGCATATACAAAAAAAGGGTGCAAGAGCTCCATGATGCATGTAGAAAAAAAGGTGCAAGAGCTACTTGATGCATGTAGAAAAAGCCAACTTTTCTACAGTAAAAACGAAGTGGAGAATAAGAAGTGTAGAGAAGTCGGCGCCATGTGTGACACAACACTCACTTGGTAATATACTGTATGGGAGGATTGAATTCCCAACTTTCGACCAATCAGATTCTGAGCTGCAGGAAATAATAATGTCTAATATTCTAGAAATTAAATCTGCTTTTTTGGAGAAAAAATTGGAGACATTTTTCCCTGTAGATGACGGGTATGGAGGATGTGAATGTCTTATAGATATTAATATTCAAATACTTTTTTTTCTAGCAGAACCCTGATGAGATTTGTAACTTGTTTTTTTTTTTAGGGTTCATGCACCCCGACGCATTCCGGCTTTCACCGCGGGAATTCAGCGTATTTCTACACCCGGGATGATAATATCGTAATAAGGAGGATACCCGCCACCAATACATATTATATACTTATTGATGATTTAACCCCTTTAATACCGGGCACTTACCCCCCCCCCCCCCTTCCTGCCCAGGCCAATTTTCAGCTTTCAGAGCTGTCGCTGTTTAAATGACAATTGCGCGGTCGTGCGACATTCTACCAAAACAGAATTTTTATCATTTTATTCCCACAACTAGAGCTTTTTTTGGTGGTATTTGATCACCTCTGCGGTTTTTATTTTTTGCTAAATAAAAAAAAAAACGAAAATTTTGACCGAAGTTTTTCTTTGTTTCGGTTATAAAATGTTGTAAATAAGTACGTTTTCTCCTTCACCGACGGGCACTGATAAGGCGGCACTGACGGGCACTGATAAGGCAACACCGATGAGGTGGCACTGACGGGCACTGATATGCAGCACTGATGGGCATTGATAGGTGGCACTGATGGGCACTGATAGGCGACACTGCTGGGCACTGAAAGGCTGCACTGATGGGTACTTATGGGTGGCACTGATAGGCGGCACTGCTAGCGGGCACTGATACATGGCACTGATGGGCACTGGTAGATGGCACTGATAGGCATCCCAGGTGGCAATGGCAGTGGTGGGCATTGTGGGTGGGCACTGATTGGCAACTGCCTGGGCATTAATTGGCAGCTGCCTGGGCACAGATTGGCATTCCCTGGTGGCCTAGGGTGGCATACCTGGTGGTCCAGTGTGGTGGCCACCCTGGTGGTCCTGGGCAGGCATCCAAGGGGGGCTGCGCTGATAAACTATCAGCACAGACCCCCCTTTCAGGAGAGCAGCCGATCGTCTCTCCTCTACTCCCATCTGTCAGACGCGAGTGAGGAAAAGCCGATCAACGGCTCTTCCTGGTTACATCGTGATCAGCCGTGATTGGACACGGCTGATCATGTGATAAAGAGTCTCCGGCGGAGGCTCTTTACCTAGATAGGAGTTGCAGTGTGTCAGACTAACACACCGCACCACCGATTGCCGCGATGCGCGCCCCCAGGGGCACGTGGCGGCTGTTATCCTGACAATGTCATGACGTCCGGTCAGCATAACAGAACCACTTTGCTGATGTCATTTTGCTTTATGGCGGGTGGCGAGTGGTTAATATATCAACAAATTGAAAGACAAAAACACACATACGGTATATACACATCGATCAGCCATAACATTATGACCACCCACCTAATGCCACCAAAACAGCCCTGACCCCTCCAGGCATGGACTCCACTAGACCTCTGAAGGTACGCTGTGGTATCCGGCACCAAGCCGTCAGTAGCAGATCCTTCAAGTCCTGTAAGTTGGGGAAGGTGGGGGCTCCACGGATCGCTTTTTTCAGCACATCCCACAGATTCTCCATTGAATTGAGATCTGAAGAATTTTGAGGCCAAGTCACTACCTCAAAACTCGTCGTCGTGTTCCTCAAATCATTTTTTGCCGTGTGGCAGGGCACATTATCCTGCTGAAAGAGGCCACTGCCATCAGGGAATATGGTTTCCATGAAGAGGTGTACTTGGTCACCAACAATGTTAAGGTAGGTGGTGTGTGTCACATTCACATGAATGGGAGGAGCCAAGATTTTCCAGCAGAACATTGTCCAAAGCATCACACTGCCTCCGCCGGCTTCTCTTCTTCCCATAATGCATCCTGGTCATCTCTTCCCCAGGTAAGTGACCCACCCGACCATCCACATGATGGAAAAGAAAACATGATTCATCAGACCAGCCACCTTCTTCCATTGCTCCGCGGTCCAGTTCTGATGATCACGTGCCCATTGTAGGGTGGAACCTCGGATTATGAGCATAATCCGTTCCAGAAGAATGCTTGTAATCCAAAGCACTCGCATATCAAAGCAAGTTTCCCCATAGAAGTCAATGGAAACGAAAATAATTTGTTCCACATTGACTTCAATGGCATGCAATACCGCATGTGGCCAGAGATGGGGGGCGCCGGAGAGCCTCAAAAACACACGGAAAGGCCCGAGGACAGCTTGGCTGACCTCGAAAAGGCTCGGGAACGGAGTATTTTCGTGTCTTTCCGAGCATTTTCGATTAGCGTCGATCGGCTCCGGCGCCCCCCCCCCACCTCAGGCCAAACGCAGTACTGCATACGGCTTTGGCCTGAATCCTGCTCGTATTGTGAGACAACACTCGCAAACCGAGTCAGGATTTTGAAAAACACAGTTCTCGTATTGCGAAGCGCTCGTTAACTGCGTTACTCGCAATCCGAGGTTCCACTGTACTTTTGGCCATGGACACGGGCCAGCATGGACAACCCTGACCGGTCTGCGGATACACAGCCCCCCCCCCCCCCATACATAAAGGGGTGATTAACATTTTTTTTCTGATTTCAACACATCTACTTCAGGGACAACATGTTCACTTGCTGCCGCACCCACTTCCAGATGCCGTTGTAACCAGATAATCAATCTTGTTTTCTTTACCTGTCCGTAATCATAATGTTATGGCTGCATTCGTTTTCTTTTTTGGCATTTCCCCCCCCCCCCCCCTTGAGTTTCACCTGGTGATCCTGCCAGTAAATCAGTTATTTTTCAACTTTCTTTTACCTGACCCAAGCTGTCCAACAAAAGTGGCAGTTCGAGGGTTGGGACGAACCATTTACCACAGACGGGGGGGTCCTTACAGATGATAGGCTTTTATTTATTCATGTAAAATCTTTATCCCAAAAAAGGTAAAAAAAAACCTTTTTCTGTAACCGATTATAAAGTGTGAGCTGGAGTGAGCTACAATTTCTTAGTGTATCTAAATCTGCTAATATTTAACACTCACCCCCCCCCCCTCCCCCCCAGGCTGACGATGCTGCTGTCCCCTGTGTTCCTTCATCCAGAGTGGGGGGGGGGGCGCTCTAATACAAGGAGGTGTATTACTGGGCAGATCATATATTCTTTATAACAATCATGCAATTTCTGCTTTTACTGTTGAAATCTTTGAACTCGACAAACAAGCACAGATCAGACGATACAGATCACTCACCTTTATTTTGTCTGTCTGAAGCAACAATAAAAAAAGATATATTATAATTAAAATCATCAATTCATGATCAATCAGGTTTTTTTTTAATTGATGGTTAAAAAAAAAAAAAAGAAGATGATTTGATGCTATCCATGGATAGCAGAGCTGCACGATTCTGGAGAAAATTACGTTTTTTTTTCTTAGCATAAAGATCACGATTCTCGCGGCGTAAGATCATCCTTCACATTATACAAAACAAATTGGGCTAAATTTACTGTTTATTTTTATTTTTTTAAATTCATTGAAGTGTATTTATTTCCCCAAAAAAATGCGTTTGAAAGGCCGCTGGGACAGCGCGACATAAACAATTGAAAACAACCACCATTTTATTCTCTAGGGTCTCTATTAAAAAAAACATACATACATATATATATATATACACACACACACACACAAGTTAAAATCAGTATTTTCACTTGAAAACTACTTAGAGCCCCCAACATTTTATATATATATTTTGGTGGTTCCAAGTAATTTTCGAGTGAAAATACTGAATTTAACTTGTAAGCAACAAATGTCAGAAAAAGGCTTAGTCTTTAAGTGGTTAAACTGCCCTCATTTGCAGACCGCAGTTCATTCATTTGATCTCTAAAAAAGAACCAAAACAATACAATGTTTCTTTTTATCTTTCAGCTCTGAGCAACATTGTGATAAAAAAAAAAAAAAAAAAAAAGCTGGGAAAGTTTGACAGCGGTGAGCAGAGAACGGCTCTGCACTTGTTAAAGGAGAAGTATGGGATGGGTTAAATAACTAGTACATATCACAGTCACATATCAGCTAATCTTTTTTTCCCTACCTCTTTTAGTTTTTACAGCATGTGCACATGAACTTTCCTTCAGCTGGAAAAAACGGTCGTCCATTTTCAGTTTGAAAAGTTCTCAGGGGGTGTGAACATCTCCACCAACACACCCCCTGCCTCTGTCCCCACTCCCCTAAGAGACGTGTCTGTGCTGATAGATAGAAATATATAGTGTAGATTCTCATACACAGCACTATCAGTGACCTCTCTCACATTACACTCACTGAAGTGCTGAAACTCTTCTAATCATTGAAACATGCTGCAGAGGAGGAGGGAGGGGGGAGGAGAGAGAAATGAGAAGGGAGGGGGGAGCAGCTATGCTCTGTGAAGTCTCAGTAACAAGCAGAGGGAGGAGAGAGGACATCAATCAAGCAAAATGACAGGGAAGGGGGTGCATCCAGACTTCATGTCCAGACCATTGTCAGGATGATGCTGTATGAAAGACTGTAGAACCTCCCACAGGTATTTATCTAGATTTAACAGAATGGGGGCACTTCTGAGATGGCTGGGAGGGTTTCTAGATAGCAGCAGCTCACAAAGAATAGATGTAAGAAAAAAAAAAAAGGAAACCCATACTTCTATTTTAAGTGAATCGTGGAAATGCTGGATTAAGATCGTGAGGGGGGGTTGAATCGAGATCGCATCGTGCAGCTCTAATGGATAGTATGGAGACTGGTATGAAATATGGGAAGTATGGAAGATGGGAATATAGCAATGTGAATGGGACATTGGTGGTTGCTCAGGGCGACAGCTCCACATTTGCTCTGGTTGTTGTCGGCCTCCTTAAAAGCGGCTCTTCAGTCATTTTTTCATCTTTACATCTATTAAATCTTCTGCCCTTCTTGTTGTTGTTGTTTTAACTTTGGATAGTAAAACATTTTTTTTTCTGCCAGTAAATCCCTTATACAGCCCACTTCCTGTTTCTTGTCTGGTCATTAGCCTAGGCTTATGACATCCTGCACAGCTCTCTCTCTCACTCTCCTGAGAGTTTGCCAGGAAGGGAGGGGGGGATGAGTCATAAGAGGGCCAATGAGAGCTGCAGAGCTGGAGGTGTGCCTCTGTGTAAATCCAGGAAGTGAATAGGCAGCAGCTTCAGCTGCCCACAGTTAAAATGGCTGCAGCCAGACTGAGTGGAGGAAGATTTCTGCAGCATATTTGGTAAGTACAGAATCACAGTGTATATAAAATAATATGCAAAGTAGTTGGAGGGAAGCTTCAGAATGGCAAAGATGTTTTTATTACAGATTATGTGAGCAGATTGCAGTTCCTCTTTTAAAATAAAAAAATTATATAAATCAGCAGCACAGGCCTAATGACACTATAAAAGCACGCATGTTTCCGTGTGATGTTTTGAACGCTTATGTGTTTTTCTGTGCGTTTTTCAAAGGCATGTTACCTATGTTGGAAGAAGTAAGGTTTTACGAAACGGACGTAGGGAGGAGTGACGCACTGACGTCACCTCTATCACTTCCGACAAGGACGGGTGTCTGTTGAATGTGCTACGGCCGGCACACCAGACGTAATACAGGCGAATTTTTGAACTGCACAATTGTAAGTGTATCTTTATTTTAATGGAATAAATTTTAGAAAGTTTAACGCACTATGTGGAGTGTGTTCCATTCTTTTTATATTCACGTGTCCATTGATGGAAATCGGAGGACGCCATCCTAGGAATCCTATGTGTTGTGTGCTGCGGTGATTCGTGGGAGATACATTTTGATTTCTGCCTAAATTGACCCTCTGTCAGGGGGGGCATATACAGCTGGTAAGGAGAAATCCTGCTATTTGGTGGTGGAAAGTCACAGATGTATGCGGACACAACAACGTATATGAATTTTCACGGAGCACTGGTGTCACTTATAAGGATTTATTTAAGGATCTTTGTGATGGACTAATTTATACTATATGCATTATACTTATTTGATATAGATCACAGCACATCATTTAATCTCTTTTGTATACATTTGATTTTATTGTTTATTTAGTAGATCTTATGTTCTTTTGGTCATTTCATTTCATCACTGTCATAGTGTTTGGTCACGGGTCAGCGCGATTTTCCCCCAATTTTTTCTAATTTCACCTTGTATGGTAGTTCACAATTTAAATCGCAGCTCCCAATATACACTAAGCTATTAGATTGAGCATCTGGGGCTTTTCTCTCAAATTAGCTTGTTTAGCGCAGTTTTATTCCTTTTTCTCATGTTACCTATCTATTAACCCCCATTCACCTCCTTTCATCTCCAATCAGTGACCTCCCTAAAAATAAAAAACCCCCATAGAATAACCCAAAACCCCCCCTCAAAAAAAAACGAAGGAGGTTGTTGATTAACCGCTTAAGGACCACCCCAAGTACATATACTGTGGCAGGGCGGCCCTTAAGTGCAAAATCACGTACCTGTACGTGATTCCTGTGATCAGCTCTGGGGCACGCGTGCGTGCCGCCAGAGCCCCACTCCCGCTGTGATTGGACACAGCGGGAGCCGCTGGCCACCTGCGATCGTTCACAGGAGAGGCAGAACGGCGGTCTGCCTATGTAAACAAGGCAGACCACTGTTCTGCCGGAGAGGAAAATGGAGATCTTGTGTCCCTGCTAAGCAGATCTCTGTTTTCCTCCAGTCACAGCACCTTCCCCTACACTTAGTAAGCACTCCCTTAACCCTTTGATCACCCCCTGGTGTTAACCCCTTCCCAGCCAGTGTCATTTGTACAGTGACCGTGCATAATTTTTAGCACTCATCACCGTATTGGTGTCACGGGTCCCCAAAAAGTATCACTTAGTGTCAGATTTGTCCGCCGCAATGTTGCAGTTCCCCTAAAAATTGCTGATCGCCGCCATTACTAGTAAAAAAAGAAAAAGAAAAAAAAGTCCATAAACCTATCCCATAGTTTCTTAGACGCGATAACTTTTGTGAAAACTAATCAATATACGCTTATTGGGATTTTTTTTGACCAAAAATGTAGCAGAACACAGATCGGCTTAAATTCATGAATAAATTTGATTTTTTTACATTTTTTATTGGATGTTTTACAGCAGAAAAGTAAGAAATATATATATATATATATATATATATATATATTTTTTTAAATGGTCGCTCTATTTTTGTTCATAGTGCAAAAAATAAAAATCGCAGGAGGTGATCAAATACCACCAAAAGAAATCTCTATTTGTGGGGAAAAAAAAGGACGTCAGTGCCGTATTGCAAAAAATGGCCTGTTCATGAAGGGGGGTAAACCTTCTGGAGGTGAAGTGGTAAATTAAGGGTTAGGCCAAAGGGCAGTCACCTGTAACTACACCCCGTTCCTACCCTTATTTAACGTGTTCCCTTGTTTATCCCCCCCGTCCCTCCCACCTGTGAATTTACTCTGATTACCCGATTTACCCTAATTACTATCTCAGGGAGAAAAAATTAAATCCCCGGGGATAATATAGGGTAATTAGCAGGGGTGGCCTGTCCATTAGGGGAGCAAGGGCGTCGCCCTCCCCATCCATGCGTCCAGCCCACATGCAGGACGCCAGATGCATGGATTCCAATGCGGGTGGGTGTTTTTTTGAAGCACGTGATTAGAGCCTGAGGCTCTAATAGGCTTCAAAATAGGTTGGGCTCGGGGCGCAGAGAATGCGACCCGAGCCCATCCAGGTGTGTTACAAAAACGAATGAATAGTCACTATTGAAACACAGATTCTCCTTCCAACCAATCAGGAAGCGGGTCCTGAGACCCATCACCCTATTGGCTGAAAGCACAGGCGATCAGATTGGACGCCTAGGAGGAGGAGGGAGGAGACGCATGGCGGAACCCGCTGTGATGCAGAGGAGGAGAAGATCCGATGGAAGCCGCCGCCGGGCACAAACTAGATGGGGTAAGTACGGGGCTGGATGACCAACTGAGTGACCAACACCGCCCGTGGGGGGGATAGCTAGTGCAGATGACCCGATCGACTGATAGCGGGAAGCCGCACCCCCCCAAAAAAAACAAAAAAAACACCACCAGCCGCCACTGGTAATTGGGTTGGAATACACAGGTGAGAGGGATGGGGGGGTGGACAGGGGAACATGGTTAATTAGGGTGGAAATGGGGTGGTAGCTACAGACAGCGGCCCCCAGGCCTACCCCTTAATCACAATAAATTGTTCACTGATAGTTTATGGGAATTTTATTTTTTAGGGTAGCCACAGGTTAGAGGTGATGTGGGCAAATGGGGTTTTTGAGGTAGAATCTGGGAGGCAGACATTTATGGGTCCTCCTGGTACCCTCTTCTTTAGTGTTATGTATCATTTGTACTCCCCCCCCCCCCCCTTTTTTTGCTGTTTACGGAAAATTTATGGGGATTTTATTTTTTTAGGGAAGCCACAGGTTGGAGGCGATGTGGGCAAATGGGGCTTGTGAGGTAGAATCTGGAAGGCAGCCATTCATTGGTCCTCCTGGTACCCTCTTCTTTAGTGTTATGTACCATTTGTACTCTTCCCCCCACGCTTTTTTTTTTTTTATGGATAATTTGTGGGGATTTTTTTTTTTTAGGGAAACCACGGATTGGAGGTGATGGGGGCAAATGGGGTTTGTGAGGTAGAATATGAGATGCAGCCATTTATGGGCCCTCCTGGTACCCTTATTATTTAGTGTTATGTATGGTTTGTACTCTTCCCCCCCCCCCCCCCCCCACTTTTTTTTTTTAGCTGTTCATGGATATTTTATGGGGATTTTACTTCTTACAGAAGCTACGGGTTGGAGGCGATGTGGGCAAATGGGGCTTGTGGGGGTAGAATCTGGAAGGCAGCCATTTATGAGTCCTCCTGGCACCCTCTGTCATGTATCATTTGTACTCTTTCCCCCCCCCCCCCTTTTTTTTGCTGAGGTGATGGGGGCGAATGGGGTTTGTGAGGTAAGTTCTGAGAGGCAGCCATTTATGGGCCCCTCTGGTACCCTCTTTTTTTAGTGTTATGTATCATTTGTACCCTCCCCCACATTTGTTTTTGTTTTTTTTTTGTTCACGGATAGTTTATGGGGATTTTATTTTTAGGGAAGCCATGGGTTGTTAGAGGTGATTGGGGCAAATGGAGTTTGTGAGGTAGAATCTGGGAGGCAGCCATTGAAGGGCCCTTCTGGTACCCTCTTTTTTAGTGTTATGTATCGTTTGTACTCTTTCCCCCCCCCTTTTTATTTGTTGAGGGGACCGTTTTGGATGGAGAGGGTGGGTGGTCTTTCGAAGGTAGGGGGGAGGTAGACTGGAAAAGGTCCCCATGTTTTGAATAGGTAATTCTATGTAGATTGTGGGGTATGTGAAATGCATTCTTATGTACATTACAGGAATACTACTGTTGATTTTAATTGTTATTGTTTTGGCTTGTTTCGTTTCCTTTTTCAAAAAAAAAAAAAAAGGGAGTTGAACACCTAAACCGGCATACGGGCATTTCTATGGTGGGCGGCACGCGCCACCCCGGAATATATATTATACGGCTCCAGGTGTCGGCGTGAAGGAGATTTTATGACATTGGAACGATTATAACGATGGAAAACGTCTCCGGATATGAAGGTCCCTTTCCATCACGAGACCCGCGAATGCGCCGACCTCGCACACCGCGCTGTACAGGACTACAGAAGTAACCAATATTGTCAGATTGCCTCTCCATGTCAATCCCCCCCGGGAGCTGCAAAACCAATAAAAGCTGGCGCCGGCTGTACGGGAGGATCTGGTTACCAGAGAGATCCAGAGAGACCAGAGAGGCACGAGGTAATTAAACGCTTTATTTGGAACATTCGATCCGAGGCCCGCGGGTTCTGTTTACCGCCGTCTTTATGGAAAATAAACAAGGCTAAGTGTCCTGCAGGCTGGGGGGGGGGGATGGGGGGGTGCACGTGCGTTTCACTTTACATTGCAGAGTTTTATTTGTGGAAAATTACGCTCCTTCTGCTGCTTTAAATTGGAAACTGTAAACTTGGGGGGGGGGGGGGACTCAAAAATGGCAGGATCACCGCAGCTTGTATGAAAAATGAAACAAAGTAACAGTACTCAGGTAGAAAACAGCAGCAATAGTACACATTCAGCCCATTGGTCCCCTGAAACGCATCGGCTGTTTATGTTGTCCTGCTGAACGGATACCGATGTTGAAGGTTTTTGGACTCTCAGGTTCACTGGTCTGGCGTTCTCTTTGTAAATACATGGTTTCCAAACTTAGGGTCTCCTGGTACATATCCTTAATTTAAACCTATTCCGCCATAGCCGCAAAGGATATAAATCCACTCTACGTGCAAAAAATGCCTTTACAAACCCAGATATTCCTTGTAAAAGTAGCTGTGACCTCATCACTGTGCTGCACTGTGCAGAAAGCGGAACTGTGGGAGGGGTCCAGCAGGCTCCACCCACTACAGCCTGCCTGCAGAAAATTACAAGAGGAGGGCGGAGACAAGACCAGTCCCCCTGCACAAGGAGATGGAGCAAAAATTTGTGAGGGGCCCAGCAGGGTCCACCCACTACAGCCTGCCTGCAGAAAACTACAGGAGGGGCGGTGACAAGACCAGTCACCCTGCACAAGAAGACAGAGCAGAGCTGTGGGAGGGGCCCAGCAGGCTCCACTCACTACAGCTTGCCTGCAGAAAATTACAGGAGGGGGTGGAGACAAGACCAGTCACCTTGCACAAGGAGAGAGAGCAGAGCTGTCGGAGGGGCCCAGCAGGCTCCACCCACTACAGAAAACTACAGGAGGGGGCGGAGACAAGACCAGTCCCCCTGCACAAGGAGAGAGAGCAGAGCTGTGGGAGTGGCCCAGCAGGCTCCACCCACTACAGAAAACTACAGGAGGGGGCGGAGACAAGACCCGTCACCCTGCAGAAGGCGAGAGAGCAGAGCTGTGGGAGTTCAGCTCATTGTAAAAAGATAGAATTTATTATTTTCTGCTCTCCAAAAAAAGAAGAAAGTAAAAAATATATATATATATATATATAAAAAAAAACAAAAAAAAAAACGAAAGTTACATTTTCCACTCGAAGATCAACAAACGGAGAAGAACAAAAGATGTCTGAACACAACGTTATCTGTCTGTGTACAAACCAAAGGAAATCATTTACCCCTTGTGAAATGTTGCTAGGCAACCGCTGCGCCACTGCCCAAACACCCCGCCTGGCGCTCGAAGTTTAAAGCGAACACAAAATCACAGACTGGGGAAAAGTATCTGCGGAAAATCAGAACTTTCATTCAGAAAGTGTTAAAGTCGTTCTGCCTCAAAATGTTTTTTTTTTCTGGCTTCACGTCTTCTCTCGGTTCCTTGAACGTGAACTTCTCCGATAACAAGACCGCGTGTGGCGCTACATTTGGATTCAACAACATTACGGAGGCGCCGGAAACTCATCCAGAGTGTCAGGAAAAAAAAAGAAAAAAAGGAGAAGACAAAACCTGACGACATTAAAATGGGTCTACTGAATTTGTTTCTTAACAGTTATTGTCTACCAATGTTCTGTTCTACAGGAAGACGGAAGGAGTTGAAGCCTCTAGGGGCAACAGCCCCCCTCCCCCCGCCCCCTCTCCCTCTCCCGGGGCTGGGAACTCAGGGCTTCAGACTATTTATCAGCTGCTCAGCCACCATCTGGGCACAACTCCCCATGGATTGGTTAGGCCTTTATCAATATTCAGGCTAGTTATTTGAATTCTTCTAGAGGCAGGGGGAAGCAATCAAAGTCCCAATCTGTGAAACTCTGAACAGACCAAACTAAAGAATCTCTCCTCCCTTATTACCGAAGGAGCCAAAACTACATTTACCTAGCATCCCAACTAGGAGGGTGCTACAACAGTTAATGCCAGCTTGGTGTGGATTTGAAGAGCCAGCGCTGATTTTTCATGTAAAAAAGATTCAGGCATCTCTACAGCCACCCGATTCACTTCTAAAAGGGGCTTTGAAGGTGTGCTCCTTGCCAGTGGTTCCCAGGCTCTCCTGTTCCTCGAGGTGATCAATGGAAGTTTCAAGGATACAGAGAGCGGGACTTTTAAGGTGCAAATTAAATAAACAATATATTTAAAAAATATATATATACATTTTATTGAACAACAATATATAAAAAATACATTAAATAATTAATTGCATACACCATTGCAGCCACTTGTACTCAACATGTTTTGTCTCTAAAAGGAGCTTCTTCAGGAGATTTATAGTGCTGCATGAAGTTTAATACTGAAAAGAGAATACATGATATTAACATCAATAACAATTAAATATTATCAATGTAGTTACAGTAAATATTTATTTTTACATTTCACAAAATCGCATATTATTATTATCAGGCCGAAAGAAAAAAAACCTACCAATTATACTAAATCAATTCTTGAATCGAATATTTCAGACAAATCTTCCAGAGCCTTGACCCAGGCTCTGGAAGATTCTTCTAAAATAATCGATTCAAGAATTGATTATAGAATAATTGGTAGGTTTTTTTTCTTTCGGCCTGATAATAATAATATGCGATTTTGTGAAATGTAAAAATAAATATTTACTGTAACTGCAAGCGCTGCGTAAACTCTTGGCGCTATATAAATCGTGTATTAATAATAATAATAATAATATTTAATTGTTAATGATGATCATGTATTCTCTCTTCAGTATTAAACTTCATGCAGCACTATAAATCTTCCGAAGAAGCTCCTTTAGAGCAAAACACGTTGAGTACAAGTGGCTGCAGTGGTGTATGAAATTTATGCAATTATTTTCTGTATTTTTTAAATATTGTTATTCAATAAAATGTATACCGTATATACTCGAGTATAAACCGAGCTTTTCAGACCATTTTTTAGGGCTGAAAACACCCCCCTCGGCGTATACTCGAGTCAGTACCTGAATTCTTGACAGGCGTCCATTTTTTTTTTTAAAGTCGAGGGTTCCTCCTGCCGTTCCGTTCCGTGATAGGCATTTGACACGGTGTTCCGCCTATCACAGAGGTCCTCTCATCCTCAGACAGTTTCTCAGCAGACACTGTGTTCAGTGTTCCTCCAATCACGGACGTCCTCTTGTCCGAGGATGAAAGAAGGTCCGTGATTGGCGGAACACTGAACACAGTGTCTGCTGGGAAACTGTCTGAGGATGAGAGGACCTCTGTGATAGGCGGAACACAGTGTCAAATGCCTATCACGGAACGGAACGCCAGGAGAAACCCGCGACTTTTAAAAAATGGACGCCTGTCAAGAATGCAGGTACTCGGGCACAGTGAGTGAGGTATGGCACAGTGAGACTGCAATTGGCACAGTGAGGTATAGCACAGTGAGACTGCAATGGGCACAGTGAGGTATGGCACAGTGAGACTGCAATGGGCACAGTGAGGTATGGCACAGTGAGACTGCAATGGGCACAGTGAGGTATGGCACAGTGAGACTGCAATGGGCACAGTGAGACTGCAATGGGCACAGTGAGACTGCAATGGGCACAGTGAGACTGCAATGGGCACAGTGAGACTGCAATGGGCACAGTGAGTACTGTATGGTACAGTGAGACTGCAATGGGCACAGTGAGGTTGCAATGGGCACAGTGAAGCTGCAAATGGGCATGGTTGACCCTCTTTTCCGCATACAGTAGCTGCTGTATTCTTACCCTAGGCTTATACTCGAGTCAATACGTTTTCCCAGTTTTTTATGTAAAATTAGGTACCTCGGCTTATATTCGGGTCTGCTTATACTCGAGTATATACGGTATATTTTTTATTTAATTGGCACCTTAAAAGTACCGCTCTCTGTATCCTTGAAATGTTCTATTTCTAGGGATGTGGTGTCCATTTTAGTTTTTTCACTACCCAAATCTCTTCTTTTGTGATCAAGGAACATTCATCCCCTGATCCCCCTTCAACAAATGAACTGGGAGGTGATGGGTAATACATCACTTCCGGTTCACAGCTGTCATTCCCTGGCTACTGTAGACAAGGATGCAGCTAATCAAGCATGATCCGCTTTATTCTCTAGGGCAAGGGTCCTCAAACTGACGGCCCTCCAGCTGTTGCAAAACTACAAGTCCATCATGCCTCTGACTGTAGAAGTCACGCTTGTAACTGTCAGCCTTGCAATGTCTCATGGGACTTGTTGTTTGGCAACAGCTGGAGGGCCCCCAGTTTGAGACCCCCTGCACTAGGGCCTCTTCTCTAACCACTTCAGCCTGAAAGAATTTTCCCCTTAACCACTTAAGCCCCGGACCATTTTGCAGCTAAAGGACCAGGCCACTTTTTGCGATTCGGCACTGCGTCGCTGACAATTGCAGCGGTCGTGCGACGTGGCTCCCAAACAAAATTGACGTCCTTTTTTTCCCACAAATAGAGCTTTCTTTTGGTGGTATTTGATCACATGCGCTATAAACAAAAATAGAGCGACAATTTTGAAAAAAATGCAATATTTCAAACTTTTTGCTATAATAAATATCCCCAAAAAAATTTATAAAAAAAAAACATTTTTTTCCTCAGTTTAGTCCGATAGGTATTCTACATATTTTTGGTAAAAAAATCAAAAAAAAAAAAAATCATCGCAATAAGCGTTTATTGATTGGTTTGCGCAAAAGTTATAGCGTCTACAAAATAGGGGATAGTTTTATGGCATTTTTATTAATTTTTTTTTACTAGTAATGGCGGCGATCAGTGATTTTTTTCGTGACTGCGACATTATGGCGGACACATCGGACACTTTTGACAGATTTTTGGGACCATTGTCATTTTTACAGCGATACAGTGCTATACTGGTTACTGTGAAAATGACACTGGCAGTGAAGGGGGTTATAACCACTAGGTGGCGCTGTTTGGGTCAAGTGTTCCCTGCATAGTGTTTCTTACTGTAGGGGGGGGTTGGGCTCTGTGTCACATGACACCGATCTCCTTTCCGAGTACACGGAGCCGAGATCAGTGTCTTTGTCACTAGTCAGAGCGGAGAGATGCTTGTTTACACAAGCATCTCCCCGCTCTATACCTCTGTGAAACGATCGCGGGGATCCCCGCGGCGATCGAGTCCGCGGGACCCGCGGTCCGACTCACGGGGATGGCGGCAGAGACGCGAGTGCGCCGGCGCTGCGCGCGACCACACGGACAGACATTTAAAGGGCCACGTACAGGTACGTTGACATGCCTATCCGTGCCATTCTGCCGACGTATATGTACAGTGGCTGGTCCTTAAGTGGTTAATGACCAGGCCTATTTTTGCGATTCGGCGCTGCGTCATTTTAACTGACAATTGCGCGGTCGTGCGACGTTGTACCCAAACAAAATTTACGTCATTTTTTTCCCACAAATAGAGGTTTCTTTTGGTGGTATTTGACCACCTCTGCGGTTTTTTTTTTTTGCTCTATAAACAAAAAAAATAGCGAAAATTTTGAAAATAAAGAAATAATAATTTTTACTACTTTCTGCTATAATACATATCCAAAACACAAAATGTAAAACGAATTTCTTCCTCAGTTTAGGCCGATACGTATTCTTCTACATATTTTTGGTAAAAAAATAAATCAAAAAAAATTGCAATAAGCGTATATTGATTGGTTTGCGCAAAAGTTAGTTATCGCGTCTACAAAATAGGGGATAGATTTAGAGACTTTTATTAATTTTTTATTGTTTTTACTGGTAATGGCAGCGATCTGCGATTTATAGCGGGACTGCGACATTGCGGCGGACAAATCTGACACTAAGTGACACTTTAAGGACCAGTGACACCAATACAGTGATCAGAGCTAACAAAATGCACTGTCACTGTATAAATGACACTGGCAGGGAAAGGATTAACACTAGGGGGCGATTAAAAGGGGTTAACTGTGTTCCCTCAGTGTGTGTTCTGTGTGGGGGATGGGCTCACTGGGACAACACAGAGATCGCTTGGAACAGCCGATCTCAGTGTTGTCTCCTGTCAGAACGGGGATCCGTCTTGTTTACATGGGAAGATCCCCCGTTCTGCCTCTCTTGTGGAGCAATCGCGGGTTGTCGGCGGATATCAAGTCCGCGGGACCCCCACCGCTGCCTCCAACACTGGGAAGGAAGTGATCACATGACCGCTAATCGCTCAGTTTCCGGTCTGGTCACCGCTCTGTGCCTCGGCTGGGAGTGGCTGGCTTCACGCTGAGAGGCTGAGCCAGCTTGCTTATCAGGCATCTGGGTGGATCCTGACAATATTGTCGGGATCCTTCTAGAGCCTGGAGCAGTTCTAAGACGTCAGCCAACAGTGGACTTTAGTCTGCTGTTGGCTGATTCTGGGTCACAGGAGCGCAAAAGTAAGTGCACCCCTGTAACCCACAAGTGAAGTCTGAACTAAAAAAAAAAGCTTTCCCCGTACTTACAAACGAAAATTCTGGTCATGAGACTTTAAAATGAGGCACATCACAAAATAAAATTGGAAAATAAAATGTTATTCATTAATTTATAGATGTAATTTATTGATGGAATGTATCCATTTATTGAATAAATCAAATGAAAACAGATAAAACCCTCCGGCACCCCCTTACCTGGGTTAATGACGGTAACAATGCTGTCACCATTTCTCAGTTTGGTTTCCAGACGATCCAGTTTCTGATTTTCGTACCTCTTCTTCCCTCCTCCTCTTTTCCTTCATTCTCATACTGAAAATATGAAAAATCCATCATTTCATTTATAAAAGATGATTAAAAGCTATTGGTATACTTATGATATGCACTCGCCGATACCGTATCTCACAAAAGTAAGTACACCCCTCAGTCACATTTGTGTAAATCTTTTCTTCTATCTTTTCATGTGACAACACTGAGGAAATGACACTTTGCTACAATGTAAAGTAGTGAGTGTACACAGGGGGGAGGAGTGTACACAGGGGGGAGGAGTGTACACAGGGGGGAGGAGTGTACACAGGGGGGAGGAGTGTACACAGGGGGGAGGAGTGTACACAGGGGGGAGGAGTGTACAGCTTGTATTACGGTGTAAATTTCCTCTCCCCTCAAAATAACTCAACACACAGCCAATAATGTCTAAACCGCTGGCAACAAAAGTGAGGACACCCCCTAAGTGAAAATGTATAAATTGGCCCCAATTAGCCATTTTCCCTCCCCGGTGTCATGTGACTCGTTAGTGTTACAAGGTCTCAGGTGTGAATGGGGAGCAGGTGTGATAAATTTGGTGTTATCGCTCTCACTCTCTCATACTGGTCACTGGAAGTACAACATGGCGCCTCATGGCAAAGAACTCTCTGAGGATCTGAAAAAAAAGAATTGTTGCTCTACATAAAGATGGCCGAGGCCAGTGATGGTGAACCTTGGCACCCCAGATGTTTTGGAACTACATTTCCCATGATGCTCATGTACTCTGCAGTGTGGTTGAGTATCATGGGAAATGTAGTTCCAAAACATCTTGGGTGCCAAGGTTCACCATCACTGGGCCCTAGGCTAGAAGAAGATTTCCAAGACCCTGAAACGGAGCTGCAGCACGGTGGCCAAGACCATACAGCGGTATAACAGGACGGGTTCCCCTCAGAACAGGCCTCGCCATGGTCCACCAAAGAAGTTGAGGTCACGTGCTCAGCGTCATATCCAGAGGTTGTCTTTGGGAACTAGAGGTATGAGTGCTGCAGAGGTTGAAGGGGTGGGGGGGGAGGGGTCAGCCTGTCAGTGCTCAGACCATACGCTGCACACTGCATCAAATTGGTCTGCATGGCTGTTGTCCCAGAAGGAAGCCTCTTCTAAAGATGATGCACAAGAAAGCCCGCATACAGTTTGCTGAAGACATTGTGAGATACGGTATTAATTCTTATGTTATATGTTTATTTGATAGAACGGCTTGATTTGCAGCAGACAAACCTATCCCCTGAAGAAGCCCAGTGGGCGAAACATGTCGGGAGTTTGCCAACCATGTCAAGCGGGAACTGTATGATTTGGGTCCCTAACACACACATATATATCACGCATATATATATACATACACACACACTCATGAGGAGGGGAAACTGAAGATTTATGTGAAAGGGGGGGGGACTGATGATTCTGATGGTGAGGGGGGAGGGGGGGGTAAATGGAACTTTGGACTTGCATGTTTAGAAGCTCAACAGCTCTGATGAGGCAGCCCCCATACAGCAAGGCTTTCCTCACTGGGCACCCAACAAAACGCTCAAGCCATAGGAATACAGACATGAGTGCCAGAACAAAACCAGATGAAAAAGTCCAAAATAACTTTAGTTGGTAATAAAAAAATTTTTTTTTACAAACCAACGCGTTTCGGGGCAACCACTCCCTCTTCATCAGGGCTCAACACAGGATACGACTTGGATGGAACTCTTCTCATGGAGCAAAAACTTGAGCAGCAATGGACGCGTTCAATACTGGTTCCAGTATAGATTCATAAAGGGTCCATCTAAGTTTTATCCTGTGTTCACCCTGATGAAGAGGAAGGGGTGTTGCCCCGAAATGCGTTTGTAGGGTAAAAGAAGAAAATTCATTAAAAAAAACAATGTGTTTCTAGAATAGAACCAGTATTGAAAGCCCCCACCGCTGCTCAAATTGCTGCTCCGTGAGGAGAGTTCCATCCAACTATCTTCCTGTGTTGATACCTGATGAAGGTGTTGCCCGAAACATGTTGGATTTTTTTTTTTATAAGCCTTTTTTTTTAACAATTACATTTAATTTTGGACTCTTATCCGGTTCTGGTCTGGCGCTGCTCTCTGTATGTCTATTAAATGAGCCAATAATTTTTTAATGTAACCCATTTAAAAACTTTCATATTCCAAGAAACGTGTTCTGACTGGCAGCACAACCATTTCCTGTGTAAAGCCCAGGTGAGCTTTCAGTTTCAATTTGCTAAATATAATCCAATTACAAAGCAACAAATCTACAGACTTTTCATTTTCTTTAGAATGCAGCCACAGGATGAGTAGAAAAGCCTCTTCCCTGCCAGCATGCTGTAGAAAAGAAAGCAGTGTTTCCCTCCAGAGGTCCATTACGCCTCCCTCGGCGTTAGAGCTTTAGTTCCCCGATCAGTGAAGTTAAGGCCGCTCCCCACCAATTAGGGAGCTCTAGGCCTAAATCAGGGTGTGTTGGGCCTCTGCAGGGCTCTAGCTGTAAAGCGGGGCCCAATCACACCTAGTGAGCTGCTGTAACACTGCTGCTTTTTTTTACAGCCCGCTGCTACATAGAGCAATTTAAAGGGCACCCAAAAACGTACATACAAAGCGCACTTCTGTAGCACTGGGTTCCTTGGTTCAAATCCCAGCCAGGACATATTCTGCATGGAGTTTGCATGTTCTCACTGTGCTTGCATGGGTTTCCTTCTGGTACTCCGAATTTGTTCCAAAATCCAAAGTCATTTTGGTAAATTGACTGGCTGCTGTCTGAACTGGCCCTAGCATGTGTGTGCTTATATGACCATAGAATGTAAGCTCCTTAGGGGCAGACACCGATGTAAGCTGTTTGAGGGGGAGACTAATGTAGGCTCTTTTGAGGGGGAGACTGATGTAGGCTCCTTGGGGGTGGGGGGGGAGACTGATGTAGGCTCCTTGGGGGTTGGGGGGAAGACTGATGTAGGCTCCTTGGGGGTGGGGGGGGGGACTGATGTAGGCTCCTTGGGGGTGGGGGGGGAGACTGATGTAGGCTCCTTGGGGGTGGGGGGGGGGAGACTGATGTAGGCTCCTTGGGGGTGGGGGGGGAGACTGATGTAGGCTCCTTGGGGGTGGGGGGGAGACTGATGTAGGCTCCTTGGGGGTGGGGGGGGGAGACTGATGTAGGCTCCTTGGGGGGTGGGGGGGGAGACTGATGTAGGCTCCTTGGGGGTGGGGGGGGAAAGACTGATGTAGGCTCCTTGGGGGTGGGGGGGGAAAGACTGATGTAGGCTCCTTGGGGGTGGGGGGGAAAGACTGATGTAGGCTCCTTGGGGGTGGGGGGGGGGAGACTGATGTAGGCTCCTTGGGGGGGGGGGAGACTGATGTAGGCTCCTTGGGGGTGGAGACTGATGTAGGCTCCTTGGGGGTGGAGACTGATGTAGGCTCCTTGGGGGTGGAGACTGATGTAGGCTCCTTGGGGGTGGGGGGGGGAGACTGATGTAGGCTCCTTGGGGGTGGGGGGGGAGACTGATGTAGGCTCCTTGGGGGTGGGGGGGGAGACTGATGTAGGCTCCTTGGGGGTGGGGGGGGGAGACTGATGTAGGCTCCTTGGGGGTGGGGGGGGAGACTGATGTAGGCTCCTTGGGGGTGGGGGGGGGAGACTGATGTAGGCTCCTTGGGGGTGGGGGGGGAGACTGATGTAGGCTCCTTGGGGGTGGGGGGGGAGACTGATGTAGGCTCCTTGGGGGTGGGGGGGGGAGACTGATGTAGGCTCCTTGGGGGTGGGGGGGAGACTGATGTAGGCTCCTTGGGGGTGGGGGGAGACTGATGTAGGCTCCTTGGGGGTGGGGGGGAGACTGATGTAGGCTCCTTGGGGGTTGGGGGGGAGACTGATGTAGGCTCCTTGGGGGTTGGGGGGGAGACTGATGTAGGCTCCTTGGGGGTAGGGGGGGGAGACTGATGTAGGCTCCTTGGGGGTTGGGGGGGGAGACTGATGTAGGCTCCTTGGGGGTGGGGGGGGGGAGACTGATGTAGGCTCCTTGGGGGTGGGGGGGGGGAGACTGATGTAGGCTCCTTGGGGGTGGGGGGGGAGACTGATGTAGGCTCCTTGGGGGGGAGACTGATGTAGGCTCCTTGGGGGGGGAGACTGATGTAGGCTCCTTGGGGGGGGGAGACTGATGTAGGCTCCTTGGGGGGGGGGAGACTGATGTAGGCTGGGTGGGGGGGGAGACTGATGTAGGCTCCTTGGGGGTGGGGGGGAGACATGTAGGCTCCTTGGGGGTGGGGGGGGAGACTGATGTAGGCTCTTTTGAGGGGGAGACTGATGTAGGCTCTTTTGAGGGGGAGACTGATGTAGGCTCTTTGAGGGGGAGACTGATGTAGGCTCTTTTGAGGGGGAGACTGATGTAGGCTCCTTGGGGGGGAGACTGATGTAGGCTCCTTGGGGGTGGGGGGGGAGACTGATGTAGGCTCCTTGGGGGTGGGGGGGGGAGACTGATGTAGGCTCCTTGGGGGTGGGGGGGGAGACTGATGTAGGCTCCTTGGGGGTGGGGGGGGGGAGACTGATGTAGGCTCCTTGGGGGTGGGGGGGGAGACTGATGTAGGCTCCTTGGGGGTGGGGGGGGAGACTGATGTAGGCTCCGGGGTGGGGGGGGGATACTGATGTAGGCTCCTTGGGGGTGGGGGGGAGACTGATGTAGGCTCCTTGGGGGTGGGGGGGGGAGACTGATGTAGGCCCCTTGGGGGTGGGGGGGAGACTGATATAGGCCCCTTGGGGGTGGGGGGGGAGACTGATATAGGCCCCTTGGGGGTGGGGGGAGACTGATATAGGCCCCTTGGGGGTGGGGGGGGGGAGACTGATGTAGGCTCCTTGAGGGGGGGCTGATGTAGGCTCCTTGCGGGCAAGAACTTGAGGCCCGGTTCCCATTAGTGCGATGCCAGACATCGCACATGATTCACACTGCGTTGCTGTGCAATGTCTCTGTGATCTAATTCACACCAAAATAGTGCAGGACCCTTTTTTAGTCCGTACTGGAATCGGATCGCATGGGTGTTCACCGATCTGGGGGAGGGTAGCGCAGATCTCAGTGTGAACCCACGGTGTGACTCAAGTGCGATGCGGGAACCCGCACTGGGTTCACAGGGTTCCCGCATCGCACCAGTGTGAACCGAGCCTGAGGGCAGGGAGTGGTGCAAGCTCCTTGGGGGCAGACTAATGTAAGCTTCCTGCCCTTGGGGGGCAGAGATGGGTGTAAGCTCCTCGGGGGGCAGACACGGGTGTAAGCTCCTCGGGGAGCAGACACGCATGTAAGCTCCTCGGGGGGGCAGACACGCATGTAAGCTCCTTGGGGGGGGCAGACACGCATGTAAGCTCCTCGGGGGGGCAGACACGCATGTAAGCTCCTCGGGGGGGGGGCAGACACGCATGTAAGCTCCTCGGGGGGGCTGGGACGCATGTAAGCTCCTCGGGGGGGGGGGGGCTGGGAAGCATGTAAGCTCCTCGGGGGGGGGGGGCTGGGACGCATGTAAGCTCCTCGGGGGGGGGGCTGGGACGCATGTAAGCTCCTCGGGGGGCAGGGACGCATGTAAGCTCCTGTGGGGGGCAGGGACGCATGTAAGCTCCTGTGGGGGGCAGGGACGCATGTAAGCTCCTGGGGGGGCAGGGACGCATGTAAGCTCCTGGGGGGGGGCAGGGACGCATGTAAGCTCCTGGGGGGGGGCAGGGACGTATGTAAGCTCCTGGGGGGGGCAGGGACGCATGTAAGCTCCTGGGGGGGGCAGGGGGGCATGTAAGCTCCTGGGGGGGCAGGGACGCATGTAAGCTCCTGGGGGGGGCAGGGACGCATGTAAGCTCCTCGGGGGGCAGGGACGCATGTAAGCTCCTCGGGGGGCAGGGACGCATGTAAGCTCCTCGGGGGGGCAGGGACGCATGTAAGCTCCTCGGGGGGGCAGGGACGCATGTAAGCTCCTCGGGGGCAGTGACTGATGTGAGCATACAGTATGCAAATAGCTGCGTAAATTGACGGCTCTATAAAAATGCCTATAACCTATGAATATGTGCTACGGCACACCACAATGAACAATGGAAGTGGAGAAAATATTGCCGGTGCAAATGTTGTTGGGCTGGAGCCCATTCAAAGGGAACAATCTTCGGTAACGGCCATGAGAAAAAGTAAACCATTCTGCATAAACATAAATCAGTTTCAGGTGGAGTCGCCCTTAAAAAAAAAAAAGTTGGCGAGCGCACTCCGTGACATGTTTGGCAGGAGGAGAAGCTTCTGGCGGGTGACTCACAGCTGTAGCGCTGTCACACTTCTCTTCAGTCTGAGGTCGGGACTCTTCCAAACGGAAAATAAATAAGACGTTGCCAGCCGTGTGACTCCCCCCCCCCCCCCCCCGCAGAGATCACATTTACACAGAAAAAAAAACAAAAAGGTGTGAAAACTTCAAAGAAAAAAACAACAACAAAAGATCGAGTAACTTCGACCGCGCCTTCTCCTGAAAGTCATCATTAAAGGGTCTGTCCACTTCATGGAGAAATTTGCATAGAAGCCCTTAAAAGAGAAAGGAGCGTTTGATTGGAGCAATGGGGGGGGGGGATTATTGGAAAGCGGGGGGGGGGCCATTTAAATGGATCAGACTGCATAGTGAAATCTTAGTTATTTCCTAGGCCAGCATTTCTCAACGGGGGGTGCCAGCTGGGGGAGCCGTGTTGTGTCTGGGATTTTTGCACTGTTGACAGACCACTAGTACCACGGAAAGGCAGGACACTAATCGGGGTGGGGGCTGAAGAATCTGATGTGGGGGGGCTTAAGCTGAGGAGTTTGATGTGAAAGGGGGGAACCAGGGACTGTAAATGTGAAGGGGGAGGGGATTTATGGAGAACGGAGAACTGGAGAACCGATGTGAAAAAGAGGTGGGGGGGGGGACTGAGGACTCTGATGTGTCATCCCTTATTTCTATTACAAGGGATGTTTACATTCCCTGTAATAGGAATAAAACCATAAAATAAAAAAAATGGACAGTGTAAAAATAAAAAAAGTAAAATAAATAAGAAAGAAAAAATCAAATTAAAGCACACCCATCCCTCTGTGCTCGCACGCAGAAGTGAACGCATACGAAAGTCACGCACGCATATGTAAAAAGGTATCAATTTACTCGTCGTAATATTATCTTTCACATAAAAATTTTGGGTATATATTGTTTTTATCTTTTTTTTTTCTTCTTTTTTTTTTTTTCAGTATAATTCTTTATTCAAATGTTTTTTCCAATTATAACAAAACATATATACGCAACAAGGACGTGAATAGACCTATTTTAAAATGGCAAATAAATGAAGACCAACAGCACTAAGCAAATAAATCGGATAAACCAGCAGCGACTCCTATTATATCCATAAACTAAAAGTAAGGGGGATGAATTAGTACACCGCCCTAATAAAAAATTAATTATTGAATCAAAATAAAGTCATAAAGCCTCGATATACCCAATATAGAATATTACATCAACCGTTAACCTATGGTACATTTCTTTTATAATCGCTTCTTCCTTTATTTACCTTCCTTATCTGCTTTACGATAAAATAAACCTTTCTCCTTGCCTCAACACTTGGGGGTCCGAAGACAAAATCTACTAAAAAATAAAACCAAAAAAAAAAAAAAAGAACAAACCCAAAACCACTACAATCTTTTTTTTTTTTAATTCATTAAAATGTAAAACTGCTGTTAAAAGCATATACAGAAAAACCTTGGATTGCAAACATAATTCGTTCCAGAAACATGCTTGTAATCCAAAGCACTTGTATATCAAAGCAAATTTCCCCATAAGAAATAATGGAAACTCAGATGATTCGTTCCACAACCATTTATTCATAAATCCTTCAGTTTATAGTCCATATAAAAAGATTATAGCAATGTGATTTGGTTGTGTAACCATAAAATGTCCATCCACAAATGGAAGCCTCCACAAGGGGATTAGAAGCAAATCCAGAGCTCCAGAGTATAAAAGAGAAAGAGAGGCGCCTAAGTGTAGCAATATAGGTTACATTTAATGAAGGTACAATATTTAGCAACTCACATGGCTGATGATTAAAAGAGGCACATCTAAGTATAGAGGCATCCGGGGTAAAGCGATCCACATAGACCGTCCCTCCTCACCGCCGGCTCTCACTGTTGTCAGTCTGCAATTGTGACCGGGAAGACTACCCTGCAGTAGAGCGATCTGGAAGCGAGGTTTGAACCGCTCATGGAGCGCAGCGTGGAAGGCATGATGTCGATGACGGTGAGGAGGACGGTCTATGTGGACAGCTTTACCCCGGATCCCTCCATACTTAGATGTGTCTGTTTTAATTATCAACCATGTGAGTTATTAAATGTTGTACCTTCATTAAATGTAACCATATTGCTACACTTAGAGGCGCCTCTCTTCTCTTTTATACTCAGTTGTGACATGACGCTACTTGTATATCAAGTCAAAATTTATTTAAAAATTTTGCTGGTCTTGCAAAACGCTCTCAAACCAAGTTACTCTCAAACCAAGGTTTTACTGTAAAGTATACTGTTTGGGGGTCCCAAGTAATTTGCTAGAAAAAAAAAAAAAGAGTGCCGATTTTTACATGTATGCGAGGAATGTCAGAATTCGCCCGGACTGGAAGTGGTTAAAATAAAAAATAAAATAAAATTTTAATGAACCTGACGACACGAGTCTGAGTCTATATTTAGCGGTCATGGAAAGTAAGATGTAGATGTGCAGATATATCACAGGATGCAAATGGCGTGATAATTGACGCACACGTGACTGCGATCGCTTCTATACACAAATCCCCCGTGTTTACAGCAGTGGAAAATTCTCAGCCAATTTTCCACCAAAAGTGTCTTTATTTCTGCTTAGTTATCAAGAACGTTCTGCAACGGAAAATGGGATTCAGCCGGCCAAGAAAGAAAATGATCGGGCTGGGACTTGAGGGGCCGAAGTGGATTTTCGATTTTTCACAGGAAGAATTTGGTCCGTGCTCTCACATTCCCCCGCTCTGGATTTATGGCTCTTCTACGGTCTAACAATAAAATTTTATTTAAACAGAAGAAATTCCATTTGGTTAGAACAGAGAAAATGGGAACAATTTAAGGATAAATCCGCCCTACAAAGATCACCCAGGGGGGGGGGGGGAGGAATTCCTTTCTTACTTCCCATTAATGATAATTCCATCAATACAAAAATAAATAAAATGATAGCAGACTGTATGTACAAAAGGTGTGCGCGGGTTCAATATTATAATGATTACAATTTAATCCCCGTCTATTACACAATCATATATGTAGATAGAGATGCGAGACGGTATGAGAGGGCAGAGGTAGGTAGAGAGAAAGGGAAAATTATGAGAAGAGGGGCCAGAAAGAGGACGCATAAAGGAAAAAAAAAAGGAAGGAAGGAAGGAAAGAAAGAGAAGTAAGGGAGAATGGAAAGTAGGGAAGTAAGGGACAGAGAAAGAGGGGGAGGGTAAGGATGGAAGGGAGGAAGCAAAGGGGAAAAAAGAAGGAAGAGGAAGGAAGGAAGGAAGGAAGGAAGAGGAAGGAAGGAAGGAAGGAAGGAAGGAAGGAAGGAAGGAAGGAAGGAAGGAAGGAAGGAAGGAAGGAAAAGGAAAAAAGGAAGGAAAGAACAAAAGGAGGAAGAGGAAAGAAAAAAAAAAAAGGAGGAAAGAAAAGAGGCGGAAGAGAAAGGAAGGAAGGAAGGGAAAAAAATGAAGGAAGAAAAAGGGAAAACACGAAGGAAGGATGAAAAAGGAAAAAACGAAGGAAGGAAGAAAAAGGAAAAAACGAAGGAAAGAAAAAAGGAGGAAGAGGAAAGAAAAAAAAAGGAGGAAGAAGGAAAGAAAAAAAAGGAGGATGAGGAAGGAAGGAAGGAAGGAAGGAAGAAAAAAAAAGGAAGGAAGGAATAAAGGAAGGAAGGAATAAAAAAAAATAAAAGGAAGGAAGGAAGGAAGGAAGGAAGGAAAAGGAAAAAACGAAGGAAGGCAGGAGAAAAAGGAAAAAAAAAATAAAGGAAGGAAGGAAGGAAGGAAGGAAGGAAGGAAGGAAGGAAGGAAGGAAGAAAAAAAAAAGGAAGGAAAAAAAGAAGGAAGAAAAAAAGGGAACAAAAAAACAAAGGAAGGAAGAAAAAGGAAAAAAAGGAAGGAAAGACGAAGAGGAAAGGGCAGGGGCAAAAAAGAAGGAATGAATGAGCAAAGGAAAAAAGGAAAGCAAGAAGGAAAGGAAAGCAAGAAGGAAGTAATGGGCAAAGGAAGGTGGAAGGAAGGAAGGAATAGGCAAAGGAAGAAGGAGGGAATGGGCAAAGAAGGAAGGAAGGAATGGGAAATGAAAGCAGTAGGGAATGGGCAAAGGAAGGAAGGAAGGGGTGAAGGAAAGGGGCGAAGGAAGGAAGCAATAGCAAAGGTTTAGAATGAGTGGGCAAAGAATGGAAGGACGGAAGGAATGGGCAAAGAAAAAATGAAGGAATGAAAGCAAGAAGGAAGGGGCAAAAGAAGAAAGGAACGGGGGAGGGCAGGAAGGAATGGGAAAGAACTGAATGGGCGAAGGAAGGAAGGAAGGAAAGGGGAAAAGGTGAAGGAAGGTGCGTTATTTTATTCATTGCTTTTGCGGTGTGGGTCTGACTCAAGCTGCATTATTCTGTTGCCATTTTCATCAATATAAATGTAGGATGTCAATCTGTAAATGGAGGACGTGCCGCCATGGCTGCTTCGGAAAGAACTTGTTTTCGCTGCATTTTCCGGTACACGGTCCTCAGCGGAGGGAACCTACAGGGAGCACACAGCAGATCACAGCTACTTTGATATTCAGGCTTTTACGGCTTTGATTTGAGGCGCTGACGCCTTACTATAAGACAGCCAGCGGATCAATGTAATTTGCCGTGTTGTAATTTGCCGTGTTGTATAGAGATGACTGGCAAATGACATGCGTTAGATGCAGGGTGACAATAAAACAAAACCTTTTTTTTTTGGCACAACCCAATCACAGCTTCTAATACTTTAATTCTAACCTCGGCATCAGGGACTTGCGTTGTGTGTGCCAGATGCTGGCAAGCCTCCTCCATCCAGCAGCCATATTGTGGTATTTGTGATACAACGTGTTCGGTACTCAGTGGGACAGCACAATGAAAAGTCTGCGCTCTCCACATGGAAGCCAAGAAAACAGATAACACCACGGTGAGAGTGATGCCGATGACTGGATTAGGTTTATGGCTATGGATGAGGATCACCACATGAAAAGAATGGCTCGCAAGTTGTGGAGGTTCCCAAAACAACCTCAATCCTCGGACAGAATATGATGCAATATTTGAGCATTTACAAAACTCACAATGGGGCTCAAAACGGAATCTGTCCCAATGTATCTCTAAGGTGCCAATGCGCCTCATAAGAAGATCTTCACAGAGCCCCGAGTTCCCCAAAAGCATGGAAACAAATGTGCTCCTGGTCACACTTCTGGTTCATCTACTCTAACGCTGAGACTTCCCTATTGGCGAGGAAGACTCCATTGCATTTGCTGGATAACAGGAAGGCACTGTTAGCAGGAGGTGGCAGGGATGTGGTTTCTTGGGGTTCAGTGAAGATATTGTAAGGATGTGATCAGACCCCAGCATTTCAGAGGGCGCAGCAAGGACCATCTAATGATGTGATCAGACCCAAGGAAATTCTGAGGGCACAGTGAAGATGGTAGAATTATGTGATCAGACCCCAGGAAGTTCTGGGGTACAGTAAAGATCATATATTGTTGTGATCAGACCCCCATAAGTTGTGGGGATGTAGTGAAGATCATATAAATTATGTGATCCGAGCAGGAAATTCTGGGGGTCCAGTAAAGATCATGTTTATACCCCAAGAAGTTCTGAGGGCGAAATGAAGATTATATAATTATGTGATCAGTCCCCAGGAAGTTCTGGGGGTGCAGTGAAGATCATCTAATAAGACGATCAGACCCAGGAATTCTTGGGTGCAGTGAAGATCTAATGATGTGATTCAACACCAGGAAGTTTTGGGGGTACAGTGAAAATCATCTAATGATGCAAGAAGTTCTGGGGTGCAGTGATCTTCGAATGATGCGTTCAGACCTCAGAACGTTTTGGAGGTACAGTGAAGGTCATCTAATGATGCGATCAGACCCCAAGAAGTTTTGGGGGTACAGTGAAGATTATATAATGATGTGATCAGACCCCAGGAAGTTTTGGGGGTACAGTGAAGATTATATAATGATGTGATCAGACCCCAGGAATTCTGGGGTGCAGTGAAGATCTAATGATGTGATTCAACACCAGGAAGTTTTGGGGGTACAGTGAAAATCATCTAATGATGCAAGAAGTTCTGGGGTGCAGTGATCTTTGAATGATGCGATCAGACCTCAGAACGTTTTGGAGGTACAGTGAACATCTAATGATGCCATCAGATCCCCGGAGGTGCCTGCTCTATCGTCCAGTACACACAGACCTAATGTCCAGAGACATTGGCCGGTTTAATAAGAAATGGCCAACAATCGGCCAGTGTGTATGGCAGCCACAGAAGGCGGCCGATCTGGGGGCCCCTTGTTAAAGGGGGCTTCCAGATTCCGATAAGTCACCCCCTGCACCCCTATAACCACCAGGCCATGGTTGTGGGGAAGAGGCCCTTGTCCTCATCAGCATGGGGACAAGGCGCTTCCCCCCCCCCCATGGTAATTAAGGGCATTTGACCCTCAGATAAGGGTCTGGTGTGGCTTTTGTTTTGGGGGGAGGGGGCGCACACATTTTTTTTTACATTTTGGCGTGGGGCCTGGTATGGATCGGCGGGGGGGGGGGGGTGGGGACCCTACACTGTTTTTTTTCCCCCCCTGCATTTTTCATTGTCGGCATGCTATTGTTTACATTCAGCTGTCACTGGGGAAACCCGCTGACAGCTGATGAGTCATCGGTTGTTAAGGATGTGGCGGCCGACTTCCTGGCCTGCTCCTGAACAACCAGCTATTCTTCACACAGAATTCGAACCGTTTTTCCACCGATCTGAATTTGAATCTTTCCAAAAAAACGTATTCAGGTCTTCTTATAGCCTCGGCCATCTTTATGTAGAGCAACAATTTAATTTTTTTCAGATCCTCAGAGAGTTCTTTGCCATGAGGTGCCATGTTGTACTTCCAGTGACCAGTATGAGAGAGTGAGAGCGATAACACCAAATTTAACACACCTGCTCCCATTCACACCTGAGATCTTCTATCACATGACACCGGGGAGGGAAATGGCTAACTGGGCCTAAAATGGCTAACTGGGCCTTCAGGAAAAAACTTAAGACCCACCTCTTCTGATGGATCAGGACGTCACTGGATGCAAAGCGCCTTGAGGCAATTTAGTTTGCATTTGTAGCGCTATACAAGTTATTCACTCACTCACTAATTTGGACATTTTCACTTAGGGGTGTACTCACTTTTGTTCCCAGCGGTTTAGACATTAATGGCTGTGTGTTGAGTTATTTTGAGGGGAGAGGAAATTTACACCGTTATACAAGCTGTACACTCCTCCCCCCCCTGTGTACACTCCTCCCCTGTGTACACTCCTCCCCCTGTGTACACTCCCTCCCCCTGTGTACACTCACTACTTTACATTGTAGCAAAGTGTCATTTCTTCTGTGTTGTCACATGAGAAGATTTACACCAATGTGACTGAGGGGTGTACTTACTTTTGTGAGATACTGTATATGTTATATCATTTTCTTCTTTCTTTTTTTCCTCCATGAAAGTGGAGTTGCCCTTAATGTTCTTCTACAACAAAACTTTACCTGCTATCAAAGTATTCTTTAAGTTTAGTTCGGCTTTAATGGACACAGCCATGGATTAAAGATCGATTTGCTATATTTGTTGAATACTCGGCTACAAACGATCGGGTTGGGCGGCAGCTGTGTGACCTGAGAATCCCGATTCGTGTCTTCCAATCCTCCGGCATCTCGGCGAGTGCCGCGCTCCCCCCCTCCCCCATCCTGTGACTCACTCATCCATATCCCTGCCAAGTCAAGGCCAAGTCAAGCAAGCCCTCTAGTCTGTAATCTCTCCTCTAACCCAGAAACGCAATGCGGCTCTCGCTCAGCGCGGCTCAATTATGCAATTAATTTGCCCATTTTTCCGGATGAAATGTAAAAATTAAAGCGCTTTCGCTTACGCGGGTTAAATGCCGCCTTTTCCCCGTCACAGGCGCTCTTTTCCACGCAACTCCCTTCACGAGTTCTCCTACTAATGGAACCGAAGCGGACAGGTGGACCTCACCTGGCCGGAGACGACAACGCTTAAAGGGGAACTCCGGACTAAAAAAAAACGTTTAAATGAGCCGGGCGGAGAACACTGCATGAGATTTTGTCTCACTGCAGGAAATTAGGAGCTTCAGGTGGTTTATAAACCTCCAAAAAAATGAACAAAGCAAATCCTTCTATAGTGTGCATGTGCCTCAATCCAAAGCACCAAGTGTGATGTCACGCTTTTATTCCTCTGCCATCTGCAGGAGTCACTTCTGGCAGTCCATGCCGACACCAAGCAATCCAGGAAGACGACCCCACTCCCCCTGTCAGCACACAGCAGGTGATTGACAGCCTCAGCTGTGCATGTTTCCCTACGAGACTGTGTAGAGGAGCGTGTGTCCTTTTCCCTTCACTCAGGTCTCAGATTACACTCAGCTCCCTGCTCTATTGCCAGTGTGTTTCAACCTTTAGAAGTGTGCACAGTTTGGCATGTGCGCTTTTTTTTTGCATGTTCCCGCACATCACATTTCTTAAATGGGCAGCTCCAGGCCCGTGAGGCACGCAAAAGGGCGTGATTTTTTAAAATTGTGCAGCACAAAAAAGGCATGGTGATGTGGTACCATGCGTGTTAGCAGTCACAAATGTACATGCATTTACTAGATGTGTGGGGGTGTTATTTAGGAATTAATGGCACCCCCGTGCAAACCCCCCCCCCCAGCACAAAATCACCACCCCTTCAAAATCAATCACACCTCCAAATCCCCCTTCCAACCCCAATCTACTGCTCCCAAATTCCCTCTCCCAGCACCAAATGCCCCAAATTCCCCCTTCCTAGCACAAAATACTCCCCCCCCCTCAAAACCCACCTTTTAGCACAAAATCCACCCCCTCCCAAATCCCCCCCTCCTAGTACAAAATCAACCTCCCCTGCCAAATTCCCCCTCCTAGCACAAAATCAACCCCCTCCCAAATCCCCCCTCCTAGTACAAAATCAACCTCTCCTCCCAAATTCCCCCTCCTAGCACAAAATCAACCCCCTCCCAAATCCCCCCTCCTAGTAGAAAATCAACCCCGCCTTCTAAATCCCCCCTTCTAGCACAAAACCCATCCCAAATCCCTCCTCCTAGTACAAAATCAACCCTCCCCTCACAAAGTCCCCCTCCGAGCACAAAATCAACCCCCCCCCCAGCACAAAATCAACCCCCACTCCTAGTACAAAATCAACCCTCCCTCCTCCTAGTACAAAATCAACCCTCCCCGCTCCTAGTACAAAATCAACCCTCCCTCCTCCTAGTACAAAATCAACCCTCCCCGCTCCTAGTACAAAATCAACCCTCCCTCCTCCTAGTACAAAATCAACCCTCCCCCCTCCTAGTACAAAAGCAACCCCCTCTTCCAAATACCTTTCCTAGTACAAAATCAACCCTCCCCTCCCAAATTTCCCCTCCTAGCACAAAATCAACCCCCCCTCCTAGTACAAAATCAACCCTCCCTCCTCCTAGTACAAAATCAACCCTCCCTCCTCCTAGTACAAAATCAACCCTCCCTCCTCCTAGTACAAAATCAACCCTCCCTCCTCCTAGTACAAAATCAACCCTCCCTCCTCCTAGTACAAAATCAACCCTCCCCCCTCCTAGTACAAAAGCAACCCCCTCTTCCAATTCCTTTTCCTAGTACAAAATCAACCCTCCCCTCCCAAATTTCCCCTCCTAGTACAAAATCAACCGCCCCCTCCAAATTCCCCCCCTAGCACAAAACCCACCCCATTACAAATCCCCCCTCCAACCACAAAATCAACCCCCCCCCCAGTACAAAATCAACCCTCCCCTCTCCTAGCAAAAAAGCAACCCCCTCTTCCAAATCCCTTTCCTAGCACAAAATCAACCCTCCGCTCCCAAATTCCCCCTCCTAGCACAAAATCAACCCCCCCTCCTAGTACAAAATCAACCGCCCCTTCCAAATCCCCCCTCCTAGCACAAAACCCACCCCCATCTCAAATTCCCCCTCCTAGTACAAAATAAACCCTCCCCTCCCAATTTCCCCCTCCAACCACAAAATCAACCCCCCCCTCCTCCTAGCAAAAAAGCAACCCCCTTTTCCAAATCCCTTTCCTAGTACAAAATCAACCCTCCCCTCCCAAAGTCCCCCTCCAAGCACAAATGCAACCTTCCCCTCCTTGTACAAAATCAACCCCCTCTTCCAAATCCCTTTCCTAGTACAAAATTGCCCCCTCCTCCTAGCACAAAATCGCCCCCCCCCAAATACCCCTTGCACAAAATGACCCCCCCAAAACCCTCTTCTAGCACAAAGTGCTAGAAATCACTGGGCGGTGACTTGTCCTGCGACTTTGTGTGTCCAAAGTCACATGACAAGTCGCAATAATGGGAACGATTTTTAAGTGTTTTTTTTTTGTATCATTTAGAAGTTGGATGAAAGATTTCATACAATGTAACACTTGCGGTAGTTGAGTAGTACATTTCTATTGAGGTCTGTACACAGAGACAACCGAGGAGGACGGAGGGATGGAGTTCCAATTACCGGACAGGTGGGACCTCCGATAACGCCGCGTTCTTTGCAGCGTACGCCCGTTGTTGTTTTATTACCTCTGACAGGGTCTCTTTGATATTTTCGCTCTCAGAAGACGCCATTACCCCGACGCTGGTTACATAATTGTCCTCGGTTTTATCTCCGGAGACTCTTCAGCCTCTGAAGTATTTACTGTGTTAGGAGCGATGGATCTGCCAATTTACAGACCGTTCCCAGCAGCTGCTACACCAGGATTTATTTCACAGCCGCTCTCCAATCTTCTCTACCCGGAGAATTTTCCAAACATTTTATAATCGCCGGTTTACGGTAAAGCCATGCCGGAGATTGGTGCCGGAATCACTTCCAATGGGTGAGAGACCGCAACGTGTCATCGCTGAAAAATACATCTCCGGGGTTGCCGTGTCTTTTATCGGCACCTTATCCTCTGTGCGTTCTTCATATTCTCATTTATTTATAAAAAGAATACAATAAGAAGGGCGCACCAGCCTTATGTATTACCGGAAAACCATTATATTCAAGAAAAAACATTAGTATAGTCAGGTCCATCAATGATCGAACAAACACAATCCAATACAGTGGCCAGGTTGTATTCATACACATGAAGCAAGGCTTACATGTTTCAAGGGCAGAACCCTCTTCATCAGAGCTCTGATGAAGAGGGTTCCCATGGTACCCATACGCATAGTGTAAAGTTTACACGTTTCAAGAGTAGAACCCTCTTCATCAGAGCTCTGATGAAGAGGGTTCCCATGGTACCCATACACATGGAGTAAGATTTATGCGTTTCAAGGACAGAACCCTCTTCATCAGAGCTCTAAAGACGAGGGTTCGCATGGAGCCCACACGCATAGTGCAAAGTTTACACGTTTCAAGGACAGAACCCTCTTCATCAGAGCTCTGATGAAGAGGGTTCCCATGGTACCCATACGCATGATGCAAAATGTAAGCGTTTTAAGGGCAGAATCCTTGAATAATTGGTTTTATAGTAATGCACAAGGCTGGTGAGCCCTCTTTTTGTTTTCTTATTATAGTCACTTGAAGAATTCCCCCAATCTGAAGAGGGCAGCAAAGCCTCATCACCAGACTTTTGATGGAGCATCTGACCTGGAGATTGCATCAGAGGATTTCCTATTTCTGCTACAGACCAGATCACGTATGAAGGAATAGTGGGGTCTTCTGCTCTTTAGCTCTGATGGTTTTTACTTTATTTCTCATTTATGCGTCTTTCCTTCCTCGTTCCCTTGACTGGCCGTAATGGAGGGAATCACCATTGAGAAGAACAATGGTTGAACTAGATTGACTTGTGTCTTTGTTTCAACCAGACTAAACAATGTAACAATATCAAATATACATTTCCCAGTCTCAGCCCTACTAGTCAGCAAAAGACTACTAAACCCGAGATAGAGAGAGAGAGAGATAGAGAGAGAGATAGAGAGAGAGATAGAGAGAGAGATAGAGAGAGAGATAGAGAGAGAGATAGAGAGAGAGATAGAGAGAGAGATAGAGAGAGAGATAGAGAGAGAGATAGAGAGAGAGATAGAGAGAGAGATAGAGAGAGAGATAGAGAGAGAGATAGAGAGAGAGAGAGAGAGAGAGGGAGAGAGAGATAGGGAGAGAGAGATAGAGAGAGAGAGAGAGATAGAGAGAGATAGAGAGATAGAGAGAGATAGAGAGAGATAGAGAGAGATAGAGAGAGATAGAGAGAGATAGAGAGATAGAGAGAGATAGAGAGATAGAGAGATAGAGAGATAGAGAGATAGAGAGATAGAGAGATAGAGAGATAGAGAGATAGAGAGATAGAGAGAGAGAGAGATAGAGAGAGATAGAGAGAGATAGAGAGAGATAGAGAGAGATAGAGAGATAGAGAGAGAGATAGAGAGAGAGATAGAGAGAGAGATAGAGAGAGAGATAGAGAGAGAGATAGAGAGAGAGATAGAGAGAGAGATAGAGAGAGAGATAGAGAGAGAGAGAGAGAGAGAGAGAGAGAGAGAGAGAGATAGAGAGATAGAGAGATAGAGAGATAGAGAGATAGAGAGAGAGATCTCAGCCACACACATTTGCAAATGTCGGGTTCTGGTCACACCTACAGAGGTACGTTTTTTGGGCACCATTTTTAGGACATCCAATTCATTTGAAGGAGCTTCTCTACGTGTGAAAAAATCACACAAAAATAGGACATGACCATTTTTTTTTTTTGTCACCACACACCAAAACACAATTTCATGTGTGCCTTAGAAGGCAATCCAATCCTAATCCAAACATTGGAACATTTTGGGATCTATTTTAGGGCTGCTTCACACCAAATGCAGTCCAGTGCGTTTTTATTCTGCATCAAAAATGCATGGACAGCGTTTAACATTCCAATAGCCCCAATTCATACCAATGTAGTGTGTTCTAGTGCAGTCAACAAAAGTAGAAAATGTTGCATTTTTTCTGTATGGAGTGCATCTGGAATGTGGGGAAATGCATCAAATATTCAACATCGCGCACATGTCCTTAAAGCAGAAGAACTTTACCCATAACAGTTTGATAGGTATTGTTCTTTAACAAAAACCCATACATTCCACATTAATAAATTATGCTACTAAAATTAGTTTGTGCTGTAATTTGCCTCCACCATTGCTTATGTTTCTTCTTGCTGGAGGCTGCCATTTTGTTGAAGCCCAGAGCAGTCACTTCCTTATTGAAAACTCTCCCCTCTCATTGGCCTCAAAAACTATCTATACATATATACTATATATGTCACTTTCTTCAATTAAAATATCTACATTTCCAGCCTTGATTGTATGTCTTGGCTTAGCTAGATAGGAAGGCTGACAGAAACTTTGCAATGCTGAAGTTCACAGGCTGCCAACAGGAAAGGAGAGAATATCAAGGAGATAATATAAGACATTATCCTTGTAAGATTAATCTGATTGTAAAGTCTCGTTTAAAAAATAAACAAAAATAAAAATAAATAACCAACATGTTATACTTACTTCCTCTGTGCAGTTGGGTTTTGCAGGAGTAGCCCCGATCCTTCTCTTCTCGGGTCCCTCTTTGCTGCTCCTGGCCCCTCCCTCCTGACGAGTGCCCCCATAGATCAGCAGCTTGCTATGGGGGCACCTGAACTGAGTCACAGCTCCGTGTGTCCATTCAGACATCCCGCCCCCTTTCTCCCCTGATGGTCTAACTGACTTTGATTGACAGCCGTGGGAGCCAATGATGCCGCTGCTGTGTCTCGGCCAATCAGGAGGAGAGTCCCGTACGCTAAGACACCCGTGGACACCGCTGGAGGGAGATGGGGCTCAGGTAAGTAATTAGGGGGGGGCTTCTGCACACAGAAGGTTTTTTATCTTAATGCATAGAATGCACCTTCTGCCTTTACAACTCCTTTAACTCTTTTGTGTCTCCCTGGCAGCAGAGTTTGTCCTGTCACCTCTCCTGCTTTTCTTTTCTCCACCCCTAATCTGTGTTTCCCCCCACTCTGTCAGTATCATTCCTTTTGCTTTCTTCCCTCTTGCGCAGCAGTAAATCTTAAAGCTGTCAGCTGATCGGCCTCTATTGGCTCTGATTTTAGGCACAGTGCCAAGAATAGAGAGCAACTGAGCATGTGCAGAGCACTGGAAACGCAGAAATCGTGGTGTGACCGGCCCTAACAGATGGCCCCAATTTCCTCTCGGATAGTAATACAAACTACTATAAAATACAGAACATTCAATTTACAAAGTCAGAATTCCATCTGCAGATAATTACCTGAATTGGGGGAACTTCGGTGACTTTGTCCACATTGGTCAGAGAAAGCGGCACGTACCACAAAGTCGCTCTGTTGGTTAACCTCTTCGCTCCTACAAGAGAAATCAATCACATGAATAGAGTTTGGTGACTCGAGGAGGATCAATGACACAATACACCACCTGTATACCTGTGAGCGGAGAACTAATTTCCTACAGCGACAACTTCAGTTCTCTCCCTATTTTTCTCCCCCTACCAAGCAGTATAAGGTCGTCTTCATGTGGCCAAATCGGCTGTGTTGTGAAAAGCTGCATTCAGGAGCCCAGGTGGATGCAGACTGGCATGGCTGTACCAAGCAATGACAGGCTTACAGTAGCCACAGATCTCCGCTGGTGTCCAAATTAGGGTATGCCCTATTCCCTTACCCTTAGAACTCCTCAGGTTTCTTCTCCCCCTTTGTAGTTCCCGGATTGGGTTTTAAAGGACCCAGGGTTAGGGGTTTTGTCCTTGCCAAGATTCTCTGAAGTCTCCAACCTCCAAAACACAAAGAAAATCTGAAAAAAACCTGGACCCAGCGTTAGAGACTTTGTGCCTCCCAAAACTCTTTGAAGTCTCCAAACTCCAGAACTCAATCTGGGAATTACCAAATCATTGAGAAAATCTGATAAAACATGGACCCAGGGTTCGAGGCTTCGTCCCTCCCAAGACTCCTTGAAGACACCCAAAACTTCAAAACCCAATCCGGGAATTACAAAATCGAAGGAAACCTGAACCCAGGTTTAGAGAATTTGTTCCTTCCAAGACTCTTCAAAGCCTCCAAACTACAGAACCCAAAGTCTTGGAAGGAACAAATTCTCTAAACCTGGGTTCAGGTTTTCTTAGATTAGGGTTGAACCAATACAATTTTTTTTGATCGGCGAGTATCGATGCTTTTGGTCAAGTACTACTAATACTGAGTACTAAAAAAACTTTGCTGTGCAATTTGTATCAAAACAAAGAAAAAAATTGATGCAAATTGCACTTACAAAGAATCACATGTGATTTGAACAGGAATGCGGTGCGATTCCTGTCCAAATCGCATTTGTGATTTCTTCCGCCGCTCCTGTGCATGTGTATATAGAAAGGAATTAAAGCGCCATCTAGTGGGCAGTTTAAAAAAAAAATATATGCTAGAACTCGCAGTACATATCTGGCCACATACAAAATAATCTACATAGGTGTCCCGGTCCGTCGATGAGAGCAGCCCTGTGAGCTCCTCCAGCAGCCCTGTTCTGCCAGCATCGGCAGACCAGAACACCCATGTAGATAATTTTGCATGTGACCAGATATGTACTGTGAGTGCTAACATTTTTTAAACTGCCAGTGACATATATACATACATATATACACACACACACACACACACACACACACACACACACACACACACACGCGCACACACACACACACGCACACATATACAGTGGAACCTCGGATTGCGAGTAAAGCGGTTAACGAGCGTTTTGCAATACGAGCGCTGTATTTGAAGAAATCCTAACTCGGTTTGCGAGTGTTGTCTCGCAAAACGAGCACGATTCAGGCCAAAGTGGTGTGCAGTACCACGTTTGGCCTGAGGTGGGCGCCAAAGCCGATCGCAGCCGCTCGGAAAGACACGGCAATACTCTGTTTCCGAGCCTTTCCGAGGTGTCCTCTGGCTTTTCCGGCCGTTTGAGGCTCTCCGCCCCCCCACCTCTGGCTGCATGCGGTATTGCATGCCATTGAAGTCAATGTGGAACAAATTATTTTCGTTTTCATTGACTTCAATGGGGAAACTCGCTTTGATATGCGAGTACTTTGAATTACGAGCATTCTCCTGGAACGGATTATGCTCTTAACCTGAGGTTCCACTGTGTGTGTGTGTGTATATATATATACACACACACACACACACACACACACACACACACACATATTATATATATATACATACACACACACATACATATACACACACACACACGAGGTGCAGTGAGGGAAACACATGCGATTCAGACAGGAATCGCACCGCATTCCTGCTCAAATTACATGCGATTCTTTGCAGTGCGATTTGCGCCAATTCATTTTGTACTGACACAATTCACACTGTTTCGGTATCGGCAGCATTTGGGCGAGTACTGCTACTGATATCGGTGAATCCCTAGTTCAAATGTCATCTCAAAGCCAGCAATTACCTGCGGTCAGAGGCAAATGATCGGCCCTGGACGCAAACTACTTGTTTTTACATTGGTCCCTAACTGCAAGTACGTAATTGCTAGCTGTGCGATGACTTTTTGAACACCAGCGAACAGCATTCGCATGCATCTGAACTGTGAATGGGGCGCCAAGAGATATGCATGGTTCATAAATGGCTAATTGGAGGATGCAAAACCCATTAGCAGGATGTCTCTTATTTCATCTCTTGCTAATAAACCATAAAATAGCTTGGCTCTACTTGGCCTGAAACTGTCCTTTTTATAGAACACATCTCTCAATATGTATTCATATTCCATAAATCCTGATATGATAAAATTATAGTCGTAACAAGTGTCTACCCAAATGTATAAGGGCCAGTTCCCACCATAGAAACACAGTCCGGATATATTCTGGATGCTTTTTTGCATGCATGTATTTTAAACACATTTTTGGCGTGTTTTTGATGCTTCCCAGTGGATTTCTTCCCTCTCTTTTTTTCTTCACCTTAAAAAGGACATGTGTGTTCCAGTGCGTTTCTGATGCATTTTACCACATTTAAGTGCAGTTCAGTGCAGAAAAAAAATGTAGCAGGTTTTACTTTTTTTCTGGATCTAGCACACTGGTGTGAACTATGCATTCGAAAAACATATAACCTACTATCCATGTGTTTTTAATGCAGAAAACTGCATGTGGTGTGAACTGGCCCTAGGAAAGTACCAATCAGTTTAATACCAGACCTGCCTATGTCATAATGTACAGCAGGGGGATTGGGTACATTATACCTTCTAATGAGAATTGTCAAAAAATCTATTTCATGTTTGATATCTATCAAATCTTGATTTTATTCTATGCACAAATATGTTGGCTCTTGGATTGGATAAACGCATCGTCGTCTGGAAAGGGTGGAAGTTTTTTTTTTTTTTTTTTTTTTTTTTTTAAAGCAGATCAAAAATTTTATTTATTTTTGACTTTTTCTTTTAAAGATAAAAGAGATTTCAGGTCTTTTTGACCCCAGATCTCTCCATAAAGAGGACCTGACATCCTCATTCTTTTTACAAGGGATGTTTACATTGCTTGTAAACAGGAATAAAAGTGATAAAAAAATAAAAAATGAAAGGGACAGTGTTAAAAAAAAAAAAAAAAAAAAAGTAAAAGCGCCCCGATCCCTCCGTGCTCGCATGCAGAAGTGAACCCATACTTTAGTCGCGCACGCATATGCAAAAGCTATTTGCATCACGCATGTGAGGTATCACCACGAACGTTCGAGCGAGAGCAAAAATTCTAGCGCTAGACCTTCTCTGTAAATCTAAACAGGTAACCTGTAAAAAAAATTCAAGCGCCACCTATGGAGATTTTTAAGTACTGTTTGGTGCAACTCCACGAGCGTGCACAATTTTAAAGTGTGACATGTTAGTTATCTATTTATTTGGCGTAACATCATCTTTGACATTTTACAAAAAAATTGGGGTATATATGTTTTTTTTTTTTTTTCTCAAAAAGTGCATTCCCCCCCCCCCCACAAAATTGTTTTTAAAACCGCTGTGCAAATACCGTGTGATATAAACAAATTGAAACAATCACAATTTTATTCTTTAGGGTCTCTGCTAAAAAAAGAAAAAAAAAAAGAAGAAAAAAGAAAAAGTATAATGTTTAGGGGTTAGAAGTAATTTTCTAGCAAACAAATACTGATTTAAACTTGTAGCGAAAAAGCATCAGAAAAGGCCAGTAGACTGTTGTCCCTTGAGCTGAAAGCGCTCTGTGCAGGGAGAGGGAGTGCCATTGTCACTGTAATCTACATGCATTTTGTGCATGTCTAACAACTTAAAGCCCACCCTTTTTCTACAGAACATGTGTTGGGTGGTCCTTAATGCCCACACGCTTTACATATGCAGCTTTGGGAGGCCACTCTTTATGTGCTGAGTGCGCGATCATTGCACGCTCCAAGCAGAAAGAACCTGTTGTCAAAGACAGCCCTTAGCCTGGACTAAAGAACAGTAGCCGACGGGACTGACTTTCAAACATGTGACCTCTGTGACAGTAGCCACATGATTGCCGATCTAAGAAAACCTGAACCCAGGGTTAAAGGCTTTGTTTCCTCCAAGACTCTTTCAAGGCTCCGAATGCCAGGACCCAGCCTGGGAATGGCAAAACCCCGAGAATATCTGAGAAAACCTGGACCCAGGGTTAAAGGCTTTGTACCTCCCAATACTTTTTCAAGCCTTCAAACTGCAGAACCCAATCTGGGAATTCCACAACCCAGAGAAAATCTGAGAAAACCTGGACCCAGGGTTAGAGGCTTTGTCCCTCCCATAACTCTTTCAAGTTTCCAAACTCCAAAACTCAATCAGGGTTTTGCAAAACCTGAAGAAAAACCGAGAAAACCTGTACACCAAAGTTAGAGGCTTTGTCCCTCTCTAGACTCCAAACTACAGAACTCCTTACGGAAATTACAAAACCCAGAGAAAATCTGAGAAAACCTGAACCCAGGGTTAGAGGCTTCATCCTCCACAAAACTCTTTGAAGTCTCCAAACTCTAAAACCCAATTCAGGAATTGCAAAACCTGGAGAAAATCTGATATACCTGGACCCAAGCTTAGAGGCTTTGTCCCTCCCAAGACTCTTTTAAGTCTCTGAGCTCCAGAACCCAATCTGGGAATTGCAAATCTTGGAGAAAGTCTGAAAAACCATGGACCCAGAGTTAGAGGTTTTGTTCCCTTCAAGACGGATGCCTCTGAACCCCAGGACCCATTCTAGGAATTACAAAACCCAGAGAAAAATCTGAGAAAACCTAGGCCCAGGGTTAGAGGCTTCATCCCTCCCACAACTCTTTGAAGCCTCCGTACTTCAGAACCCAATCTGAGATTTACAAAACTCAAAGAAAACTGAAAGATACATTTTTTCCCACAGCCATTCTGGAGCCATTCAGAACTGCGTTTACAGGGACGCTGCAGCAGGTGGGAAGGGGTAACGAGCTTTTGATCTTTTCATTTGTCAAAATTTCCTGTCTCCATTTTGTAGGTTCTGTTTGTTGAAAATACAGGACGTGACTTGAAAAATGCACCAATAAAAATGATTGCCTATTTAGTGCGTTTTCCACACATTATCATAATGTAATGCATGTTTTTACAAAAACGAGCAAGCAACGGCGATGTAATTGCGACTTATTTATTATTTACCAATATGGCTATAAGAATACCAGTTCCCTGCAGCATCCAGTGTCTTCCTCCCCTCCTCCCAGACTGCACGAGAAGACAGAATCATCTGATTGCCGGGAAAAGTCCAGCCAGCTCTTTGTCCTACTCCTGAAAAGCAGCAGCTGGCTCCTCCGGGGCACCACGGGGATTGGAAGAGTACCTGGGCACTGGACCCTTAAGGTTACATGGCAACTTCATTAAATCTCAGCTGCATGCTAAATTTTTAATTAAAATTCAATTATAAATTTAGATGAAGTGGCGAGGTCCCATGATAGAGCCACAAAGAGAGCTCATTACCTCCTCTATTAATCTGTGAATTTAATCATATTGTAGCGCCTTGCCAGGGCCGGTGTTTTACTGGCTAAGTGAAAAGAACACCAGCTGAAGGGCGAAAACAATCTGCAAAATATAGTCCTTGTTCAAGCACTTCCCGTTATAAGGTGACAACAATCTCATTTATGCTCCTGTGTTGGCACTTTGTTACGTTGCACAGGCACAGTCCCCTCTACGGCAAGCTGATCCAGAGTAATGACGTGCAGCAGATTCTGGGGCCACAGGAGATCAGCACAAGATGCAAAAATTCTAATTTTTTGTAAGATTTTAGGGGAAAAAAAAGTCCATGGCTATTAGGACAGAGCAAATGTTCATTTAAGCCCTGCTGCACTGGCCCACTGAGCAGGGAACCTCCTGTCCCCCTGCGTGGGGCCCTGAACTACTGTGAGGCCCTTGACTATGAAAGGGGGTGCACACCTCCAAACACACACACAGTCTGTTGGTCTCTTGTAAAACCTGTACCCAGTGTTAAGAGGCATGATCCCTTCTAATACTCTTTGAAGTCTCCAAACTCAAGAACCCATAGCCGGAAAGTAGAAGATATGGAAAAAATCTGAATAAACTTGGACCCAGAATTAGAAGTGTCATTCCTTCAAAAGACTTTTTGAAGCCACCTGAACTCTCGAATTCCCCGATTGGGTTTTAGCATTCAGGTGGCTTCAAAGAGTCCTCTGAAGGGATGACACTTCCAACTCTGGGTCCAAGTTGATTCAGATTTTCTCCAGATTTTCTACTTTCCGGCTTTGGGTTCTGGAGTTTGGAGACTTCGAACGAGTCTTGGGAGGGACGAAACCTCTAATTCTGGGTCCAGGCTTTATCAGATTTTCTCCAGATATTGCAATTTCTGGATTTGTGTTCTGGAGTTTGGAGGCGTTGAAGAGTCTTGGAAGGAGCAAAGTCTCTAAACCTGGGTTCAGGTTTTTAGATTTTGTAATTCCCGGAATGGGTTTTGGAGTTTTGGGTGGCTTCAAGGAGTCTTGAGAGGGACAAAGCCTCTAACCCTGGGTCCACATTTTATCAGATTATCTCCATTATTCAGTAATTCCCAAATTGTGTTCTGAAGTTTGGAGACTTCAAAGAGTTTTGGGAGGCACAAAATCTCCAACACTGGGACTAGGTTTTTTCTGAATTTCTCTGGGTTTTGAAATTCCAAAATTGGGTTCTAGAGGTTGGAGGCTTCAGAGAATCTTGGGAGGGACAAAAACTCTAACCCTGGGTCCTTTGTAATTCCCGGATTGGGTTTTAAAGGACCCATAGTTAGGGGTTTTGTCCCTCCCAAGAATCTCTGAAGCCTCCAACATCCAGAACCCAATCTGGGAACTACAAAGCCGAAAGAAAAATCGGAAAAAAAACTGGACCCAGTGTTAGAGACTTAGTGCCTCCCAAAACTCTTTGAAGTCTCCAAACTCCAGAACTCAATCTGGGAATTACCAAATCATGGAGAAAATCTGATAAAACTTGGACCCAGGGTTAGAGGCTTTGTCCCTTCCAAGACTCTTTGAAGCCTCCAAACTGCAGAACCCAAGTCCAGAAATTGGAAGATCTGGAGAAAATCTAATCAAGCCTGAACCCAGGATTAGAGGTTTCGTCCCTCCCAAGACTCTTGAAGTCTCTGAACTCTAGAACTCAATCCAAGAATTACAAAACCTGGACAGAATCTGACAAAACCTGGAACCAAAGTGAAGGGTTCATTACCTCCCAAGACTCTTTGAAGCTTTTGAACTCCAGAACCAAATCCGGAAATTACAAAACCCAATGAAAATCTTAAAAAACCTGGACCCAGGGTTAGAGGTTTCGTCCTTCCCAAAATTCTTTGAAGCTTCCGACCTCCAGAACGCAAGCTGGGAATTACAAAACCCAGAGAAAATCTGAGAAACCTGGACCCAGGGGTTAGAGGCTTCGTCCTTTCCAAGACTCTTTTGAAGTCTCCGAACGCCAGAGCCCTATCTGGGAATTACAAAACCCAGAGAAAATCTGAGAAACCTGGACCCAGGGGTTAGAGGCTTCGTCCTTTCCAAGACTCTTTTGAAGTCTCCAAACGCCAGAGCCCTACCCGGGAATTACAAAACCTAAAAAAAAAAAACAATTTTGGGAGAACCTTTGTGCCTTTTTCCGCTTTTTTCATAGTGGCAGGGCCCAGCGCGGTCACACAGAAAAGAGCATTCCAGTGTTATCTGCAAACTGGCAGACATTAGAACCATATCTACTGACCAAAACGAAAAGATATAGCTCAACACATAATCATACGATTATTCTGGATAACGACCGTTTTAATAAAAGGATCGCGCTTTCCAGAAAATCGATCGGACTACACAGGTGGGATCAGTCGATAAACAGTTTTCACTGTAAAGGAACAATTCAGAGTGAATTCAACCAAATCAATACAGTTTTTGTTATGCTGGATGGTTGTTTCTGAGAAAGAGGATGAAAAAAAATTAAAAAAATTGCTGAACCGGCTGGAATACAGTGCGCTGAATTTTGATTGGCTGTCCCTGCTTCCAGCATTTTGCATATGGCTGATCTTTGCAGAGCCTTGTGTAGTACATATGATTACATTATAACCGCTCCAGTGACTGCATGAAAGGATCCAATTATTCATCCCCTACAAATGACATGTCAGCACTCCAGAACGACTATTAATATAAAAACGCCCTTCATTAGAAATGATGCAGCGAAAAAAAAACAAAAAAAAACAACAGGATGCCCCGGAACAATGTATACGATGACCACCGATCTAAATGGATGTTCCGGTGACACACACGGGACGAGGCAGTGCGGGGGACGCCGGAGGCAAAATACATTTTCATGTTTCCCAACATGATAAAGAGCCGCTGTCAGGATTTCCATGTATTAAATTAAGCCTCAAAACTGCAGCCCACGAGCGCAATTATTAATAGAAATAATGAGAGCGCAAGCGGCACGATGCTGACCCGTGGCCTACGAGACCCAGAATGAGAAGACGACCTCTGACTGGCGCTAATTTACAGCCCCAACCGTGTGCGCCCACCATATGTATGTACGGAACACCGACCCCATGCACGTACGGAACACCGACCCCATGCATGTACGGAACACCGACCCCATGCATGTACGGAACACCGACTCCATGCATGTACGGAACACCGACTCCATGCACGTACGGAACACCGACCCCATGCACGTACGGAACACCGACCCCATGCACGTACGGAACACCGACCCCATGCACGTACGGAACACCGACCCCATGCACGTACGGAACACCGACCCCATGCACGTACGGAACACCGACCCCATGCACGTACGGAACACCGACCCCATGCACGTACGGAACACCGACCCCATGCATGTACGGAACACCGACCCCATGCATGTACGGAACACCGACCCCATGCAGGTACGGAACACCGACCGCATGCACGTACGGAACACCGACCCCATGCACGTACGGAACATCGACCCCATGCATGTACGGAACACCAACCCCATGCATGTACGGAACATCGACCCCATGCATGTAGGGAACATCGACCACATGTATGTACGGAACACCGACCCCATGCACGTACGGAACACCGACCCCATGCATGTACGGAACACCGACCCCATGCATGTACGGAACACCGACCCCATGCACGTACGGAACATCGACCCCATGCATGTACGGAACACCGACCCCATGCATGTACGGAACATCGACCCCATGCATGTAGGGAACATCGACCACATGTATGTACGGAACATCGACCACATGTATGCACGGAACATCAATCGTACTACATAAATGAAACCAATACTTTCCAAATGGAAGTCACATCTGTCTTTAGAGGTGTAAAGAGACAGACAGACACTTTATCTCCTACAATCTATCTATAGGTTTTTCTTTTATCGGTCTGTCTATATCAATCTCTTTCTCTACGTGTCTCTATTAGTGATGAGCCGAACACCCCCGGGTTCGGTTCGCACCAGAACCCGCGAACGGACCGAAAGTTCGTACGAACATTACAACCCTATTAAATACAATGGATGCGAACGTTCGAATTCTAAAGTGCTAATTATAACAACTATTATGCATGTTATTGTCCTAAAAAGGGTTTGGGAACCCGGGTTCTGCACCAGGGGACATGTATCAATGCAAAAAGAAGTTTTAAAAACGGTCGTTTTTCGGGAGCAGTCATTTTAATGATGCATAAAGTGAAAAAAAAAAAGTCAAATATTCCTTTAAATATCGTACCTGGGGGGTGTCTAAAGTATGCCTGTGAAGTGCCACGTGTTTCCCGTGTTTAGAACTGTCCCTGCACAAAATGACACTTCTAAAGGAAAAAAAAGCCATTTAAAACTGCTTGCGGCTTTAATGTAATGTCTGGTCCCGGTAATATGGATGAAAATCTTTAAGAAAAATGGCATAGCTACCCCATGACCCCCCCCCCCCCTACCCCCCCCTACCCCAGCCCATTACCAGCCCCTTTGGGTCTTGTATGGATATTAAGGGGAACCCCGCACATAAAATAAAAAAGGCCCTATATACTCTGAACAGCCGTATACAGGCGGTGCATACAAGACAGGGACTGTAGGTTTGTTCTTATGTAGAATGTGTTTGTAATTATTAACAGGTACATTGTTGAAGTGTAGCTCCAGCCCAAAAATCTATTTTTAAACTTTTTGGAAAACATAGGTAAGGGTTATCACCCCTGTAACATTTGTTTTGCTGTCTGTGCCCCTGTTCAGAACATTTCACCTCACTTTCCGTCCCAATGACAACTGTTTTTGAAATGTGGTGTTTTTCTTGAAACAAGGATTGGTGATAAAGCATCAGTACAGAGGAGACACCTTTCTCCCATATTAATTCTTACAGGAGAGAATTTTCCATCCAAGGGGTAGATTTCCTCTCACTTCCTGTTGTCTTCTTGCGTTTGCAAGTAGGAGTCGTTTGTAAGTTGGATGTTTGAAAGTAGGGACCTGCCGTATATACTCTGCAGAAATAGGCCCCTTAGTTGTTGGTGTTGGCACAACACTGTAAGCACTCACAGTTACTCTTGGTTGGTGCTGGAACGCCCTGCTGTCAACCATTATATCAGGAATTGTAATTACATATAATTGTTGAACAGTGGTAGTAAAAATTGGGCCTTTGATGGTGGTGCTGGTGCCACAACACTGTAAGCCCTGACAGTTACTCTTGGTGGGTGCAGCAATGGGCCCTGCTGTGAATTATTAGATCAAGAATTGTAATTGCATGCCCCTGTTGAACAGGGGCTGAAAAAATAGGATTTTTATAACAGCTTACCTGTAAAATCCTTTTCTTGGAGTACATCACGGGACACAGAGCGACATAGTCATTACTAATGGGTTATATAGATACCGTCAGGTGCTGGCACTGGCAACTTCCAAAACCGGAAGTACCCTCCCCTATATAAGCCCCTCCCATCCGGGAGCACCTCAGTTTTGTAGCAAAGCAATAAGTGTCCCCAAAAGAGGGGTGGGAGCTCTGTGTCCCGTGATGTACTCCAAGAAAAGGATTTTACAGGTAAGCTGTTATAAAAATCCTATTTTCTTTCTCGTACATCACGGGACACAGAGCGACATAGTCATTACTAATGGGATGTCCTAAAGCAATGCCAAATGAGGGGGGGATACACCATATATAAGCTGAGCGCTATCAGACATGAGGATCTTTTGCGGCCTGCAACACACTGCGCCCAAAGGCGACATCCTCCTGACTTCTAACGTCCACCTGGTAGAACCTAGTAAACGTGTGTACTGAAGACCATGTTGCGGCCTTACAGATTTGAGCCAGGGAGGCCTGGTGATGCACTGCCCATGAAGTTCCAACTGCTCTCGTGGAGTGCGCTCTAACTTTGAACGGAGGCGGTCTCCTTCTCAAGCTATAGGCTTGTATTATGACCTGTCGAATCCACTTGGCTAAAGTAGATTTTGACGCTGCCTGACCCTTTCTGGGGCCTTCCGGCAGAATAAACAAAGTATCCGTTCTGCGAATCTGAGCAGTGGCTTTTAGATAAGCTTTAACTGCTCTTACTACATCCAAAGAATGCAATAACTTTTCCTCTACCGAAGTAGGTTTGGGGAAAAAAGAAGGAAGAACCACATCTTGGTTCAAATGAAACCTCGATACCACCTTAGGAAGAAAGGCTGGATGAGGACGTAACACTACTCTGTCCTCATGGATAACCAGATATGGCTCCTTACAGGACATGGCGGCTAATTCCGACACTCTTTTAGCCGAACAAATGGCTACTAGAAAAATCAATTTCCTGGTGAGAAGCACCAAGGAAATATGCTGTAATGGTTCAAATGGTTGTTTCTGTAGAACTGACAGAACCAAGTTTAGATCCCATGGACATATGGGAATATTAACCGGAGGACTAATACGCATCACTCCTTGTATAAAGGCTTTGACTAGTGAATGCGAAGCCAAGGGCCTTTGAAAAAATATTGACAAGGCCGAAATCTGACCCTTGATAGTACTCAAGGCAAGCTTCCTATCTACAGCCCATTGTAGGAAGTCCAGAATCCTACCTATTACGTATTTACGTGGATGCCATTTCCTGGCCTCACACCAGGCGATGTACGCCTTCCAGATTCTATAGTAGATCTGCCTGGATACCGGCTTCCTGGCATTGATCATGGTAGATACCACAGCATTAGAGAGCCCTCTCTTTTTTAGAATGTGGGCTTCAATAGCCAGGCCGTCAAACCTAGGGCTGGTAAGGAAGGGTGGTATATCGGTCCTTGCGAAAGCAGGTCCGGACGATGTGGGAGGGTCCAAGGACTCCCCACTGACATTTTTACAATCTCCGCGTACCATGCTCTTCGGGGCCACGCTGGAGCCACCAGAATCACTGGTTTCTTTTCTACCCTGATTCTGCAGAGTAATCGAGGTAACAATTGTGGCGGTGGGAATGCATATATCAGCTTGAACTGATCCCAAGGGAACACTAGGGCATCCGAGCCGCACGCTAGGGGATCCCTTGTCCAAGAGACAAACCTGTCCACTTTTGTGTTGAACCTGGATGCTAGCAGATCTACATCCGGTGTTCCCCACCGCTGACATATATTGTCCGGAAAACCTCGGGATGAAGGGACCATTCCCCTGGGCATAATTGTTGGCGACTTAGAAAGTCCACCTTCCAATTCTCCACTCCTGGAATGAATACCGCAGATATGGCTGGGACATATCTTTCTGCCCATCTCAGGATGTAATTTACTTCCCTTTGGGCTGCACGACTCCTGGTGCCCCCCTGACGATTGATATATGCCACTGCTGTGGCATTGTCTGATTGAACTCTGACAGGGGACCCTTGGAGTTTGGATGTCCATGCTACTAGGGCATACCGGGCTGCTCGTATCTCTAAGAGATTGATGGGCAGGGCCTTTTCTGCTTCTGACCACTTGCCCTGGAGAGACCATTGCTCCAGTACTGCTCCCCAGCCTATAAGGCTGGCATCTGTAGTGACCACCTTCCAGGAAATCGGACTGAAGGATTTCCCTCTTTCCAGATTCTGGGGAACCAACCACCAGCGGAGGCTCTTGCGAACGGAAGGGGACAAGGATATTGGTAAGTCCAGAGCCTGAACTTTTTTCCAGGCTGACAGTATGGCCCCTTGCAACTTCCTTGAATGGAATTGACCGTAGGGTACTGCTTCGAATGATGCCACCATTTTTCCCAGCAGCCTCATGCAGAGGCGTATGGATGGCTGTCTTTTTGAACCCACTAAGTGGATCAAATCTCTCAAAGACGACCCCTTTTCTTGAGGCAAGAAAATTTTTCTCTGGTCTGAATCCAGCCTTAGCCCCAAGTATTCCAGACTTTTGACTGGTTTTAGGGCTGACTTGTCTCGGTTGATAATCCAACCGTGATATTCCAGATACTTGATTGTCTCGTGAACAACCACTTCTAGTTTTTCCACTGAGTGGTCTATCAGCAACAAGTCGTCTAGATATGCCATTATCGTTACACCTCGTGTTCTTAGATTGGCCAATAATGGGGCCAGAATTTTTGTGAACACTCTTGGTGCTGTGGCCAGACCGAAGGGTAAGGCTCTGAACTGAAAATGGCGCCCTTCTACCGCAAAGCGTAGAAATTTTTGGTGGGCTGGAAAGATGGGAATGTGCAAATAAGCATCTTTGATGTCGATCGAGGCTAACCATTCCTCCCCTTGTAGGGCAGTGGCTACCGATCGGATCGACTCCATCCGGAAAGTCCTGATATGTAGGAATTTGTTTAGCCCTTTTAGATTTAATATGGGCCTCACGTCCCCGTTTGGCTTCGGAACTGTAAAGAGGTTTGAGTAAAACCCGAACCCCCATTCTTCCAGGGGAACCTCTATAATTACTGCTTGAAGCAATAATTGTTCCAGTGCCAACAGGAGGGATCCTCTCTTCTGGGGATCCCTTGGCACGTTTGACCTTATAAAGCGGGAAGGAGGGGAGTTTTTTAACTCCAATTTGTATCCCAGATTTACTGCGGAGAGCACCCATCTGTCTCGGATCGTGTCCCGCCAGGTTTCTGTGAACAACTGAAGTCTTCCCCCCACCCGATTGGGTGGGGGCAACCCTTCATGCATTTGACTTTGGGGGAGGTTTTGTACCTCTCCTGCTCCAGGGCTTCTTGTTACCCTGCAACTGTCCCTGATTTTTACCTCCGGGATTTGACCGAGGAGGCCGTCGGAACTGTTTCACAGCCGATGTCCTAGGGACTGGAGAAGCCGGCCTCTTAAAAGAGGGACCTCTAACTCTATTTTTAACCGGCAAAAGTGTACTTACCGCTGGAAATTCTCTGGATATACTTGTCCAGGTCTTCCCCGAATAAGCGCTCACCATGAAATGGGAAGCTGACCAGCAATTTTTTACAGGGAGCTTCAGCAGACCAGTTTTTGAGCCATAGAAGCCTGCGCATATGTACTACAGACAGCGTAAGGCGGGAGGCCTGATGGATTGAATCCTTTATGGCGTCCACCGCAAAGCATAAGGCTCTAGGTAGATCAGCTAGGGCAAGAGCCTGCTGATCTGGCAAGTCCCTTAAGACCTGTTTCAACTGATCCTTCACTGCTTGGCAGACCCCAATAGCTGCCACTGCTGGTTGTGTCACCAATCCTGCTGTAGAAAAAGCAGATTTTAATAAGGACTCCAATTTTTTTTCTATTGGGTCCTTGAACATTTGGACATTATCCACCGGACATGTCAGTGATTTATTCACACAAGAGATGGCTGCGTCCACTGTAGGGACCCTCCATTTCCTGATGAACTTATCCTCCATGGGATAGACCACCGGAAATCTCTTAGGGGGAGTAAATATTTTGTCAGGATGCTCCCAATCCTGGTAAATGAGCCCTTCCAGTAAAGGATGGATCGGAAAGGAACAAACAGTCTGGGGAGCTTTTAGCGACCCCAACGAGGAGACAGAAGTGGATGATGGCTCCGCAAGTGGCATTTTAAATGCTGATCGGACCATATTAGTCAGGGACTGAACCCATAACCTTTCAGCATGTGATGCTGAGAACGGCTCTTCCACTGTTGATTCCTCTACAACCGAATCGACCTCATCCTGATCCCCTTCAGGTAGGTCGATCCCTGTATGGGACTGTTGCTCTGTTAACAGGCACTCTGAGGGAGGAGACGGAGATCGGGCGCTTTTCTCCTGTGACAGGGAAGCCGCGATCAATGCTGACAATCTCTCTTCCAGCCCTCCCAGAGCTGAGGAAAAAACCTCCTCTGTTACATACACAGGAGCAGGTGAACTGAGGACAGCCACAGTACCAGGTACTCCTGAGGGTGCTCTACGGTCACTAACCTCTGATTCTTCAGGGGAGACTGGTGCAGCCAAAGCATGCCCAAGATCCTCAGAGCCCGATGGAGACCCCCTATTCCTCCTGGAATTTCTAGTCCCGGAGTTTTTAGACGGCATATTCCTAAGCCACAAAGCTGAGGTATTCCAGCCGAAATACACCAGTTACTGACAATAGTCTAGCATAAATGCTGCTATAAGAAACAGTTGGTGTCTACTAATGTGCCTTTCTAGGGGATGCCTGTATCAACCGCTTGCTGTATGCCCTTTTTTAAATGTTGCCAGCTCTGTCTCTGTACTTCATAGCCAGCTCACCACACAAAATTGTGGTTTTTAACATGCTGGGAGGCCCGCACATGCGCAGAAGCGCTGCGGCGCGCACAGAGCGTCATCCCCCAGGCTCCGCCCCCTTTCCCGGCTCACCTCTATATATAGAGGCGCGTGCACGCGCACGCGCGCGGCCACGTGCGCCTTCGGCGCTAATTTTGAAAAATGGAAACTGGGGACAAGAGCCAGGGCCCCTCTTTGCCGCAGGCCGGGGATGGACGAGCATTGCAACATGGCAGAGGAAGCAGTTTCCCATAAGAGAACTCACCATCTGCCTGGACTTGCTCTGCTGAGAAGCAACTAGTCCACATGACAAGAAAACATTCCACAGCGGCCTCTAGTGGACAAACACAGGTACCGCAGTCTAATATATTAAATATATATAAAAAAAATTTTTTTTATTTTTTTTTCTTGACCACCATTAAAAATTATTACATTTTTTTAGTAGTTACAGGCATGCACAGAATTTTGCGGGAATACCATTAGGTAACAGACAGAAAGACAAATTAGGCTTGGGGGTCCCCCAATAGAACCAAGTTCCTGGGGGCCCCCACTTACCTGTTCCCCGCCGCAGGACTTTGTTTGGTCCACAAAAGCCCAAACTTCACCTATCACGGCAGGCATTGTAATCAAACCTTCAGGGACCGGGTTCCCAAGGATTCCACTCCCCTGGACCTGTATAGCACCCTGCACAGAAAACATCTTGGTCGTGGGTATGACCAGAGCTCTGGATCCCAGGGTCCAGCTCTCCTAAGAGAAGCATTACAGGCAAAACCTTGCTCTTCTCTGCAAGGCCCGGGTACCGACCGTTTAGCTATGAAGCTTTTTTGGTCGGATCCGGAATAGCTTACTGAGGCCCAAAAGAACCTGTACGCAAGCTCAGTGAAAAACACATGTTTCTTCTTGGCCAACACCTTAGACACTGGCAAAAAACTGAGGTGCTCCCGGATGGGAGGGGCTTATATAGGGGAGGGTACTTCCGGTTTTGGAAGTTGCCAGTGCCAGCACCTGACGGTATCTATATAACCCATTAGTAATGACTATGTCGCTCTGTGTCCCGTGATGTACGAGAAAGAAATTGGGCCTTTCGTGGTGGTGGTGGTGGTGGTGGCGTTGCCACAACACTGTAAGCCCTCAGAGTTACTCTTGGTGGGTGCAGCAATGGGCCCTGCTGTGAATTATTAGATCAAGAATTGTAATTGCATGCCCCTGTTGAACAGGGGCTGAAAAATTGGGCCTTAGGCACTGGTGGCACAACACTACAACCCCTCACAGATACTGTACTTGGAGCACAGCAATGAGCCCTGTTGCAAAGTATTGCTTCAAAAATTGTAATGACACGCCCCTGTTAAACAGGGGCTGAAAAATTGGGCCTTAGGCACTGGTGCCACAACACTCCAACCCCTCACAGATACTGTACTTGGAGCACAGCAATGAGCCCTATGGCAAATTATTGCTAAAAAAATTGTAATTACACGCCCCTGTAAAACAGGGGCTGAAAAATTGGGCCTTAGCCACTGGTGGCGGCACCCATAAACAAAAATGATCTTCCAAGCTATCATCATCAATCGTATCATTGGGGACTCGGAGGAGGAGGATAGCCAGTCAACATAACAGCACAGGCACTCAGCATCAGCATCAGTCTTGAAGGGATGTGACATGTTAAAATCAATTAGTCTGTTATATCAGCATCAGGTGTGTGGTAGCTGGTGGTGATCCAAGACTGGTTCATCTTGATGAAAGTCAGTCGATCAACCGAGTCGGTGGACAGGCGCACCCTGTGATCCGTGACAAATCCTCCAGCAGCACTGAATGTGCGTTCCGAAAGAACGCTGGATGCAGGACAGGCCAGTAGCTCAATTGCATACTGTGCAAGCTCTGGCCAGTGATCCATCCTCAAGACCCAGTAAGCCAGAGGATTTTCGGTGGGGAAGGTGTCCAAGTCTGACCTTGCCCCTAGATATTCCTGCACCATGTTTATCAGACGCTGGCGATGGTTGCTGGAACCGATCATACTTTGGGGCTGCGGACTAAAGAATTGTCTGAACGCATCGGTCAGACGGCCACCTTCCCCACCGCTCCTTCTTTGACTGGCCGAAGCCTCAGCAACTCGTTGTCCAGGACCAGGAGTTTGTAACCTCCCAGTCTCTGGGAACGCGTCGCACAGACCTTTCTGCAAGGCCTCCCGGAGTTGTCTCATCCTCTGCTCCCTCTGCGAAGGTAACATAAGGTCCGCAACCTTACCCTTGTACCGTGGATCAAGGAGAGTGGCCAGCCAGTAATGGTCCCTCTCCTTGATCCGAAGAATACGAGGATCCTTCCGCAGACTTTGCAGGATCAGGGAGGCCATGCAGTGTAGGTTTGCTGAGGCATTCGCTCCGGAGTCCTCTGGGTCACTAAGGACGACATGATCCGCAGCCACCTCCTCCCAGCCACGTACAAGTCCACTGGTTTCTTGGGACTGTAAATCATCCCTAAAAGACTGCTGCTGATGATGCTGAGTGCCAGCCTCCACCTCCATGCTGACACAATCCTCCTCCTCCTCCTCCTCCTCCTCCTCTTCCTCTTCCTGTGCGATGGGTGGGACAGAAGGAACACTGTCTGGGTAAAGGGGGCCTTGAGAGGCAAGGAAGTCCTCCTCTTCCTGCCTCTGTTCTGCCTCAAGTGCCCTCCACGCAGCGTGTGCTCCAACAGGTGGACAAGAGGTACAGTGTCACTGATGCATGCACTGTCACTGCTCACCATCCTCGTGGCCTCCTCAAATGGTGCCAGGACAGTGCATGCATCCCTGATCATGCCCCACTGGCGTGGAGAAAAAAAACCAAGGTCCCCTGACCCTGTCCTGGTGCCGTAGTCGCACAGGTACTCATTGATGGCCCTCTGCTGCGTGTGCAGCCGCTGCAGCATGGCCAACGTTGAGTTCCACCTGGTGGGCATGTCACATATAAGGCGGTTCTTGGGCAGGTTCAACTCCTTTTGCAGCTCAGCCAGGCGAGCACTGGCATTATAAGATCTGCGGAAATGCACACAGACTTTCCTGGCCTGCCTCAGGACATCCTGTAAGCCCGGGTACCTGCCCAAGAAACGCTGCACCACCAGGTTAAGGACGTGAGCCACACAGGGCACATGGGTCAGTTGTCCCTGTCGGAGGGCGGAGAGGAGGTTGGTGCCATTGTCGCAAACCACCATTCCTGGCTTAAGCTGGCGTGGCGTCAACCACCTCTCGGCCTGGCCCTGCAGAGCAGACAGGACCTCTGCCCCAGTGTGGCTTCTGTCCCCCAAACACACCAGCGCAAGCACGGCATGGCATCTTTTTGCCTGCGTACTTGCGTAGCCCCGTGAACGGCTACGGAGCACCGCTGGTTCATAGGACAAACCACAGGAAGAGGCCATGGAGGAAGAAGAAGAGGAGGGGGTGGAGGAGAGAGGTGTGTCACAACCAGTAGTAGCATTTTGGAGGCGTGGCGGTGGAACAACCTCCAACACTACTGCACCTTGTCCTGCATCCTTCCCAGCTGCCAAAAGAGTGACCCAATGGGCCGTGAAAGAAAGGTAACGTCCCTGTCCATGCCTGCTGGACCATGAGTCAGCGGTAATATGCACCTTACCGCTGACCGCCCTGTCCAGCGAGGCCAAGACATTGCCTTCCACATGCCGGTAGAGAGCCGGAATAGCCTTCCGTGAGAAAAAGTGGCGTTTGGGAACCTGCCACTGAGGAACCGCACATTGCACAAACTCACGGAAGGGGGCCGAGTCTACCAACTGAAAAGGCAGCAGTTGAAGCGCTAGCAATTTAGCCAAGCTAGCATTCAACCGCTGGGCATGTGGATGGCTGGGAGTGAACTTCTTTCGACGGTCCAGCAGCTGGGGCAGGGAAATTTGCCTGCTAGAATCGGACGTCGGTGTACTGCTAGCAGAGTGGCCGCAAGTACTTGGCTGTGACACACCTAATTCTACACCTTCATTCCTCTCAGTGCATGTTTCAGAGAGGACTGAAGTTATAGTGGGGTTGGAGATCCCAGCTGATGCGGTGCAAGGAGAGGTCCGCTTTGTTCTTTGGTGTGGGTCTTTGAGGTAGGCTTGCCAACGAGCTGCATGGCAGGTCAACATATGTCTGGTCAGGCATGTGGTACCCAAGCGGCTGATGTTTTGGCCACGCGATATACGCTTGAGACATATGTTGCAAACAGCAGCTGTGCGATCTGATGCACTAGCCTCAAAAAAGGCCCACACCAAGGAACTTTTTGAATGACGGGCAGAGGCTGCGCCCTGCACAGGCGGAGCTCTGCGGTGTGATTCCGTCGGTGTACTGCCCTTACGCTGGCCACCAAAGGGCATCCTGCCTCGTTGGAGATGTGCCTCCTCCTCATCCTCCTCCTCCTCCTCTCTCCTATTAGGCACCCACGTGGAGTCAGTGACCTCATCATCCCCTCCCTCCTCATCACTGGAGCCAATCTGGCAGTATGCTGCAGCTGCTGGAACATGACTGCCAGATTGGTGTCCTTCTTGAGCATCCCCTCTGTCTGCTCTCACGCTACTGCCTTCCTGTAGCTGGGTTTCATCATCAGACCCTTCGAAACGCTGGGCATCCTCCTGGAGCATGTACCCAACACTGTGCTCAAACAGTTCGGGGGACTCCTCAGGAGGAGGACATGGTGGGTCTAGGGAAGGAGTGACTGATGATGAGTCTGACATTGATACCAGGGAAGAGGACGCTTTGGCAGCTGCTTTGCCAGTACCCTGAGCCTGGGTGAGAGAGGATGAGGAGGAGGAGGAGGGCTTGGTCATCCACTCTACCAAGTCTTCGGCATGATGTGGCTCAACATGTCCAGCTGCCGAAAAGAAGGACAAGCGTGTCCCATGGCCATGTGCTGATGACAATGCACCGCGTCCACGACCAGCACTGTTGCCCCCAGACACAGAGCCTGCTTGCCCTCTTTTATTGCCTCCTGACTGTCTGCCTCTCCTTGTTTGCCTTCCAGACATTCTAATAGATGGCCTGCAGGGAGATGGGAAAAAAGCAATAAGGGCTACCTTCAGGTGTCCTTCTCTGTCCCTTTACTTAAGGATTTCTAAATATGGTTGAGGATTATTGCTTTTGCACAGAATAGCACAACGACAATTTCCCTGACTGTCCAAAAAACAAGGATTTCAAAGATGGTTGATGAGGAATGCTTTGGCACACTATAGCACAAGGAGAATTCCCCTCACTTTCCTTCTTTGTCCCTAGAAACAAGGACTGGCACAGTGAAAGAAACTGACACTCTCCCTACCTAGAGTTTTCTGTCCCTAGAAAAAATGTTTTTTTAAAGCACACTATAGCACAAGGAGAATTCCCCTCACTTTCCTTCTTTGTCCCTAGAAACAAGGACTGGCACAGTGAAAGAAACTGACACTCTCCCTACCTATCCTTCTCTTTCCCTAAACTAAAGGAATCCAGGTTAAGCAAGAAAGAAATAAATGTCACTGTCCCTGCCTATGCTTGTCTTTCCCTGCTCCGGAACACACTACACTAGGCCGCCGTGCTGGCGGCCTTTTATAGTGTGGGGCGTGTACTAAACACCCTCAGCAATAATTGGCCACAGGCATCCTGCCTGTGGCCAATCATTGCTCTCCTCGCTGCCGGCGCTGTGATTGGCCAAGCATGCGGGGTCACAGTGCATGCTTGGCCAATCACAGCGCCTGGATGACACTGTGATGGCGTAGTGCATTGTGGGCCGTTCGCGTCACTCGAATTTGGCGCGAACGGCCCAAATCGTTCGATCTTCGTCGAACGATCGAACAGCCGATGTTCGAGTCGAACGTATGTTCGACTCGAACACGAAGCTCATCCCTAGTCTCTATACACACAAAGATGGAATAGACAGACAGACAGAGACAGACAATCTATCTCCTGCAATTTCCATCTATGGGTTTCAAGGTTTTACCTTTATCTATGTAAATTTCTTTCTCTACTTATCTCTGTACACACATAGATAGATACTGTATATATCGAAAGCAGAGGCGTAGCTTAAAGCTTGTGGGCCCCGATGCAAAAGTTGACCTGGCCCCTGGACTGTTCTCACCCTGTGCTCCTCTCCATTCATGAAATGGCTCACAGCCTGTCCCCAGCCAATGAGAACAGAGGGGTGTGGACCGTGGAAGGCAAAGTGGAAGCCCAGTACTAGAGCGTGGCTGTGGGGCCCTAGGGCAGATCGGAGCTGGACTTTGTTGAGGATATGATAATATGACAGGGAGGCTGCAGGGGCCCCCTGGAGCTAGGGGTGGGGTTGCAATTGTGACCCCTGCAACCCTTTATGCTTCACCCATCATCGAAAGATTAACTTTAGATATCGGCTTACCTTTCCAAATCTATCTATCTATCCATCCATTTCCAGGTTTCCCTTTTATCTGTCTATCAATCTCTTTCTCTACTAGATAGACTATCAATATCTACCTGCATTTTATCTATTTATCAACCTGTCCAACCATCCACCTACCTTTTGTTGTGTACACAGATAAAGATAAATCAATCAATATAGAGAGATAAATAGATAGATTTATTATCTGTCTATCTCAATCGCTCCCTCTATTTATATTTGTACAGATAGATCTATTATCTGTCTATCTACATCGATTAATTGATTTCTCTTGATCTGTGAACACACAAAAAAAAAAAAGGGGGTAGATAGATGGTTAGACAGATAGGTTGAAAAATAGTCTATCAATATCTACCTGTATTGTATCTATTTAGTAGAGAAAGATTGATATAGACAGATAAAAAGGGAAAACTGGAAACCTATAGATAGATTATCTATCAATATCTACCCCCCACAATCTCTGTCTATAGGTTTCCAGGTTTCTCTTTTATCTGTCCATCTATATCAATCTCTTTCTCAGATAGACAGATAGATAATGTAGATATAGAAAGATCAACTATAGATTTCAGCTTACCTTTCTAAATTGATCTCAATCTCTTACTCTATCTTTCTACGCACATAAAGAAAGACAGACAGACAGACAGACAGCGAGAGCGACAGACAGACAGACAGCGAGAGCGACAGACAGACAGACAGCGAGAGCGACAGACAGACAGACAGCGAGAGCGACAGACAGACAGACAGCGAGAGCGACAGACAGACAGACAGCGAGAGCGACAGACAGACAGACAGCGAGAGCGACAGACAGACAGACAGCGAGAGCGACAGACAGACAGACAGCGAGAGCGACAGACAGACAGACAGCGAGAGCGACAGACAGACAGACAGCGAGAGCGACAGACACAGAGCGAGAGAGACAGACACAGAGCGAGAGAGACAGACACAGAGCGAGAGAGACAGACACAGAGCGAGAGAGACAGACACAGAGCGAGAGAGACAGACACAGAGCGAGAGAGACAGACACAGAGCGAGAGAGACAGACACAGAGCGAGAGAGACAGACACAGAGCGAGAGAGACAGACACAGAGCGAGAGACACAGACACAGAGCGAGAGACACAGACACAGAGCGAGACAGAGACAGAGACACAGAGCGAGACAGAGACAGAGACACAGAGCGAGACAGAGACAGAGACACAGAGCGAGACAGAGACAGAGACACAGAGCGAGACAGAGACAGAGACACAGAGCGAGACACAGACACAGAGCGAGACACAGACACAGAGCGAGACACAGACACAGAGCGAGACACAGACACAGAGCGAGACACAGACACAGAGCGAGACACAGACACAGAGCGAGACACAGACACAGAGCGAGACACAGACACAGAGCGAGACACAGACACAGAGCGAGACACAGACACAGAGCGAGACACAGACACAGAGCGAGACACAGACACAGAGCGAGACACAGACACAGAGCGAGACACAGACACAGAGCGAGACACAGACACAGAGCGAGACACAGACACAGAGCGAGACACAGACACAGAGCGAGACACAGACACAGAGCGAGACAGAGACACAGAGGGAGACAGAGACACAGACACAGAGGGAGACAGAGACACAGACACAGAGCGAGACAGAGACACAGACACAGAGCGAGACAGAGACACAGACACAGAGCCAGAGACAGAGACACAGAGCAAGACAGAGACACAGAGCAAGACAGAGACACAGAGCAAGACAGAGACACAGAGCAAGACAGAGACACAGAGCAAGACAGAGACACAGAGCAAGACAGAGACACAGAGCAAGACAGAGACACAGACACAGAGCGAGACAGACAGAGACACAGACACAGAGCGAGACAGAGACAGAGACACAGAGCGAGACAGAGACAGAGACACAGAGCGAGACAGAGACAGAGACACAGAGCGAGACAGAGACAGAGACACAGAGCGAGACAGAGACACAGAGCGAGACAGAGACACAGAGCGAGACAGAGACACAGAGCGAGACAGAGACACAGACACAGAGACACAGAGAGACAGAGAGACAGAGAGACAGAGAGACAGAGAGACAGAGACACAGAGAGACAGAGACACAGAGAGACAGAGACACAGAGAGACAGAGAGACAGAGAGACAGAGAGACAGAGAGACAGAGAGACAGAGAGACAGAGAGACAGAGACACAGAGAGACAGAGAGACAGAGAGACAGAGACACAGAGACACAGAGACACAGAGACACAGAGACACAGAAAGACAGAGAGACAGAGAGACAGAGAGACAGAAAGACAGAGACACAGAGACACAGAGAGACAGAGACACAGAGAGACAGAGACACAGAGAGACAGAGACACAGAGACACAGAGAATCTTCTGCAATCTATCTATAGGTTTTTCTTTCATCAGTTTATCTATACCAATCTCTTTCTCTACTTGTCTCCATATACACACATACAGGTGGAATGGACAGACAGACAGACATACTATCTACTGCAATTTCTATCTATGGGTTTCAAGGTTTCTCTTTTATCCATCTATATCGATCTCTTTCTCTACTTATCTCTGTACACACATAGATAGATAGATAGATGCTGTATATATCGGCTTTCCTTTCCAAAATCTATCTATCTCAAATCGCTCTCTCGATTTATCTTTGTACAGATAGATAGATAGGAGATCAACTATAGATTTCAGTTTACCTTTCCAAATCTATCTCAATCTTTCTCCATCTTTGTACGCACACAACGATAAATAGAGAGATAGATTTCTCTTTATCCATCTGACAGATAAAATACAGAAAGATGAAATCAATAGATCCTTCCATCTAGTGATACTAAATGTTTGTTTTTTTTCCCTTTGGTTTTTTAAAACAAACATGTTATACTTACCTCCTCTGTGTAAGAATTTTGCACAGAGCGGCCCCGATCCTCCTGCACTGATTACTGTATTAATGTCACAGGTTCCCAAAAATCTGTCTGCCGCAATGTCGCAGTCCCGCTAAAAATCACAGATCACCATTACTAGTAAAAAAAAGAAAAAAAACTTTTGCGCAAACCAATTAATATAGGCTTATTGGGTTGTTTTTTTTTTTTTACCAAAAACACGTAGAATACGTATTGGCCTAAATTGATGAAGAAATTTGATTTTAAATTTTTTTTTATTTGGTGCGTTTTATAGCAGAAAGTTAAAAATATTGAGGTTTTTTTTCAGAACGGTCGGTCTTTTTTCGTTTATAGCAAAAAAACAAAAAAAAAACAGAGGTGATCAAATACCACCAAAAGAAAGCTCTGTTTGTGGGAAAAAAAGGACATCACTTTTATTTAACCACTTACAGACCGCCTGCCGCAGAAATACGTTGGCACTTTGAAGAGGAATACCGTTGTTATGGCAGCAGCTAGCTACCCTAACCCCGGTATCCTCTTCTTCAGCGGGCGATCCGCTACAAGATAAATATGGTCTTTGCAGGCGGGTTCTACAGTTTGCAGGCTAAACTTTGTTATTTATCCTTTGTTGGCAATGACAGAGGTCAAACGTTTTCTGTAAGTCTTCACAAGATTGTCACACACTGTTGCTGGTATGTTGGCCCCATTCCTCCATGCAGATCCCCTCTAGAGCAGTGATGTTTTGGGGCTGTCGCTGGGCAACACGGACTTTCAACTCCCTCCAAAGGTTTTCTATGGGGTTGAGATCTGGAGACTGGCTAGGCCACTCCAGGGGCTTGAAATGCTTCTTATGAAGCCACTCCTTCGTTGCCCGGGTGGTGTGTTTGGGATCATTGTCATGCTGAAAGACCCAGCCACGTTTCATCTTCAATGCCCTTCTTGATGGGAGGAGGTTTGCACTCAAAATCTCACGA